>CM042009.1:138477079-138499579 GCA_023525715.1 Cichorium intybus
TATACCTATATATCTTGAAATTTGAGAGATTTTTTGCTTTAGTAACCATCGATGATTACTAAGTGACAGAAGATATATGTATTGTTAATCAGTGGTGATTGGTAACCACAATTCACTAATTATAAATTTAACATAAAATTCCTTAGCTTAATCATTGATGATTATGTTTTGACTTTAAATAGCACATAGGTTTTAAGTGGTAAGAAGCTTGTTGATACTATTATGGCATCCTACTTTGTTATTGTAATAATAATCATCGTTGATTAATAGTGTTAATCATTAATGATTAACACTGTACCAACCGCTTCTATTAATTATTAAAACAAGTTAATAACTTTTTTAATATATTTGAACTCGATTTTTGCTGGTGTGAATCCAAGAACAACAATGATCACGGGTGCCCACTTTTTGTTTATGATTAAAATTGCATTGTATTTTTATCTATATTTACGTTGTAATCATCGATGATTAAAAATGTTTTATATTTTTTTTATCTATATCGTGTTCAATATTCATTTACGATTACAATTGTAGTTGTTTTTTTATGTATATATTGTTATTTATGCATTTATGATTACATACATATTTTTTATATCTACATTGCATTTATTCGTTCATGATTACAAATAGATTTTATTTTTTAAACTTTGCATTGTGTTTTATAATAATTTATGATAGAAATCATATGAATCAAATGATACAAGGGAAAAAGTATTTTGATGAAAAAAATGATTATTACTATCTATTAATAAAATAAAATAAATTAAAAAATAAGTAAAAAAAACAAGTGACATCTAAAATATGAAATTATTAAAAATAAAAATTAATTTAATAGTTTTTTTTTGTAACTAAAATTAGAATCCTAGATTTTAGGAAAGATCACGATCATATCCCTTGATTATAGGTAATCACGATTATCTGATTTTTGTTTAATGAATAATTAATTTACTGATTTACTAATATGTCCATTAAAAAAACGATTGGCCTACAATTGACCTCGCGATCTCAACCTTTTAACAGGTCTCAAATGATCCTCTATATATATATATATATATATATATATATATATATATATATATATATATATATATATATATATATATATATATATATATATATATATATATATATATATATATATATATATAGGTTCAAATACAAATTATATCTATTGTATGAATGTAGGATTGATTCTCAGCCAATCATTTATAAAGGGTATCTTGGTAAATTAATATAACAATTGATTAAATATATTTTAATTTATCCCCTAATTTAGGTAATTTAACTAATTATTCCTAAATTATCTCATTCTCTCTCTCTCTCTCTCTCTATATATATATATATATATATATATATATATATATATATATATATATATATATATATATATATATATATATATATATATATATATATATATATATATATATATATATATATATATATATACAGCAACTTCATTAAACCTAACTAGTCGTCTTCTATACTCGTGTTCTATCCCCCGCCTCCTCATGTCGGTGCTGTCGGAGGCTCCTTCCGTCGTCGTCGATTTAGGGATTTTATAATGTGATTCCATTTTTTGAAATTCCAATTACTTTCAGCAGCTATCCTATACGCCGACACCACCCTTAACAATCACAAAAACCTATCGTCACAATGATCGCAAACTACAATCCAAAAATCATCGTCAACCAGGCCCCATCACTGGATAGCGGCTTCTCGGTAAGACGGTAATTGATTTTTATTTCAACAAATATATTTTGGTAATAACACAAAACCAACCTTTTGGTTGGATCTACTTCCTTCCACCGACCCACTTTCAAAACAAATCTCAAAAGAATTTAAATTCAAGACCCACTAATAAATGGAGTTTGGAATTTGGATGGCAAAATAA
Organism: Cichorium intybus; assembly: GCA_023525715.1. Taxonomy (NCBI): domain Eukaryota; kingdom Viridiplantae; phylum Streptophyta; class Magnoliopsida; order Asterales; family Asteraceae; genus Cichorium; species Cichorium intybus. The sequence continues at coordinate 138,478,974 of CM042009.1, forward strand.
GGGTCCTGTTGGACTCCAATTTTTGTTCCAAAAATAACGGAACAACAGACAACAAGAAATTTGGTTATTAATTCACAACTTACTCAATTTATGGATTTTATGATGGCGACAAAGAAATATACAGGGCGGACGTGGCGGACGTGGGGAATATGCAGGAACACCCTCGACTTCAAATATTCTAAAAGAATGTTCATCTCAATTTTGGGAGACGAACAAAACATCCAATAAAAGACTCTTTTTGCCGGTAAGTTTTATTCCTAATTGTATAATCAAAAACATTTTTTAGCAATCTATTTACCATTGTAAATTAATGATTTATAGCACGACGTTGATGCCGGTGAGTTGAACGATTCACAACACAGACATATATTGATCATCGGAGAATGAACGTCTAAAATTCTTGTTGAAGTAAAGATGTATTCTTGGAGAATGGACGTGAAAAATAAGAAGTAAATATGCATTCTCGGATAATGAAGTAGTTTTTAACAAACCTTTCTTGGAGAATGAAGTAGTTACGATTCTTTAGAATAAAGTCCTTCTCGGAGAATGAAGTAGTTACGCTTCTTTAGAATCAAGTCATTCTCGGTGAATGAAGTAGTTACGCTACCATTCTTTTTTAACGCTATGTGAAATTTTCATCTACTGCAACAAACTCTTACCGTAATCATTTATCTTGTTATGAAGCATGTATTCTTTAAGAATGGTATACAGACATGGTTTTGTCATTGTTGTAAAAATTTACAGGCTTCTGTATTTTATGCATTTCTTCAGGAATTCCATATGCATCATATTCTCATTCTTTGAGAATATAAGCAATATTAAACAGTCAAATATATAATGAATAACGTCTCCGTAATTATAGTTCTGATATTCAAAATTGACTTGAAAAGAATATTGTTTCATTATTTGTAGGGATATATGAATGTCCATTATACCCTTAACTGCCCGATTTTAATTATTGTTATTTAATTCTTTCATTTTAATTACACAACTGTCACTATCATCTAAGCCCTTGATTTTTTTAATCTAATTGTCCAAAATTGGTCCTACATTCACACAATACTTACCAAATGTATTTAATCCTAACTCTCTCTCTATATATATATATATATATATATATATATATATATATATATATATATATATATATATATATATATATATATATATATATATATATATATATATATATATATATATATATATATATATATATATATATATATATATATATATATATATATATATATATATATATATATATATATATCATTATTATGTACAATCATACATATATTTAGATTTTAAGCAAATGGACTAATGAAACTGAAGAATCGTGCTCTTAGGAGAGCGCGTGGTCTTTTTTTCGAGCGCGTGTTTGGCGTGATTGCTAAGTTTCCAGATACAAATGAGGTTAAGTAAACAACTGTTCTCCACTGTTCCACCTCTTCCCTGCCACGCTTTCCCCCACCAGGACAGATGTCTCCACCGTCTCCATCTACCACTATTACTCTCCATATTCTCTTCTCCATACGCCCATCTCAATACCCTAAAGTAAGACTCAATATTGTTTTTGCTCCTCATTAACCGATTAAATGATATCTACAAAATTATGTGGACTCAAGCATGGTATCTGTAAAATCAATGGGAGTGTTTTCATTTTAGTTTTGCCTCTTTGCATTTGATTGATCAAGAAGGGTATTCTCTAATAAAAGAAGAGGCGTTGGTGGAGTCGTATATCTTATGCCTCCTTATCTCTTGCTCTGTCTCTCTGTAGAAAATTCTCTCGGTGACTTTAGCTTGATAACTTAAAGCTTCATATGTTGATCATATTAACCTTGAGTTTCTGTTCCCGAACTCTGATGGCAAAAGACGTGTAAGGGAGTAACTAGGTTCCGTTTCATTCCCATCAAACTCACAAGAATCAAAGGTAAGTAAAGACGTTTTTTTAATAGGTTTGTTAACTAGGGATTTTGATTGTAATTTTGAATTGTGTATCGATTTCCCATCCTTTTCTTTTTCTATTTTTTTTATTTTTGGAACAAAAATCGGATGCTTGGTATTTAACTTTGGCGTTTGTTTTGTGGTTAATGTTAAAAACTAATGAATCTCTAATTCCTTATTTGTTGAATTGCTTTAACAGATTTCAGAGTTTATTACAAGAATTTTTGAATTATGGTTAGTCTGATCCGTTTTCCTTTGTTCCTCTTTTTGTGACCCTAATATTATCTATCTATACTTGTTGGTTGAAGATGAACTAAGTATGTGGACTTTGGTTTTGTTTTTGCAGGAGCTACAATTTTTTGAGACTAACAAACAAACAACGTTGTCTTAACTCTAATCTTCTAATAACTCGATTGTCTCTTTTTCATTGCTTCTTTGATTCTTTATTAGTTTGATGAACAACGAAACTAAGAACTTTGTTTTTGCTTTAGCTAATATTTATTTTTTTGGTGTTCCAGTACTTATCTCTTTTGAAACTATGTTGGAATCGTATGCCTCAATAACAACCAAATAAGATTAACACACATAAATTATTTGAAATGAAAATCTTAAGTATAAAATTCAATCTATTATAATAAAAAAGCATTTAAATCTTGAAAGCTTCTACATTGGTACATTGAGGAGATGGTGAAGGTTCTTTGTGAGGTATGTATTTTTATATGCTCATAGTTTTGCAGTTTATTTATTTAATCCACAACCCCCACCCCCAAAAAGAAGAAAAAATATTCTTGACGAACTAGAATGGTTGTGTAAAGGTATCAGAGTGTAACCAAGTTTGAGTACAACTTGATGATTAGCTTCAGTATTGTTCTCTTAGTTCTGCTCAAGTACATACTTAAAGCATTTTTTCATTAAGCGATCAAAACATGTATGTGGTGATTTCTTTCATGGTTTTAGTTTTTTAAGTTTTCCGTTATTATTGGGATTTAACCTAATAAAGTATATGTTCAATTTGTAGGTTGATGAAAGAGCATAGAAACTTCTTGTTGGTGCTTCAACTTTGGAACTTATGAGGGGAAGAAGAATATTGAAGGTCAACCAGGACCATTAGATGTTTCTACTAATGTGTGTGCTCACATTTGTGAAGAATGCTTAGGGCTTTTTTTTTTATTTCCTTGATCAACATGCAAGAAATCATTCCATATCTTGATTTATATCTTTATTATAACATCCTATTCTTGTACTTTTGCTTTATCAATGTTAGCAATATAATTTCATTTTATCATTGATAATAGTTATGTACTTTAATTTTTACCCAAATCATCCTCTATGGGCCGTGCTTAGCACGGCTCTTTCACTTACCTAGTATATATATATATATATATATATATATATATATATATATATATATATATATATATATATATATATATATATATATATATATATATATATATATATATATATATATATATATATATATTTGTGTGTGTGTTTTTATAGAAAGGGGATCACATGGTACACAGTCGGCAATTCCACAAGGTACTACACAAAACACCCAAAGTCCCCATGTGGATTATGATTCCCACCACTTGACACAAACTCACATGTTCCTTAAAACAACCCCTCAACTAAGATGTCACTCCTTATTATTACCTGATTTGACAATAGTTGAATACTTAAACACGTTATTAAATATAAGACTTATTTTCGAATGATATTGGTGTTTGGTTTCTTGTTATAAGTCAGAGTTAATTTATATAAGAGAAAGCTATGTTTGATTTTAACATTTACAATAAAAATGTATAGTTTATAAATTGAATCAATCATTTAGTTCATGTAATTCTAAGCAATGAAAAAGTAGGATTTATTTTTTCGATTATACATCTTAAGTAATTTACTAAGTAAGATATGCTGCGTGTTAAAATTTACAAAATTAAGCGGAGGTGTGCTTAACCTTAAAAATGACGCGAGGTAAGGGTTATCAACCGGAGATCCAATTTTGTTCTCCAATATGATACCAATGTAGTTAGGTTTATGATAAATGGTAATAACCCGATATAGAAATTAGAACTTTAAGGTAAGAAGAGTTAAGTTAGTTCTCGAATAAACAAGAAAGTAGAAGATGACTAATAAGGCAAAGGAAAACCCCGATAAAGGTGACAAGTACATTTACCTTAAACTCACTTCCAACGTTTGTGCTATTTGATTTGGGTGCAACATTTTATTTTGTATCTCCCTCGTTTGCTACTTATTTGACCACTGTACTTAACCCTATTGAGCGAGGGTGGTGGTAGGTTTGATCGAAGAAACTGATGTTACAATTAACAATCAAATACAAGGGTGTTGGTTAGAAATCAACTGGAGCATTTTCCTTATCGATTTGAAGTCGATCACTACCAATTTGTTTGACGTAGTAGTGTGTATGGATTGGTTGACCACAAAGTAACGCTTAAATAATTGGCCATAAAAAGAATGTTGTGATCTAAATGCATGTTGAATATGAGATAGTTGTGCAGGAGGAACGCCATTGTGAAATAATATATATGTAGTGTATGTGGCCAAGATGCAAAGTAGTAGTAATAAAGGGGGTATGTTTCACGTTGTATATGTAGCGGAACCTGAACCAAAAGTGGTGGGTTGTGGAAGACATGGAAGTAGTAAAATGGTATCTTAATGTATTTCTAGACGAACTTATGGGATTTACAACCTAATTGATAGATAGAGTTAGTTGTTGATTCAATAACAAGAGTTAGGCTGTGTTTGATAGCCTCTTAATCTGAATGAATAAGAGCCTCTGAATGAATAAGACCGTTTGATTTGTAAATTTATAACATATGAATGGATCAGACCCTCTTAATGGGCTCTAAACCATTAACAGAGGAGAAGCAATCTGAATGGGCTCTTTTGTTAAAATATTCCAATGTTACCCTTAGGTTTCTCCTTTATCTCGTTTCTGTCTCACGTCCATTGTCTCTCTCTCTTTTCCAAGGATGCAGCCCTCACCCATCAGTGCCTCCCTTCCAACCGTCGACTCCAACCCTCCTCTATGGCCGCTCCCTTCCGGTGATGGTGGTGGCTGTTTAGCGCCACTAAGTTCCTTCCACACTTGCACCATCTCCAGCACTGCCTTCCGCCAACGATCTAATACAGACTTCAGCATCGCCTTCCACCAAGGATCCAACAACACCTATCTCTAGCACCGTTGCCTTTCGCCAGCGTTGCCCTTCTCCCACCCAACCCTTCCGCCAAAGATGCAAGCGACACCCACCTGCAACAAATCGACTAGGGTAGGGTTTGTTTGGTTATTTTTTTGCTTAATCATTTTTTGAAGTTTGCTTGAGACTGAAATTGAATGTCTTTAATTTATTTGATTTTTTTTGTTTGTTGGTGTTGATTTCGTTAGCCTGCTAGGTAACATTTGCTTAACTGTCATTTTCTCTGTTTTGTTGGTGTGAACTGAAATTGAAAGTGTTTAATTGTAATACCTTTAATCTTTAACCTGGATTGATCATCCAATTATGAATAGATCACAGTTTTATATGTTATTGATCTATACAGAGACCATTTTGTTGGTATATATTATTGTTTTAAACAAAAGGGTAAAATGGTAATTTTTTATCATCCAATATAGCTATTGAGAGGCTTAATCAAACAAGATATTTCATTCAGAGCCTCTATATGATTCAGATATCTTAATCATTCGGATCTGATTGATTAAGATGCTACCAAACGGAGCCTTAATCCCGTTGCTCATGCACCCTACCGATTAACAACATCAGAAATAAAAGAATTAATGGCTCGACTGTAGGAGCTGTTGAATCGTGGTGTTATTAGACCCAGTCTATTTCCCTAGGGCGCATATATTTTAGTCGTGAAAAGAACGGTGGGTTGAAACATATGTGTATTGATTGTCAAAGTTAAATAGGATCCCTATGAAGAATTCATACCTTTTGTCGAGAATCTACGAACTATTTGAACCACTTCAAGAGGCGTTTTTTGTGTCCAAATTTATCTAAAATCAGGTTACTATCAATTGAATGTGTAGGAATATGATATTCCAAAAATTGCCTTTTTGTTATTGTTATGTGCATTTTGAATTCTTTGTGAGGTTGTTTGGATTGATGAATACTCGTTGCTTTTATAGGTTTAATGAATAGAATATGTCTTCCTTTTTCTAGATAGATCGATTATAATCCTCATTGATAACATACTTGTTTATTCCAAAGTCGGGATAAACATAACTACATAAGTCTCACTTGAGTCAGAGATATTAAGACTTCTCCAAAAAGAAAAGGTGATGTGAAGCTCACTAAATGCGGATTTCCTAATAGAAGTCCACTTTTAGGACACGTCGTTAGTGGTGAAAGTAGTAAAGTTGATCATAAGGGTGAAACATAAATGCAGTGAAACCCTCCAAAAACCTTTATGAGATTCATAGTTTTCTTAAGTTAACTGGGTATTTCCGATGATCCGTATAGAACTTTTCTAGTACAATGAAATCGTTGACTAAGTTAAAAATAAAACCCGAAAAATATGAATAGTCGGAGGCACAACAGGTGGTGCATCAGCACCTTAAATGAGCCTACCCCGAGGCGGGGAACGATTTCATTGTTTACAACGATGCTTCACTAAAAGTGCAAATTCATTTTAGTGTACAAAGGACAAGTGGTTGCTTATGTATGATAGTTGAAGGCAGTAGAGAAAGTGTATTTGGGTTCACGATTTGGAACTAGTTATCATTGTGTTCATGCTAAAAGAAATCTAGATACATTACTTGTATGTGGTGATATTCCAAATAGAAGTTTGAAGCACTTGTTTGATCAAAATGAGTCTGAATATACGACGATAGATGTGTGTGGAATTATTGAGACATTACGACTGTAAGGTTTTATATCATCACGATAAAGCCAACATAGTGACCGACACATTGAGTCGAAAGGAGTGACCAATTTGATTTGCATTTGTTCGAATGGAATTGACGGTCGTTTACATTATATGTTTCAAGAGATGTAAGTTGAAGTGATAAATCTGGAAAAATAATTGTGAAAAAAGAAAAATGGTTGGATATATGAATCATCTTGAGAAAATTCGCAAGATTTAAAAACCTTTGAGGGACAAATTTAGGTCCTTAAAAACGGAAGCTCATAAGATCTTATTAGACAACACACATTGACGTTTGTAACTAAGCTAAGATATATAGAAATCTAAAATATTTGTATTGGTTGCCAAGAATGAAAAGAGACGTGGGACAAGATTACTATTGATTTTTGAACTAAGCTACCTCGATATGGGTCGTGGTACATAGATTGACTAAATCCGCCCAATTTGTATTCATTCAAGAGGATTATTCAACTGAAAACATAGTTGATACATATGTAAAGAATTGATTAGACGATATGGGTGCTAGTATTTATTATTTTGATAGAGATAATCTGTTTGCTTTCATTTTTGGCAAAGCATTCTAGAGCCGATATGGTCCAAAGTGCTCAGAAGCATCACGTATCATCCACAGACATATGGGAAAAGCAAAAGAATTACCCAAATCTTAGAAGATATGCTTCATGCATGCTTTATAGATTTTGGAGATAGTTGGGACGATCATTTACCTTTGGTGAATTAGCATATAACAACAGGTATTATTCCTTAACACAAACGCCACCTTATGAAGCATTATCTAGTGCACCATGTAGGACCCCTTACTTTTTGGATTGAAGTAGGAGAAAAGCCTTTGGCGGGACCCAAGAAGAATTTAAGATTAAGTACCCTCACTTATTTCTAGGATGAGGACAGATTCATTCTAAGGGGAGGGGAAATTGTAATACCCATTCATGACATTTTTTTGTAAAATAAAGTAATAATAATAATAAAATAAAAATAAATCTATGAAATCAAAGTTGGGGGTTCAAGCGTTGGAGTTGGTTTTAATATAATGGATATATCATCGAGGTCCAAACTAGACTAGGGAAAACAAGGAAGAAATAAAAGCCAATTATCCAAAACTCTTCGAGCAACAATGATTTCAAGGACAAAATCTTCAAATGGATGAGGTACATGTAACATACACATCTTTACATCAACTCAAACAACCTAAATAAGATATGTTACTAGCTTAGGAATGTATAAATGCTTAAACTCATAGTCAAAGTATAGTGTGTAAGTAAATAAATACTACCATTTTTGAGGAAAAGTTTTTTGGAATATTTTTGTTAGGGATTGTAGATAATATTGTTATAAATGTGTAGGCAAAAACCTCATCGAAAAAGGAGGTATGAGCGACAAGTTATAACCTAATTGCATCTTTCCACACCGTAACATAATTGCAATTGTAAGTCGAGTGAAAAACGTCGTATGGGAGCGAGTCTATTGTCTTTGGAAAGGTATAAGTATTTAGTTTACTTCATCTTTGTACATCATAACCTAATTGCAACTTTAAGTTGAGTGAAAAATGTATTTTGTACAACATTGTCAAGCTGGAATTTGACAACTTGCGGCATCTATATTGTAAAAATCATATAAAATCATAGAAAAGACCTACAAATATGATATTGGTGACCATTGAAAGCTATAAGAGTCAATTTTACTTCTTATATGTAAGTCGGAATGTGATTCGAGTAAAAAAAGGGGTTATATAAAAGAAATTAAAAGAGGTAAATGTTTATTGTGTGGACAAATTTGGGGACAAGAAGGAAGATAAAGGATACCAACCATTTGAAGTTTGTCTCGCACCAAGAACCTTTATGTGAGTAACCATATTTCCCTTGAAAATTTGGTAGTTAATTGTGCCATGTTCAGTATGTTTTGTGTATGACAAAAAAAGGATGCACCATGTAAGCCTTAGAGGCTAGATATTATGATTTTCGTGATTTGCTAATGTCATGGTAAGCCTTGGTGGCTAGGAGTTATGACTGTCATGAATTGCTAATGTTATTTTAAGCCTTAGTGGCTAAGAACCATACTTTTTAAGGGTCTCGATAAGCCTTTGTGGCAATGAATTGTTCCAGAATCTTTTGGTGGTTTTGCTAAGATTTGGTGGCTAAGAACCATGCTTTTTGAAGGCCTCGGTAAGCCTAAGTGGCTAAGAATCATGACTGGAATCTTTTGGTGATAGTGGTATGCATTGGTGACTAAGAACCATGATTTTTAAAGGCCTCGGTAAGCCTTGATGGCTAAGAACTATGACCAAAATCTTTTAAGGATATTGATAATCCTAGGTGGCTAAGAACCATGCCATTTTGAAGGCATTGATAAACCTTGGTAGGTAAGAGCGATGAGCAAAATCTTTTGGTGATATTGGTAAGCCTTGGTGGCTAAGATTTAAATGAGCTTTATATAATTGAAAGAGTTTAATTATCTGTTTATTGGTAAGCGTTAGAAATTGTTGGTTCCTAGGTCAAGTCTGGAAGGCATTATGTGTTTGTTTATAGGTTTATTAAACTATATTATGTTGTTTTTATTTTGTTGCGGATGACATAATCCTTTATTTTAAGATGAAATAATACGGATATATGGGCGGTTAGTTACTCGGTAAGCTAGTGTAGCTTACCCTTTATTTGTTGTCATGCCTTTCAGGATCAAGAAACCCCAAGAGGGAAAAGGAGTAGCTGAGAGATAAAAGAGCTACTAGATAATTGAATTTTTTTACATTTTGGTCCTAGTTAGATCGTAATGTCTGACTCGGATCCATTGATAGTTTTCCGTTTATTGTATTACATATTTTCGAATAACTACTTGTAAGTTACTCGTTAATTTGAAAGTACACTAGTTTGTATTATAAAAAAATTGTCGTCAAACTTTAGGTGTACTTTGTATTAATTAGGCGGGCATTACATAGGGTGGTACCTCCCCTTGTGAAGTAATGGCCCTAGCTACCTAATAAGGTGATATGTTATTCTCATAATGGTAAAAATAACAAATAGTCGTCATAAGCAAATTAATGAATAGTGGTCATAAGCAACTAGACATTACGAGTAATGGCTGTAAGCAACTAGTTAATTATGAGTAGTACCCATAAACAACCAACTGTTGTGTGCTTAAATTCTTATTGCATTACATTGCATAATATCATGAAAATACTTTAATAACGATAAAGCATAGTTAATGCTTGGAATATGTTTAAATAAATTAGTTTAGCAAAAAAATTTATAGGTATAGTTAGTACAAAAACGTATGTATCTTACGATAAATTTTTCTTACTTACTATTATTTCCATGATATGCATTCCCATACGTATGTTTTCTTAACATTGGATTGAAGAATTTAGAAGAATAACTGTCACATGAGACTTTTATAGACATATGTGGTGATTTGAAGATATATTATCTCCCTAAACAGTATATGTATGTCATTTTAATCAGAGGGAGCATGTTTTGGGTTTAGTAACACCCATATAGTTCATATTGTAATAGTATAGTGGTCACATGTATCCCTTAGGTAAACTATTTACATAGGTTTGTTTATGTATTTAGTCCAGCTTATGCAAAGGGCATGCCAAATTTCGGACGAAGTGTTAAAATTTTTTAAATAGTGAACATAAAGAAATTTGGTCATTTTTGGTGGCAATCGAAACATGTGTTTGGCTATTTTGTATGTCCCAAATCAAGAAATAAAAGAAACAGTTCTTTTAATAATATAAGGTTACATGTGACAATTCCACACAAATCATTTAAAGGGTTCCAAGTATCATATAGAGAAAGCATTCGAGAATGTCATTCAAAACTCTATTTCTCAAGGTTTCAATATCCTAGACTTCTATTAGTGTATGTACAACACTAGTATCAAAGCCCTATAAGTATTCGAAGTGTCTTAAAAACATTTAAAAAATTTTAAAAGACGATTCCACTTCTAAAAGTCTTTATTCAAAATATTTTCATGGAATGAATGCAGCGAAAAATATATAATATTGAAAGATATGTATACGTATCGTATATTGTAAAAATTGGACATGTGCTTATACGATAAGGTACTCACCTTACATGAATAGGTAGTCTCCCAAAAGTTTCCATAAATGTAATACGGATTAAAGAACACCCAGACATGAATAGTTTTACCAAACTTCAATTATGCTAATTAGGATTTTGTGACTTAATTAAGCTCTTTTATCTTATAGACACTCTTAACATATTCATAGGGAAGCATTAGAAGTAATGGATTAACCATCGTACTCAAAACGAGCAATATGGAAACTTTTAGTGGGACAAATTACTACATAACCCATCTATTTAACACTATAAAATACATGGTCGTCTATTGTAACTTATTCCAAAATCGTATTTATACCTCTAAAACTCATACCAATCTCATATACCTTAACTCAAACACTCATAAATTGATTTCTAACGACTTAGGATGAATCCATTAGATCCAAAACTTTTTTAATTTCCATCCTAATTAACATTATTAGTAAATTTGGCCCATTGGTAATAAATAATCATCATCTTCATCTTCATTAAACTCATAAGCTTTATAGATGAACACTTGAATGGAATTTGTGCAAGGGAATTGATATGAAACATTAGAATTCATATCCAAATACCAATGAATCATAAAAATTATAATAGGAAATTATATGGTTAAAAAGGTGTGATCCTACCATTAATGGATCTATAATTCCAATTAAAATATTTAACATGAAAATAAGATACCTTCGATGATCCTTTAAGTGAAGTTGATGCTAGAACTTGGCAAGTACAGATCAAAATACCACAAAATTGATTCCCTTTATGAAAAGAATATTTTCTACTATTTCTCATCTCCAAATCATTTGAAATGGGAGAGAGAGAGAGAGAGAGAGAGAGAGAGAGAGAGAGAGAGAGACTAAAACTAGAATTTAAGTCTCTAAAACTACCACAAATACACACAACCAGTTCCTCATCTTAGATTATATGGAATTCTCACCCAAGCTAGAATTTCTTAGAGTAATGAGTCTAATAACATTCATTTGAACCCTAATATCATATAGCTATACAATTCAAATACCAATTTAAGGCAATGGTGTCAAATTAAGTCATTTTCTTAACTCTAAATCTTGAAAGGTCATCCCAAACTTGAAATCATAGAGCACCTACATTAAAACCTTTCATGATTTCCAAGTCAATTACAATTAATGAAAGTATACTTAAAACTTCTAAGCTCAAAAGCTTGGTGTTACAATTATGCTAAAAATGAAAGAAACCATTTGATTACCATTGATTATTTGTGTTAAACATTAACTAATGACAAATTAGGTGTCAGAACATGATTTCCAATCTCTTATATTGACCCAAGATAATTAAAATCTTCCCCCTTGAGTTTTGGATTAAAAACGTTTAGTTTTGAGGCTTAATTCCATCAAAAACCCAAAACCATCAGAATTGTCAACTTAAATCGTCCCGCTTAACCGTCCTTAGAGGCTACCAATTCAATTTCAAATTGGCTATGATTATTTTCCTAGACAATTAATGATCACATAGATGATCTTATTATGTGATTAATGATCGTCCAAGATAATTTCCCTAAAAGGTTTCAGTCAGAAGTTTGGGTTTGAGGGTTGAGTCGCATTTGATCTTAAGCTTTTTATATAATACATTGATGTATGAGAGTATAATAATAATATGATTTAATCATATATATAAGTGTTTTAGGTGATCCAAGAAGCTCATGGCTACGAGTTAGACGAATCATTACATATGGATTGATATAGTATTTTGAATAGATGTCATCAGAAGATGTCATAATTTCATTCTATGTGTTTTGTGATGATCTATACTATATAGTACAATCAAATAAGCTTACTTATTCATGCATTCTAAAAGTATATATAGTATGCGTTCAAAAGTGTTTTTTAAAATTGTTTTATCATTTTCTAAAGACATTTGGTGTTGCATAAATAATTATCTTATTGCACTAGTTCATATTGGGATATGGTTAAAGAGACTAGATGGCCAAGATACTTGATATGACTTCGATTTCTAAATTGCGATGATTAGATGTTTGTGTTGGCATTATAGAAGACCTTCATGGCATGTTGGGTCTTGCAAACCCTCTATGTGGTACATACGTGACAGTTCATGTGTTACCTACTTTATGATGTTTAAGAATTTTTTAAGAAGTATGTTTTATGCTAACTTGTCTACCTGCTCTATGTAATCTCTTACCCTTGAAAGATATGTGTAATCTATTACCCTTAAAAGAGATATGTGTAACCCTTTTTAAGTGTTTATGGTAATAAAACGAGACTTGATGAGGTTTTGGGAATTGCATCATTACATACAATGTTATTTATGATGCTTGTTATGTCTTAAAATTTTAATATAATGTATGAGTATTTATGTACAAATTTTTCCTACAAAATTTCTCAAGATGGAAGAGGCTAAACAGATATTTAAAGATGAAATAGGTTTTATAGACTAATGTTCATATTTTATGAATACTCTGGTCTCTAAGGATTTGTAGCTTAATATGGGGAGGTGATGGGAGATTTTGATCCCACTATTTATGGAAGTGAATTCCTTTGGGAACATAGCAAATTCATCTTGGTTGAAGGCTTTTGTTGGAAAATGTTTAAGTTAATGTCGATAAGGCCCTACAAAATTTTTCGAATTTGTTTAAAAGGTCCCATACATCCTTTTTTTCTTTGCTTTCTAAGGTCATAAACTCATTTTTTGGGTTTAAATGATCCTTTTTTTTAATAACTGAAGGGGTCACTTGATTACCCCCTTGCTTGATCATTTAATTAAAATGCCATGTATTTGCCTTATCATTAAATGAAGTTGCCATGTTTGGAGTATGTACTAATAAATGAGATGTCATGTAGGTAATTGGGCATCTACGTGAAAAATGATTACTTAGATGCTCAATATAGTTCAGCGTCAACTTTACACTGGAGACAGTGAAAATACCATTAAAGATTTTCAGAAAGCCATCAATTTAAAACATGTAAGTAAACAAGAATGAAGGGCTAAAAGGCCATCGAATCCCATAAGTTGTTAAAGCAAGGCACCATCACCAAGAGAATGACTTCCATTGAAGAAATGGCAGGGATGGATGTTTTGTGTGGTGACAAAACCGACACAATCGCCCTTAACAAACTTGCAGTCGACCAAACCCTCATTGAGGTCTTCCAAAAGGACACTAACAAGGATCAAGTGTTCTATTGGTAAAGGCTTTAAGGGTGAAAATCAAGATACAATCTACGGGAGTTTACATTTTTTGCAGATACAATAGACTTTACGCCATTAACCTATAAAAAACATGAAGAACCTTTGAATAAATTCAAAAAGTTTGTAGTGTTTTAGTGACATTAATTCCAAAAAATTCTGATATGATAGATGATTTTGTTATATAAAAACAATTTAATTTTCAAGTAGATCCGCATATTAGAATAGACCATTCGTTATCTATTGTAGCTATTTTTTTAATGAAAGCGTAGTAGTAACAATAATAATAACAATAACAATAACAATAACAACAACAATTAGTTAGTTGGTTAAATTAGTTAAAAATCTCATTTGATTTCTTAGGCCTCCCGGTGTGGAAGAGCTCGGGAGAGTGTGACGCCTATGTGGTTGTGCGAGCTATTGGGTGAACACCACCCCCTAGTGAGAGCACCTCTCACTTTTCTCCTCGTGCAACGTTGTGACATCGTGCGAGCTCTATAATGAAGAGAAGTATGGCTTGTACATTCAGCATAATCAGTTGTACCAAATGTGAGGAAAGTGAAAGCTCGTGAGAGCCCACACCGAATGACCTTATAATTAGACCTGGCAATTTGAGATATGAATACACGAATTCGTGAGAGACACGACACGACACGATACACGACACGAATACATTTTAAAAACGGAGATAAAGCTTATTTGTTTTTGTGTATTCGTATCGTGTCAAATTCATGTGTGACACGTGAAAGCGACACGAATACACGAATTGTCAGGTCTACTTATAATTCATATTTTTGTTAGCCAGGGATCCACTTTTATATATATATATATATATATATATATATATATATATATATATATATATATATATATATATATATATATATATATATATATATATATATATATATATATATATATATATATAAGTGAGTTTTATAAAAATAAAAGTAAATAATTTGGAAGTTATTTTCGTCGGTGGTTGGGTTGGCGGTGGGTCCACATCAAGTGGCTCTTGGCTGTATAATTTCTGTCGGCGGTGAGAGAGCGAGTCCCAAGCGCATCACCCACCCCCTCCCATTCGCAACTATAAATTCCACTTTCTTCGTTCCCAAATCCCATCTCACCATCTCTCTCTTGTTCTTCCTCAAATCTCTAGATCCCGTTGCCAATCAACTCAAGGTACCTTCAATTCTACTACTCTTTTATCATCCGCTTCAATTGCATTAACCAACTGCTACATCTTTATAGTTCTTTACAATTCTAGTTCTAGATCTTACTCTTAAGTTGCTTTTTCCCTTTATTTTTATCGATTATTTTGTTAGATTTGATCTAGAATCGCATTGATCTGTTCGTTCATGCTCTTCACATTGATCTGTTTATTCATGCTCTGCAAATTGCTAGTAGAAGGATCTGGATGTTTCGTTGATCTGTTGTTCTTTAAACGTGTCATTTAAATTGATTTTGATTAGGTTTTTAAAGTGCAAGAATGTTGAATTCGTTATAGATCTCGTCTCCCTCCTCGACTTAAAATACTAATTCATTATACCATCATTGTAAGTTGAGAGATACTGTGGGATCCATAGGTGTCTTATTATATGATTTATATCCATTAAGTCAAACATTATACTCTATGCTTGTTAACTAATACCATGCTCTGACTTTCATGGTCAAGTATACTCTTTCTCATTTGATTTAATATTTCAAGTGAATTTACAAGTACTTTAGAGATTAACTAGTTCGTTTTCCCTCATAGATCCATTTGAATAACAGAAATCATCTAAATCGATAAGTTCTATATGAACTACAACAGGATTGTGAATGTAGATAACATATCCATGTAATTGCAATTTAGAACCATTTGGGAACTTACGGAACTATTGAGATGCTAAGTCGATTGACATGATACTAAGATCATTTTGTTCGATCTCGCTTGTTTCAGTTGAGAGATGGAGACCTTCCTATTCACATCTGAATCTGTCAACGAGGGACACCCAGACAAACTTTGCGATCAAGTTTCAGACGCCATTCTCGATGCTTGCCTCGAACAAGATCCAGAAAGCAAAGTCGCATGTGAAACATGCACAAAAACCAACATGGTCATGGTGTTCGGTGAAATCACCACCAAAGCCACCGTCGACTACGAGAAAATAGTCCGCGACACCTGCAGAGAAATCGGATTCACATCCGCCGACGTCGGACTCGACGCCGACAACTGCAACGTCCTGGTCAACATCGAGCAACAAAGCCCCGACATCGCACAAGGCGTGCACGGCCACCTCACCAAGAAACCAGAAGAAATCGGCGCCGGCGACCAAGGTCACATGTTCGGGTACGCCACCGACGAAACTCCCGAACTCATGCCACTCACCCACGTCCTCGCCACCAAACTCGGCGCAAAACTAACCGAAGTCAGAAAAAACAAAACCTGCCCATGGCTCCGACCCGACGGTAAAACCCAAGTCACCGTCGAATACCACAACGACAACGGCGCAATGATCCCGACTCGCGTCCACACCGTCCTAATCTCCACCCAACACGACGAAACCGTAACCAACGACCAAATCGCCGCCGATCTAAAAGAACACGTCATCAAGCCAGTCATCCCGGCTCAATACCTCGACGACAACACCATCTTCCATCTCAACCCTTCCGGTAGGTTCGTCATCGGTGGTCCCCACGGAGACGCAGGTCTCACCGGCCGGAAAATCATCATCGACACGTACGGTGGATGGGGAGCTCACGGCGGCGGTGCTTTCTCCGGGAAAGACCCGACGAAGGTGGATAGGAGTGGTGCGTATATTGTTAGGCAGGCGGCGAAGAGTATTGTGGCGTCGGGACTTGCCCGGCGGTGTATTGTTCAGGTGTCGTATGCGATTGGTGTGGCGGAGCCGTTGTCGGTGTTTGTTGACACGTATAAGACGGGGACTATTCCGGATAAGGATATTTTAGTTTTGATTAAGGAGAATTTTGACTTTAGGCCTGGAATGATGGCGATTAATCTTGACTTGAAAAGAGGTGGGAATTATAGGTATCAGAAAACGGCGGCGTATGGGCATTTTGGTCGTGAAGATCCTGATTTTACATGGGAGACTCCGAAGGTTCTTAAGCCTAAAGCTTGAATGGATAAAGTATAAACACTTGCGAGTTGGTTAAATCATGTTGTGTTATTTGTTTAGAATTATTTGTGTTTCATTTTGGTTGTTGGAGTTGGGGGGTGTTTACAATTTTATGATTTTTTTTGGAAGCAATCGGGAAATCTATATTTGATGTAATTTTTTCAACATGTTTAATTATTAAGGAAATTGATTTGTTTTTCGTATGATTAACAACCGTTTTAAATATGATCAAACGTTATTTTAGCAATTAATGATTAGAAATCATGAAATTAGGAATGATGTTCTAATCGATCAGTAAACTATCATTAAAGCAAAATACCAAGTTTAAGGCCTAATACATAAAAAAAAAAGGAAAATTTTATTTCTTACTACTTTATCCTCTTAATTCACATTCTCACCCATTAAATTATGACACCATTAAATTATGACATGCGGAATTCATTATTTCACTATCTTGATTTTGATATTTGTCTTAATCATGTGATTAGGAAGATAAGTAGGAAGATTTTGTAGGAAGATATATAATTTCTCTATAAACTACGAAAGCATCTCTAATCGTTTAAGTAAGCATGCATTTGTATCCGTTAGAGCATCTCCAAAAAACCCACCTCTAAATATAAAGTTTACTTCATTTTCAAACATATTTCTCTCAAACCCACGTCTATAACCCACTCTATTTTTGAGTATATGAATAATATGGAGTAATACTATTCATTTGCACCAAAAATAGAGTAGAAGTTTCAATTGTCATTTTTAGTCCCTCGTTTTTTACTGTTTACATTTTTAGTTTTAATTTAAATGCTTTAATAAATATTTACAATATAATGTTATATATTAAATTATATTAATTAATCCTAATTATAAATTTTAATATTTATATATCGATTTCATATAAAAGTTTATATATATTTAAAAAAATAAACGACGATAACATATATATAAATAACTTATTTTGTTATAAAATTGAGATAATATAATTTAGTTAATTATTACAATAAAAAGACAAAATATTTATTTATCATAAGCTAATAAATATAATGGGTGATTTTGTCAATTTATGTAAATAGAATAAAATAGAATATTGTAAGACTACACATTTGGGGTAAAAGATTGTGTAAAAATAGAGTTGGGTTTGGAGACAACCACTTTTTATACTATTTTGTATTTCAAATTTGAAGTAAAATATAGAGATGAGTTGAAGATGGTGTTAGTGTCACTAACACTACTACGTGAGACAAACATCAAATATAATACATCGGACTTTCCTAGCTTTCCCTCCAAAAAAATTCTTTAAACATTTATGAAATAACATCAATGAGGAATTAAATCAACATTTTTATGTAATAACATCAATAATGTTCATGTAATTGTTAGATCAAATAAAGTGGTTTTCTATCTTTTTGAAATGACTCAAGGACCGGTATTGTTGAACCCGCTTCAACGATCCTCTATAAGGCTTGACGAAGTAATGCTCGGGTTCGTTGCAGGCTCGACTCACGAGGGGTGTGGTACCGCCGGTACCGCTGCCCCCTCTCCTTCGGTTTTCATCGGTTTGGGCTGGTGTGGGTGATGGTGAACCCGATGAATCTTGCACCTTTTGTTAAAAAAAATTAATACTACAAAAATAAAATTTTACCCACCCCTATAAATACCCCCTTCTACCCATTAAAAAAATCACATCATTCTTTCAATCTTTCACACCATTCTCTACTTTCTCTCTAAATATTTCTCTTTAGTTTTCTCAAAAAATGACAGCCAACGTAAATAGGATGATTAGTTCTTGGTCTAGACAAGAAGAGGTGGCTTTGACAAAAGCCTGGGTCGCCGTCACCGAAGAAACGGATACAATATCCTTCCGAGTATTCTGGACTCGTGTGGAGGAAGAGTTCTACACAATTCTGGGCACGGTTCATTATCGGAGTCACCATCAGCTTAACGTTAAATGGAAAGATATGAATAGAAAAATGGTACAATTTAACCAAATTTACGTCAACAAATCTTTCAACCGACCAAACGGGACAACCGACGAATAGGTCGTGGAACAAGCCCTACAACAGTATCTGGTGACACATAAAAGAGAGTTCAAGCACCCAGAAGCGTGGAATGTTATGAAAGAGACACCTAGGTTTTTTTTAGATTCTAGTATTTAGGATTAAATTTCTCGTATTTAGGATTTAATTTCCCGTATTTAGGTTGTTTTTAATTTTTTTTAATGGTGTGTTTTTTAATTAAATGTTCTTTGACTTTTGAATTTAATGTTATTTGTGATTTTTATTTTATTAATTGCATTTTATTATTATATATAATATTAACTTAAATGTTAAAATTCATTTATTAAATTAATAAATGCATTTAAAAATTGAAAATCTGATGTGGGTTCAGTGGGTACTTCTTCCATGGGTGAAAGATTGGTGAAAGATGGAAATGAGAGGAGAGTGAAAAGCTGACGTGACGAGTGGGTTCAGTGGGTATTACTCCCCCCACCCTAAGTGGTCGTATGTTCAACACTACCTAGTCATTGAACAGTACCATAATGTAATTTTGTTTTGACAGCTTGTCACGTCTAGATTGTCTATAAATAGGTTGTTAAAACTTCATATAAGGCTGCACGAAGTGGGGGGTTTGGGTGCCAGAGGCATCCGACTTGGCAATGCATGTCGGCGGCGGGCCGCGACGAGCAGGCGGCATCCCTCAACGGCACCGGTATGCGGCTTCTCTCTCCTTCCTTCCTCAACATCACCGGTCAGCTCTCTCTTCTGTATCTCCTCTTTCTCTAGTCTCCCTGCCACTCCTTACCAGCAACACCATCATCTTCTCCGGCGGCAAGGCAAAGCTTAGGTGGAGTCGGATGCCGCCGGCGACTTCGATGTCCACTCCGCACAGCCTAACAAGTAAGTTACTCAATGTTATTTTAAGTTTTATCTTTCTTTATATATTGTAGAATTGGATAAGAGTCTCCTCATTTGATTGATTTCAAATTGTCCCTTTTAATTGGTATTAAATTCGGATTGCTTGTGAATTTTCTTAAGTAGTATCCTTTAGTTTATATTGCGATTATAAATATGTTCTATTTTTTCAGTGAACTTCTTGTTAGATGTGAAGGCTTTGACAAATCAACCAAGGTTGGTGAATGGTTGGTGAGTCTAAGGTTATGGCTAAAGACTCATCAAATATGTTCATACATGCATTTCACATTACCTTCTCATGTATATAAATAGAGACATTCAGTTGAGAACATTTGCACCACACAACACCATGTAACACAGAGAGAGTGCAGAGTAGCAACAAGAAATAAAACTCCTAGTTACCCACCGTGGACGTAGGTCAGTTTTGGACCGAACCACGTTAAATTCTTGTGTTCTTAATTTGTGAGCTGTGTGTGTGAGTTTAGTGTTCGTATGCTAAG
>CM042009.1:138504579-138592079 GCA_023525715.1 Cichorium intybus
CCCGAAGAGCTAGCAACGGATATGATCCTTAACTCCTTGACAAAGTCTTTTGATCCCTTTGTAATGAATTATAACATGAATGGTTTGAACAAGACTATCCCGGAATTGCATGGGATGCTAATTACCGCGGAAAAGAATCTTCCTAAGAAAACCACTCAAGTTCTCATGATCAAGGAAGGTGGGACAAAGAGAACTAGACCCGAACACCCCAACAACTCCAAGGGCAAGGGGAAGGCAAAGGTTGTCAAAGGAAAGGGCAAGAAAGTTGTCCAACCATCCCGTCCGCCCAAGAAGAAGGCAAAAGTTGCCAAAGAAGACGCGTGCTTCGAATGTGGCAAAGTTGGGCATTGGAAGAGGAATTGCCCTACCTATCTTGCGGAGTTGAAGAAGAAGAAGGCCGGTGAGGGCACTTCAGGTATCTATGTGATAGACCTAGAACTTTATAATTTATCTCCTAACACATGGGTATTTGATACTGGTTGTGGAACTCATATTTGTAATATGTTGTAGGGGTTCAAAAGGAGTAGGCGACTGAAGGCAAATGAGGTAGTACTCCGGGTTGGAAACAGTGCAAGGGTTACGGTGGATTCAATTGGAAGTTTTGATTTATTACTACCTAGTGGCATGTATTTGACATTGTTGAATGTTTATTATGTTCCTAGCTTGACTAGGAATATTATTTCAGTTGCTAAGTTGAGACAATGTGGTTTTAATCTTTGCTTTATAAATGATGACATTTGTGTTTCGAAAAACAATGTATTCTATTTCGAGGCTAGGCCTTTAAATGGAATTTATGAAGTAAACCTTGATGAAAAGACTAACCATGGCTCTTTATACCACACTTTCACCAAGAGACCCAAATGTGATTTGAGTCAAATTTATCTATGGCATTGTCGACTTGGGCATATAAACAAGAAACACATATCCCAACTTCAAAAGAGTGGACTTTTGAAGGCAAATGAGAATGACTCATTTGATATATGTGAATCTTGTTTACATGGCAAGATGACTAAAGCTCCTTTCTCCGGAACCAATGAGAGGGCAAAGGACTTGTTAGGAATCATACATACGGATGTATGTGGTCCTTTCAAGCCAATGACTAGATATGGTGAAAGATACTTCATCACTTTCACTAACGACTTTAGTCGTTTTGGATATGTTTATTTGATTAAACATAAACATGAGGCATTTGAAATGTTCAAAACGTTTCAAAGTGAAGTGGAAAATCAACTCAACAAAACAATTAAAGTTCTTCGTTCTGATAGAGGATGTGAGTACTTAACTACAAACTTCATGGATCATCTTAAGAGTTGTGGAATTGTTTCACAACTTACTCCACCCGGAACACCACAACATAATGGTGTATCTGAAAGGCGGAACCGAACATTATTGGATATGGTTCGATCCATGATGAGTAGAAGTACTCTACCTTTATCATTTTGGGGTTATGCTTTACAAACAGTTGCTCGTCTCCTAAACATGGCATCTACTAAGAAGGTAGATAAAACGCCTTATGAGATATGGCATGGAAGGGTTCCATCTTTATCCTATCTCAAGGTATGGGGTTGTGAAGCTTATGTTAGACAAGAAGCTTCAAACAAACTAGAACCCCGTTCAATCAAGTGTATCTTTGTAGGGTATCCGAAAGATTGTCTTGGATACTACTTCTACAATCCCGTAGAGAATAAGATATTTATTTCTCGAAAAGCTGAATTCCTAGAAAACAAGTTTCTGACGGAAGAGGCTAGTGGGAGGTTTGTGGAACTTGAAGAACTTCAGGAACCACAGCCTGATACACAAGAAATTGGATCTAGCATTCAACAAGAAATTGTTGAACCTGAACAAACAGTTGATCAGGAACAAATTATAACACAAGGTGTTCGCAGATCTGGTAGGGTTCGTTTTAAACCTGAAAGGTATGGTTACCTAATGATGGAAGAGGAATGTTATACGATAGATTCTGATGAACCCGTCAACTACCAGAGTGCAATGTCAGATCCTGAATCTGATAAATGGCTTGATGCCATGAACACAGAGATGCAATCCATGCACGATAACCAAGTATGGGACTTGGTTAATCTTCCCAGCAATTGTAAGACTGTTAGGAACAAATGGGTTTTCAAGAAGAAAACCGACGTGGATGGAAATGTTCACACTTTTAAGGCTAGATTTGTCGCTAAAGGATACTCACAAACTCATGGTATAGATTATGATGAGACCTTTTCACCAGTGGCAATGATCAAGTCAATTAGGATACTTTTTGCCATAGCCGCATACTTTGATTATGAGATATGGCAAATGGATGTCAAGACCGCTTTCCTTAATGGACACTTATTGGAAGATGTCTATATGGATCAACCTGAAGGTTTTGTCGATCCTAAGCTTCCAAACAAAGTGTGTAAGCTTAAAAGATCTATTTATGGATTGAAGCAAGCGTCTCGAACATGGAACATCCGCTTTGATGAAAAGATTACGAATTTTGGATTCATTAAAAATGAGGATGACTCTTGTGTTTACAAGAAAGCTAGTGGGAGCATAGTCATATTCCTAGTATTGTATGTAGATGACATACTTCTATTTGGAAATGACATCCCAACCTTGAAAGGTGTCAAAACGTTCCTTGAGAACTGTTTCTCAATGAAGGACTTAGGAGAAGCTGCTTATGTATTAGGCATAAAGATCTATAGAGATAGATCTAAGAGACTTATTGGTCTAAGCCAAAGTGTATATATTGATAAAATCTTGAAAAGGTTCAAGATGCAAGACTCCAGAAGAGGATTCTTGCCAATACCACATGGCACCATCCTAAGTAAGTCTCAGTGCCCAAGCATTAAGACTGAACTTGAAAGGATGAAACATGTCCCATATGCTTCGGCAATTGGGTCCATCATGTATGTTATGTTATGCACTAGGCCCGACGTCTCATGTGCCTTAAGTATGACTAGTAGGTATCAACAGAACCCAGGTGAAGCCCACTGGACTGCTGTAAAGAACATTCTTAAGTACTTGAGAAGAACTAAAGACATGTTCTTAGTTTACGGTGGTTTGGAAGAAGGCTTAAAGGTAAAAGGTTACACTGACGCAAGCTTCCAAACAGATAGGGACGATTCGAGATCTCAATCTGGGTATGTCTTTATTTTAAATGGAGGAGCCGTGTCTTGGAAAAGTTCCAAACAAGAAGTGATTGCACAATCCACTACAGAATCAGAATATGTTGCTGCTTCGGAAGCTGCTCAAGAAGCTGTCTGGATGAGAAAGTTCATTGAAGATCTAGGGGTTGTTCCTTCCATTCGGGACCCCATAGAAATCTTCTGTGATAATCTAGGTGCTATAGCTCAAGCAAAGGAACCTAGATCGCATCAAAAGACCAAACACATTCACCGAAGGTATAACTACATAAGACATGAAGTTAAGAATGGTGAAATTAGTATTCACAAGGTTCATACAGATCAGAATTTGGCAGACCCATTCACGAAGCCTTTACCCCAAGCTAAGCATGAAAGTCACGCTAAGGGTATAGGACTTCGTTTTTCTAATGAATGGATTTGATTTGTGTTTAGTGTTTTATGAATATGAACTTATGTGAACAACAAGAATTATGTAATATATGAAAGGTGATGTTTCATTCATAATTTTGTGTTTTAATATTAACATGTTTAATCCTCGAATAATTTGATTATTCTAAATGTCCATAGTCGATCATAGTTGTGGGAGCAATTATGAAATAAGACTAATATGAATTGGATTGGTTGACTTTTATGGGCAAAAGTAGCAAGAGGTTGCAACCAAATTCATAGGTACTTGTCAGTGAACAAGTATTGGACTTGACCCGTTTCAAGATCACTTCATGGATCATAATCATAAGTGATTCTTGAACAAAGGTATTATCATTGTACCCTTAGACCTGAGATACATATTTGGGACTCAAGTGTAGGGAGTGCTGTGCTTTGATATGGTTCACCGTTGTTCTTAAAATATAGACAACCATACAGACCATACTCAAGTATAGTACAAACTACATAAGGGGCGTATGTAATCAAGACGGGATTTGTTCCTCTTATGTGTTGAGAGTAAGACATCTAAGGCGCCTGATTGAAAGTTGAACATAAAATGAGAATGATTAAGATCCATGTCTCATGTTCAACATGATGTCTGTGACAAAGGGATAATTGATAGATAACCAGGTACATCAATTAGAGCCTTGAGCTTTTGAAGAATTGAATGTTGTTGAATGGCAATATGTCATGTGTTATTGGGGGCAGTAAAGTGTTGCTAGACGTCTATCACTGTTGATGTCATTCTATGATGCAACCTTGTGCAAGTGGGAGATTGTTAGTTCTATATGCCCAAGGATGATCATAAAATGATATTACTAATAACACATGATCCTATAGGGTCACACCAATAACAAGTTTGACACCAATTATATCATTTTGACATTGGATTATGAATCATAATAAAATGATAATCTGCTTGCAATTTAATTTTGAAGAATTAATATTTAATCAAATAATAATTGTTTCAATAGTTGATTCATATAAGATGAATTAATTTTTTGAGAGTTATATATATATATATATATATATATATATATATATATATATATATATATATATATATATATACACATATATATTATATGTATTTATGAATATATATATATATATATATATATATATATATATATATATATATATATATATATATATATATATATATATATATATATATATATATATACAAGTGGGAGACACCTTTTTCCTTTTGTCTTCCCATGTTATGAACGTCCCATACCATATGGAGAGTGTGGGAGACAAATGACACTTGCTTTTTGACATATTCTCTTGGATACCCAAAGTTTGACCATGGGGTTTAGTAGCTAGTGGACATAAATTACAATAAACATCCATATGATGGATGTTGGAGTTTTTTGGCCGTAACATTCACCACACACACATATATTCAAGTTGTTCTAAATGCTAAAAACTCTCTCATACACTCTTCCAACCCTTGCCAAAATCGGATTTTGTATAAAGGCTTAGAAGAGGTTGCTTTGCAAGCTTGAAAACTAGCATCTTGGGTGTCACTACACTTGTTGGTGGATCAACTATAGAGGGATTCTTTCTTGATTCCTAGCCTCATCAAAATCGTCCAAACCAAGAACAAAAGAAAGGGTATGATCTTGAACTTTATGTATGCTTGTTCTTCATCTTATCTCTACATGCATGTAGCATGATCCTCTTGGAAGAGAAATTTGTGTTCATGTTTTTGCTTCAGTTGAAACTTCAAGTTTTTGAAACTCATTACATGAACACATTGATTTCTAGCAGAATGTTCGCTGTATATGGTCGGATTACCGTCTGAGGGAGTGACCGTCCCAGTTCAGAAGAGAAACAAAGTCCGGTTCACAGAATCTCATGGGCATAAGAGGGTGACCTTTTGCAAGTAGGAAGCCTAGAGCTACAAGGAAGATTCAGGTTGAACGAGCATGGAAAGGTTCAGAAAAATCAGTCGAAGGATATTGTGACATCCGCCTAAAATGGATTCGGGTCAACCCAACCCAATTGGAAATTTAATAAACCCTACTCGAGATTTCTTGACGCTAATAGGATCAAAACCCTTACACTACGATATAAATTGACGTTAATAGCAATATAGCATAGTATAACGTTATAACTATAATCAAATTAAATTATGATATCATATTAAAATCAAATCAAAGTATGATGCTCTAATTAAATTAAAAAAATCAAACTTGAATGCTATAATTAAACTTCAAATCAAAGTAGATTGTTATAATCAAATAATAACCTATTTTTTTTATAAAACTCTATTTTTATAAACACTACATTAAATTTTATAAAACTCTTAAGATGCTTGTGTTAGTGGGGAATTATGAAGACCACCAAAATTAAAAGTTTATTCCCATTGTCTCCCACTCACACCTCCCATCATCTTTCCTTTCATTTTTCTCCCAACACATTATTCTCATCACCACTCAAACCATATATATTCTTTCTCTCACTCTCAATCTCGAAATTCCTCCTAGAAATCTTCATATTTCAGCCAAGAACACTCCAATATACTCAAATCTTCATCCCTCTTGAAGCATTCATCAAGGTATGTTGTTAAAAGTCTCAAATTCATGAATGAAACAAATTAAATCCACCAAAATATCTAAAACTCATTTTATACATAAACCTGATTTTTTTATCAGACTCTCATAAATAAAATAAGAAGTTCTGGAAATTTTCAGAAAATAACTTATTTTTATTAAATTACTATAATTATTGCAATAAAATAGGGCAATAATTCACATAAAATACTTTTTAGAGTCAATAAATTCTGGGAAAATTTTGGAATGACCCATATATTGAGTTAAGTGGATTTATGAAGTTTCATGCATTTATATTACGGTTTGATTCTTATTTTGTATTTTATTTTGTTATAGATAAATAAATTTCAAAATATAGTTATATATGTTAAAAACTAAATTTTATATTTTCGCACCTTATTAACATTTTAAAGACTCCATGACAAAATTTACAGATTTTTGTAAGAATGTTTGCTTATTTTTCCTGATTTAATGATTATTTAATGGTTTAAATTGATAATAAATAGATACACATGTCCAAAAATTATAAAACCTTATCAGAATATCATATATAACATGTTAATCATAAATAAAAAGTCTAATGAATTTCTCTTAATATTTTCCTATTATTTATGATTTTATTGATTAGTTAATAATGAAAAACATAAGAAATACTTCCCTTAGTCCAAAATATCTATAATATTTACAGTAGACTCAATATAATGTTAGAAAACTATGGTTAATTTTCCAGAGTTTTTGGGAATCACTTATTATTGTTCCCGAATTTGTTTGTGGTTTAATTATTAAAATACTAAATAAATACTAAAGCAGTTAAGAAAAATATGAAAATTTTACAGTAATTACTATTTTATGAAATAATGATTTTCCGATAATTTCAGAATGTTTCATTACTGTTTAGTATTTAAAACCATTTTGCTAAATATCTAAGCATGTAAAAATGCATTTTTAATGATTATTTCATATAAATAATTAGGTTAATTGCCTTAACCTAGTCTATAGCCTCTAGGGTCGTCTCGTATGATAGTTTATAAAATGCACACACAACTGCATGCAATTCGCACTTAGAAAATCCTAGGAATACCTTTGTGTGCTAATTGCTCCCTTATGTGCTTACGTATTATTCCCGACACTTATATGTGTGCATACACTTGTGAATTTTCTCCTCTTTCTCTTAAAATCACACACATACTCAAATGGTTTCAAAATAAAAATTTATATACATATATATTCCTTAGAGCTCATAGGAAATTAAAAGTCATCCACTCTAGTTGGGTAGGATCAAAGTAATGGACGCGTAGTAACTGGAAGGGGGAGGTGCCGGTAGCCCGAAAGTCCTGACTAGGTAAGCATTCGTATACATCCCAATCAACCGAGGGACCAGTTTGCTTACTTGGGGACCAAAGGCGAGAGTTCCCAAACCCATAGGCCAAAGCGCGTCATTCACATTACTTTTGAGCCATCAAACTACCCGACCTTATCAAACGTATCCGAAAGGATACACTCCAAAATGGCCAACTCATTGGACTATTAAGTTCCCTAATGGGCCTTGAAGTGGGAAAAACATGTGAATACTTAGTATTGTGGGGGCCCACGCAATTGCTACATGCTTCACATTTAGTACCCATGGAAAGCCCAAAAGGTGCCCAACACTCCTAACCATGGCCCAACAAGTGTTTTACAATCATTTTACCCAACAATGTCTACAAACTTAATTTCCATAATTAATTTACAAATAACTCACAAGTCCATATGCGTGTTTCTCATAGATGGCATTACGACCCCCTCTGTAACCATTGTAACTATCACCATATGTCCACCAGCCCGTGTCGCCTTTGTACGACTTGTGGTCGCTATGGCCACTTGGCGGACACATGCCGTGCACCAAAAACTCAGCGACCATTCGCTCTACCCTCAAATCAGCAAACACAAACCCGGTATCCAACTAGAACATGCTTCAACTGTGGTGACCCCACCCATTTTAGAAACACGTGTCCTAGGCTTGTTAATATCATTAACACTCAAGCCCAGGCAAATCCAACAATGCAGGTTCCAGCTCCCAAAGGCCGAGCATTTGTCATTACCGCAACCCAAGCACAGACCGATAACAAGGTCGTAAATTGTACGTTTCTCATAAATGACTGCTACGCGTCAGTACTTTTTGATTCAGGTGCCGATAAAAGTTTTGTGTCTTTGGAATTTGAACCCATACTTCACACACCTCGCACGATTCTTGATGAACACTTTACCGTAGAAGTCGCCAATGGAAAATACATTTCACTCAATGCAGTCATCCAAGATTGCACTTTCGATTTTTGCGGTCATAAATTTTCTGTCAATTTAGTTCCTATGGAACTTGGTAGCTTCGACATCATCGTGGGAATGGATTGGCTATCCCAAAACCATGCTGAAATAGTATGTTACGAGAAGTTTATTCGTATTCCTCTTGCCGACGGTCAAAGTCTTCGTATTTATGGCGAGACTCGTTCAAAAAAGCTTAGTCTTATGTCATGTACTCAAGCTCGATCATATCTACGTAAAGAATACATGGCTTTCTTAGCCCATGTGGTGGAAACAAAGGTCAAAGAAAAGAAGATCGAAGATATTCCGATTGTACGAGACTTTCCCGACATCTTTCCCGATGACGTATCTGGACTCCCTCCATACGTGAGCTAGAGTTCCACATCGATCTCGTTCCTGAGGCTGCTCCTATTGCCAAGTCTCCATATCGGTTGGCTCCAACCGAGATGCAAGAATTGGCAAGTCAGCTCCAAAAATTAACCGATAAGGGATTTATCCGCCCTAGTACTTCACCTTGGGGAGCCCCAGTTCTTTTCATCAAACAGAAAGATGGTTCGTTTCGTATGTGTATCGATTATCGGGAGTTAAATAAATTGACCATCAAGAACCGATATCCGTTACCTCGGATCCACGACCTTTTTGATCAGCTTCAAGGAGCTTCATGCTTCTCAAAAATCGACCTCCGCTCGGGTTATCACCAACTTCGAGTACGGGAAGAAGACATCCCCAAAACCGCTTTCCGAACCCGCTATGGTCATTACGAGTTTACCGTTATGTCTTTTGGCCTAACGAATGCCCCTGCCGCATTCATGGACATGATGAATCGGGTATTTAAACCTTATCTCGGCCGTTTTGTTATCCTCTTTATTGATGACATCCTCATTTACTCTAAGACAAAGGCAGACCATGAAAGACACCTTCGTCTAACTCTCCAAACATTATAAGGAAATCAGCTATATGCCAAATTTTCGAAATGCGAGTTTTGGTTAAATGAGGTACAATTCCTCGGTCATATTGTAAGTGACAAGGGTATTTTATTCGATCCCGCAAAAGTTGAAGCAGTCAAGAATTGGAAAGCCCCATGTACCCCCAAGGAAATTCGGTCATTCCTCGGTCTAGCCGGCTATTACCGGCGTTTCATTTCAAATTTCTCAAAGATCGCTTTACCGCTTACTTTTCTCACTTGCAAGGGTACGCCATTTGATTGGGGACCCAAGTAGGAAGACGCTTTCCAAACCCTTAAACAAAGATTGTGTGACGCTCCGATTCTTACACTCCCTGAAGGATCCGAAGATTTCGTGGTATACTGCGATGCCTCCAATCTCGGTCTAGGTTGTGTTTTGATGCAAAGGGGAAAGGTTATAGCTTACGCATCGCGACAACTCAAAATCCATGAAAGGAATTATACGACTCATGATTTGGAGCTCGGTGCCGTGGTTTTCGCTCTTAAAATTTGGAGGCATTACCTTTACGGCACTAAATGCGTATATTTCACCGACCACAAGAGCTTGCAACATATTCTTAATCAAAAGGAACTCAATATGAGACAAACACGATGGGTCGAACTCCTAAATGATTACGAGTGTGAAATACGCTATCATCCGGGCAAGGAAAACGTGGTAGCCGACGCGTTAAGCCGAAAAGAACATGCCAAAGCATTTCATCTAATATGTTCTCCTATCTTGTCCAATCTGAGCGACCGAATTCGAGGAGCCCAACACTCGGCAATTACCGAAAATGACATGCCCACGGGAATTGATGGAGAGTTGGAAAGTAAATCTGATGGCATTTTCTATTATTAAGATTGCATCTGGATCCCAGATTGCGACAATCTTCGTACCTTCCTGATGGAAGAAATCCATAAAACTCGATATTCCATTCATCCTGGCGCTGACAAGATGTATCATGGCCTGAGAACCAATTATTTGTGGTCGATAATGAAAACGGATATTGCTTTATTCGTGGCCAAATGTCTTACATGTTCCAGGGTCAAAGCAGAACATCAACGACCCTCTGGGCTATTGGTCCAACCGGTAATCCCCGAGTGGGAATGGGAAGCGATCGCCATAGATTTCGTAACCAAACTTCCCCGTACCACCAAGGGACACGACAACATTTGGGTAATCATTGATCGTTTGACCAAATCCGCTCATTTCCTTCCCATCCGTGAACATTTCAAGGTCGAACAACTTGCTCGGATTTACATCGACGAGATAGTTAGTCGGCACGGCATCCCTCTCAGCATCATTTCAGATCGTGATGGGAGATTTCTCTCTCGGTTTTGGCAATCACTTCAAGCAGCCATGGGAACCCGCCTCGATCTCAGTACCGCCTATCATCCTCAAACCGATGGTCAATCTAAGAGGACAATTCAAACACTCGAAGATATGTTGAGGGCGTGTGTCTTAGATTTCAGAGGAAACTGAGACTCTCATTTACCGTTCGTGGAATTCCCCTATAATAACAGTTATCATTCTAGCATCAAGATGCCACTATTTGAGGCATTGTATGGCCGTAAATGCCGATCTCCCATTTGCTGGCATGAAATTGGCGAGTCCCACGTGATTCGCACAACAGTGGATTCTCCAATCATTGGTCCTGAGCTTATCCAGGAAACAACCGACAAAATCACTCAGATTCACAATAACCTTCTCGCAGCTCGTAGCCGACAAAAGAGTTATGCCGACAAGCGACGCAGACCGCTTGAATTTACCGTGGGTGACATGGTCATGTTAAAAGTGTCCCCATGGAAAGGTGTGGTTCGATTTGGACGCAAGGGTAAATTGGCACCACGCTATGTAGGCCCGTTCAAAATCCTGAAAAGGATTGGACCAGTAGCCTACGAGTTGGATCTACCAATAGAGCTTAATAAAGTTCACCCAGTATTTCATATAGCCAACCTCAAGAAGTGTTTAGCAGACGAGAACCTTCATGTTCCTCTCGAGGATATCCAAATCAACGAGACAATGCAATTTATCAAGAAACCCTTGGAAATTGCCGACCGAAAGGAAAAGCAACTCAAAAGAAGTCGCATTCCCCTGGTCAAGGTCAGGTGGCAGTCAGCACGTGGACCTGAGTATACATGGGAGCGTGAGGATCAAATGCGTACCAAATACCCGCAACTTTTCTCTTAAGGTAATATCTTCTTAAATTTCGGGACAAAATTTCCTAAAGTAGGGGAGACTGTGACATCCGCCTAAAATGGATTCGGGTCAACCCAACCCAATTGGAAATTTAATAACCCCTACTCGATATTTCTTGACGCTAATAGGATCAAAACCCTTACACTACGATATAAATTGACGTTAATAGCAATATAGCATAGTATAACGTTATAACTATAATCAAATTAAATTATGATATCATATTAAAATCAAATCAAAGTATGATGCTCTAATTAAATTAAAAAAATCAAACTTGAATGCTATAATTAAACTTCAAATCAAAGTAGATTGTTATAATCAAATAATAACCTATTTTTTTTTATAAAACTCTATTTTTATAAACACTACATTAAATTTTATAAAACTCTTAAGATGCTTGTGTTAGTGGAGAATTATGAAGACCAACAAAATTAAAAGTTTATTCCCATTGTCTCCCACTCACACCTCACATCATCTTTCCTTTCATTTTTCTCCCAACACATTATTCTCATCACCACTCAAACCATATCTATTCTTTCTCTCACTCTCAATCTCGAAATTCCTCCTAGAAATCTTCATATTTCAGCCAAGAACACTCCAATATACTCAAATCTTCATCCCTCTTGAAGCATTCATCAAGGTATGTTGTTAAAAGTCTCAAATTCATGAATGAAACAAATTAAATCCACCAAAATATCTAAAACTCATTTTATGCATAAACCTAATTTTTATCAGACTCTCATAAATAAAATAAGAAGTTCTGGAAATTTTCAGAAAATAACTTATTTTTATTAAATTACTATAATTATTGCAATAAAATAGGGCAATAATTCACATAAAATACTTTTTAGAGTCAATAAATTCTGGGAAAATTTTGGAATGACCCATATATTGAGTAAAGTGGATTTATGAAGTTTCATGCATTTATATTACGGTTTGATTCTTATTTTGTATTTTATTTTGTTATAGATAAATAAATTGCAAAATATAGTTATGTATGTTAAAAACTAGATTTTATATTTTCGCACCTTATTAACATTTTAAAGACTCCATGACAAAATTTACAGATTTTTGTAAGAATGTTTGCTTATTTTTCCTGATTTAATGATTATTTAATGGTTTAAATTGATAATAAATAGATACACATGTCCAAAAATTATAAAACCTTATCAGAATATCATATATAACATGTTAATCATAAATAAAAAGTCTAATGAATTTCTCTTAATATTTTCCTATTATTTATGATTTTATTGATTAGTTAATAATGAAACACATAAGAAATACTTCCCATAGTCCAAAATATCTATAATATTTACAGTAGACTCAATATAATGTTAGAAAACTATGGTTAATTTTCCAGAATTTTTGGGAATCACTTATTATTGTTCCCGAATTTTGTTGTGGTTTAATTATTAAAATACTAAATAAATACTAAAGCAGTTAAGAAAAATATGAAAATTTTACAGTAATTACTATTTTATGAAATAATGATTTTCTGATAATTTCAGAATGTTTCATTACTGTTTAGTATTTAAAACCATTTTTCTAAATATCTAAGCATGTAAAAATGCATTTTTAATGATTATTTCATATAAATAATTGTTTATAATATATAAAATCTCTAAATACTTATAATTTGACTAGTTATTATTTTAATAAAAAATTATTAAAATCTTGCCTAAAGTGAAAATATAAATTAATTAAGCAAAGTAATTAATTCAATTTAAAATTCATTTAACATATAAATACATTAATATTCAAAACAAAATTTGGATAATTGTTAATTCATCTAATATAAGATTATGTGTCTAATTATTTTTATTAATATTATATTCCCATTTATCGATTCCTAAGTCAAAACTATTAATTATATTAGGTTCTACGACATTTTGAATCGAGCCGTCTATCGTACAAACACGCGCATTCCTTATTGGACTAATGTGAGTAATCTACCCCATATTTTATAATTTTCAATACTTTTGGGGTGTATCATGTGGTTCTAATATGTTTTCAACTTCATTTTATTATTTTATCACAATTGAGACATTGTTGAGACATTTATACTTGAATCATTATTTGTATAATTATTGTTTGTTTACGCTACATGTACTTGTAGTGCATTATCATTTTTAGTCTAATCTCCATGACTATGCCCGTATCCTTGAGGTACGTTATGGACAATAATAGCGCTATTGGGTTGACTACCCCGCCTTGGGACGCTAAGGTGATTGATCGCACGTGGTTGAGTGTATATGATGATTAGATGCTCCATCCTATATATATATATATATATATATATATATATATATATATATATATATATATATATATATATATATATACACATATATATGTATATATAGGGTGAGGACTTATTGTTGTTGTTATCATTTGTTAATCAAATTTTGATTTATAAACTGTTATCTCAATAACACTTGCTTGCCAACTTCAAAAGAAAACAAATTTCAAATTATTCAAACTCACAATTTTCTTTAATAAAACTAGATTAATCACCAACTCTCGTAGTTGACCTGTTTTTACCCATGATGCAGATTTGAAGAATGAAGTTGATGAAAAGTAGGGTGTACTTTGAAACTCACAAGACTATTTAAATTTTATGTAATAAATGTTGTTGTATTTGGATGTGTATTTGTATGTTGTGGATTTTGTTTGCATACTTAGTACTTAATTGAATCTAATCATATCATAACATAGTTGTCATGAGACTTTGAACAATATATCATGCCTTGATCGATTCCGCCAAGGATCGGGGTGTGACAGATATTGTGGCAATAAGAGCACAGAGTATTGTTTCAGTTGCAGGGTTTTGCAACAGTGGGAGCATAGATCGTGTTTCAATCATAGGTCCAGGACGACAGTGGATTTAAAACCAGTTTTCAGCTGTAAAAGTCTCTCCGGTTTTGATAACTTGCTAAATATGGAGAGTGTTGTTGTTTGTTCTCAGATTGTTCCAGGATTCGGTAGTTCGTTTTCAGTGGGAGCCGATAGGGACAGAGAATGGGTCAAGGGCAGTTTAAGTCATGACGAACATGTTGAAACTCATGGGAGTTTTAACGGGCCTTTCAGGTTAACTGATGAGAAGGCCGGGGTAACTAAGAAGGAGCTAAGATCAAATGTTTTTTGAAGGTCCGTTGCAAGACTTGGATGGCAGAGAAAGACTACATTGTTCAAGCCTTCAAGTGGGAGATTGTTAGATGTGAAGGCTTTGACAAATCAACCAAGGTTGGTGAATGGTTGGTGAGTCCAAGGTTGGTGAAGGTTGGTGAGTCTAAGGTTATGGCTAAAGACTCATCAAATATGTTCATACATGCATTTCACATTACCTTCTCATGTATATAAATAGAGACATTCAGTTGAGAACATTTGCACCACACAACACCATGTAACACACAGAGAGTGCAGAGTAGCAACAAGAAATAAAACTCCTAGTTACCCACCGTGGACGTAGGTCAGTTTTGGACCGAACCACGTTAAATTTTTGTGTTCTTAATTTGTGAGCTGTGTGTGTGAGTTTAGTGTTCGTATGCTAAGTGTCTCGATCCTAACACTTCTTCCATTTCACCATAGCATTTATGATCACTCCATCAGGAAATCAATCAATTCAAACCTATAATGTTGCTAAGAGTATTGGAGCAAGTGATTGAACATTAATCTTGGTCTGAGAAGAGTGTATGTAATGGTGAAGGAGTACGCAATATTATCTTGAAGGTATGGACGAAGGTGTTGTGTGGAAATCTCACATCAATATACCACATAATATTTTTGTTCAAGTCGAAAGCCTAGTAGTGCAAATTGGCATAAGAGTTTTTCATATTCCCAAATTGTTATCTTTACGCTCAATGAAAATCTAATTGATGATAAAGCTCTTGAGGAATTAATTTATGGTATTACTCCAGATATATTTCAATTTTTGATGAAATGCAAGATAATTATGACGAATGTTAGAAGTTATGATCATTAGATCAGAACAAGATAGGAAAACCGAAAGACTAGCGTAGTGAATGATCTGACAACTTAAAGATGATAAGCAAAAAATCAATAATGGTGCTTATAATCGATTTTTTGGTATTAGTAATCGTCACAGGCATGCTAGAATTCATAAAACCAAGCATGAAATCAACTATAAGTTGCTAAATGGCTTGACCTCTTGCATGGTCTTTGAAAAGTAGTTTACATATACTTGCTAATAATCTTTTTATGACCTTAGATGAACTTAACAGAAAACGGCAGTCTTCAGAGGCCTACACAATAAACCTTAATCAAACTCATTATGAGATTTTAATATTAGGGGAGTATGGAAAAGAAACTTAAGAAGTCGTTAGATATAATTAAACATATGGAAAAATCAAAGTTACCTAGTCAATAGGGAAAATATGAAATCAATAAGTTATAGAACATATTTATAATCGCAATATAAAATCAATTAGTTATAGAACATATTTATAATCGCAATATAAACATACGAAATCAATAAGTTATAGAACATATATGGTATCCTTCAGTTGAATAAGTTGAAGGATGTTTGGTCGGATATGGAAAATATACTCATATAACTAATTTGAACATGTTAAAAACAACTGAAGTTGAACATGTTAAAAAACCATCATTGTTTAAAATTTATAAATGATTTTGAAAAGGGGATTTCCAACGCTAACTCAAAATGTCCTGAAACACTAATTATCTTTGAGAAGCTATGACAAATATTAGGTGTTAACTACAACATGAAAATGTAACTAGATAAACAATTTTGAAGAAGACGGAAATGAAATAATCATTGAAGAAGAAATTCTGAAGATTATCAAACTATTTTGTGTCAAATAAATGAATTCAAAACAAACGAAAGTTCAAAAAATTCAAATCAGTACCATTTTCATATAAAGATGTGTTGGTTGTTAACAAATATGCTATTACATCATCGAACATTCTAAAAATTATAACAAAAGAAAATCTTTTTGAAAATTACAAAGGGAAAAATGTTATTGTCGAACATGGTCCATTGGGTTTTATTAAAGTGTTACATAGTGCATTAGATGATGGTAAGTCATAATGTTTTATGGTTGATGATTTGGACAAAGTTTGAATGATGAATTTACTGACTTATGAAGTGTCATTCCAAATAGGGTTGCTATTGGTCAAAGATACACCAAGAAACAAACCTTTGCGAAACAATTCGTGTAGAATTGATGAAAAAATTATAATAAAAAAAAAAAAAAAAAAACCAAACTCCTAGGTTTTTCATATGCAACGTTTCTCTAAAGTCTAAAGTAGCAAATGACCCAGAAAGGTGAATCCAGCCCCTAGCACTATTAATTATAACTCTGTTCTTAATGTTCCAAAATGTTAGAAACTAGTATGATGCAAATACTGAACTTAAGAGTCTAGGTTTGGTTTCAATAGTTACTATTCTAGGAGCAATTAACAGAATATGGGTTACTACAATATGAATAAATCTATTAGGAATAATGAAAAAGAATCTTTTTTGCTAACAAAGGAGTAGAGTTTGCTGAATTTGTTAAAACTGGTCGTAAAGAAAAAATTGATTTTGTCCCTAAGAATAATACTAACAGACCAGGAAAAAGGAGGAGACCGAGGAAATCTAAGTTTCCTAAGAAAATATGGGTTCAAAAGACCATTGTTGGATGAAAAAATGTCTCTAGCTAGACCAACAAAAGTCATTGTTAAACGTCAAAGCTCCATCATTGGACCAAGGTCCATTGTTGGACCAGCAAAACCAATCATCGAACCTGTCGAAAACCGATAGGACTATTACGACCAAGAAATTTCTAAACAATATCTTAGTCGTTTATCAAAATTTCAAATTGTTGGGGATTCAGTAGAAGGGTCGTTTCTGGCATCACGGATTGGTCCAAGAATCGTATATATCACTTTCCGAATTTGACATTTAGACCCTATGCCTGGGTTCACGAAATTCAAATATGAGATAATTCTTGAAAAATCAAACTTGTTATCAAGAACAATAAAGAGTTCACGGTATTAGAGAGTTGAGAGATTCGTGTCCGTTTTTCATATCTCAATTTAAACGTTAATCTAATCGTTTATACTAGAAAACCAAATCCTAGAAAGTAGGAGTGGTTACAACGGTGGTTAGAGTCTGATCAACAATACCAATGTCAGTATATGATCAGTGCCAGTTAGTGATCAGCGCTAGATATTAGTGCCACGACAAGTCCTTATATCAAGGTCAACATCAGCGTCAATGCGTGGCCCCTTGATCGGTGTCAGCATCAGCGTGTCCAGCAGTGTCAGCACGTGCTGACGCGGATGCTGATGTTAACATTCGTTTTTGTTTCGTGGCGCTGCCCCTTGACCCCATAAGGGGCTCTGCCCCTTAGACCCTGCTAGTGCTCTGCCCTTAAGACCCCGTAAGGGGGGCGCGTCCCCCTTGACCTGCTATGAGCTCGAACCGGTATCAACTTAGTCATATACAAGTCTGCACTCCCGCACCTCCTGACTTGTATTAGAACTAAAGTATTAATCCATTGATATACTAATTATTTTCATTAACTAAAATGTAACGGTGATACTAAAATCACCAACACAAAGTTCATATTTTTTATAATGATGATGTTTTATGCTTTAGGAACAAACAACTTAGTTATTTTGATATTAGATTTCATTTGTTTTTTATCTCAGTCAACTAACAACTAAAAAGAAAATGTTGCTCTCAATTGTATCTCACTTACGACTATCATGAAGAAACAAGAATGAAGGAACTATGATAGGCATAATTCCTTGTTTAATAATAGAACATGTGTTGGATGTTCTAAGGATCCTCAATCTTCACCTGTTTCTAAGCCAAATTTTCAAAAAAAAAAAAAAAAAAACAAAAAAAAAAAAAAAAAAACAAAACGGGAACTAAAAAACTCAAGAACTTGGTTTTCTTCCCCGCACCTTCCTTTTATGGTTCTCCTCCCCGCACCACACCGCGCGCTAGGCCTAAAAGCCATAAGACACCACATAAGAAGGTGGATGGTTAGGATGCCGATGAAACCCATGATTTAGAACAAAACATGTTAGGGTTTTATAGTTTACTTATACATTACAATGTTAACTAATTACTAATTAGAACCAATATTGCATGTAGTTTAAGGATATTATGACCATAGATGTAAAGCTTACCAGGCACCATCTTAAGCTCAGCATTGTATTTGGTGCAAGTGGCATCTCATCGCATCTCATCTCCGACGTCCAAGACGGAGTCCAAAATTTTTTGCATATTATGTCGTTATTGCTCTCTAAAAAATATATTTTAGTAGAGATCGATTGCATATGCTTTATGTCATACAGAGTATCGACTCGGGTCTTTATCATATCGTGGTAAGTATTTAAATTACTTTCTTATTTTACAGCTACAACAAATTAAATAAATCATCATATCCTAATAAATAAGTAACTCAAAGTCATATGTCATATTCTCATTGAATTTGCCACATGTCATTTTCTCATAATTTTAAATTTATTAAAAAACCAATTGGTTTGAAACGTTTCTAACTCCTTAATGATCGGTTTAATTATCATTCAATTTCAAAATTAATTGTTATCATTCAATTTCAAAATTATTTGGTTTTTAATATCATATTATTTTTTAATGTGTAGAATGATTTGTAAGACTATAGAGAGACAATTGACGGCATAATATTTTGAAGAACGATAACAATCATAATAGTGAATTTGATTTTAGTACCGGTGACATTCTCATAATCAATTATATTTATCAAAATACATAGTCGTAATAGTAAAAATCAAAAACAAGATGTCACGATACACAAACAAATTTCTTATGTAAAATTATTAATGTTTAGATATTCTTAATTAATATTTTTTTGTATCATCTCGTATAGTACACGGGTCCCACAACTAGTTATTTAATATACCTATGTTTTTATATTTGCCAACATATTATTCTATGAATAGACTTGTTAATTATACCGACACGTTTTTTGACGACCGATCATGGAGCTGGATCTCATTCATAGACCATAGATGGATCTTAGTTACTAGCTTGGAGAAGCTGAATGTCATCTCGTTATATAGTAAGAATTTCGGAACTTACTGACATTTCAAAACTCCAAGCCGAAACCTACAAACCTAATGGAATTTCTGTACATTTTTGAAGAAAAAAATATTTTGATATTACATTTTATTTCACAACTGTATATAGTCGGAAAAGTTTTTTTTATAATTTTTTTAAAACAAGTTTTAAAAACTCATAAAGCATTTTGTAATACACAAATGTCACAACTTATCGTTATTTTGAATAACTTTGTAAAAGGAAAAAATTTCACAAGTAGTGGTTATTTGAAACAACTCTCTCACAGGCGTTCAAAATATTAAAATACTTCAGGACAAATGATTATTTTTATGATTATCGAAAGGATAATGTAACTAGTAATTTTTTTTGTCTCATACATTTTATTAGAGGATAATATTAAAAAAAAAAACTCTTAATAGAACATGGTGGAACATATGTCTATGGAATATCAATTTTTACATACATATCTCTTATCATGAGGGTCTTTTTAGGATGGTGCTAAGGTCTTCCGGTGTGCCCCACGTCGGGATGGTGCGAGGTGTGCGAGCTCAAGGGGAACACCGCCCCCCTAGTGAGAGGTGCTCTCACTTTTGGCATCGCGCGGTGTTCAGACGTTGCACGACGAATTTTGCATGTATTTTCCAAACTTGTACAATATGCATAATGAGTTATACCAAATGTGAGAGGAAGTGAGAGGTACCATTTCCAATGATGAGGGGATGAGTGAAGGGTGCTGATGTGGAAGAGATAAAAGTGAGAGCCCGTATCGGGCATATCGGATGGCCTAAGGCCTTCAGGTATGCCCTCTCTCCTCCTCTCACCTTTTGCCTGTCACCTCAGCATCCAGTCAACATTTCTCTCTCCTCGCTTTACCCCCGGTAATGCTCACCTCTCACTACCTCTCACTACCTCTCACTTTTTAATTTAAAAAATAAATTAAAAATAGAATTAAAACACAATAAATAAATTCATAAACTAAATTAAAATTAAACATAAATTTAAAATTACAACTAAAAATAAAAAACGACAAGTTACGTTAAACTAAAAATAAAAAACGACAAACATTACGTTAAACTAAAATAAAAAACTAAAAAATTACATCCCATATTTTTGACGATATCGTTTTTCAACTTTAACGCAAACTCGAGAGCCGCCCCAGTGATATGCTCGGTGGGTTGCATCAAGACTAGCATGTCGAGCGCCCGGTCCTTGTTCTCGCGGGACGTTTTTCTCGCCAATCTTTCCTCTTCGGTGGATTTGACGTGCCCTGAAATGGTCGACAAAAGTTGATCGAATTTTTCGTTAACGTCATCCATTTTGCCGTCGTTCACCGAACTCGAAGACGTCGCGGCCTTTCCTTTCGCTTTCGCCCGATTACGGCCCATCGGTCTTTCAAAATCATCGGGAATTTCGTTGACGTCGGCCCCGATATGTGCATCCGAAGACGTCGTGTATTGCGTCTCGGATGTTTTTGAACGTTTTGACCCATGTGTCGGTGCCGGATCGGTGCCGACCCCCTTCCACCTCGGGTATTGGCGGACCACCTCCCAAAAAGCCATATGGCGAAACGGTTTACCCTTGTTGTCGTGTTGGTAAACCGAAAGAGCTTTTTTGAGGATGTCTTGATCGCTCTCGCCGGATTCGCGTTACCCCATAAAGTTAACGAACAACCCGTTAAATTTATTCGCGAAACCGTTAACGACTCGGTAATTTAGTCGTCAACGTATCTTTCGAACGATAAAATTCACGTCCCAAATTTTTGTGAAAAACTACGCGAATTGTCTCCCAAAAATGTGCTTTTGATTGAGCGTTTCCGGCTTTGCAATCCTCGGAAATGACAACCCAAGCACGCGCTAGCATAACCTCTTCATCTTCGGTCCACGCTTGAGAGGGAGCGGGACCGGTGGGTTTCTTTCGGCTTCTTCGTTGAAGTAGGATTTCTTCGGGCTCGTATTCTTTTAAATCCTCCGGTTGTGTCTCCGGCACCGCATCGTCGCTCGAATCGGAAGTGTCGATATGTTGTGGTTGTGGCTCCGTAAAATCCGCGGAAGGTCCCCCGGTAGGTGTCCCGAAAAACTGGTTGAATGGCGATTGCGGGTATTGGAATTGTGGGGGCATCGATTGGTATTGGAATTGAGGTGGGGAAAAAAACGATCGCTTCATTTGCGGAATGTACGGAGCGGGTTCCGGTGACGATTGCGGGAAGATGTTCTTCGCGGTTTTTGACTTTCGTTGGAATGATTGTTTGGGAGCCATTGGAAATTTTTTGGAGAAAGTTTGGAGAGTTTGAATGTGTGTAAAAGAGTATAGTATGTTGAATGTGTGTGTGTTTATATATAGAGTTATTTAAATTTTTTTTTTTAAATAACGGCTATATAGCCATTGCCCGACGTTTAAACCTCGGCACATTGAACAACGTCGCACGACGTTCAAACCTCGTGCGGGTGCAAGGTGCGACGGGCTACCAACGGGGGGGGTGTGTTCACCGCGAGCGTCGTGGTCGTCGGGCTAGGGCTCGGGCGAGCATACCGGATAGCCTAAAACTGGGTGTGCCAAAAAACCCTCATGATATGAAATGTGTGTGGAAGTCAAGTGACATAACACACACATAGAGAGAGTTTATTTAAGACGACCCTAAAAAAACCCTCTTTGATGAAACATGTTTGTGTAAAATCAAGCATAAACCCACAAACACCTACACACATGTGTTACATCTAAGGATGATTTATTTAATATTATCTTTTTTAACATGGTCATTTCACATTTTTTTTATTTTTTCAGTGGCATCTCAAACATACACTCACAAACACTTACACACATGTATTACGTCTAATGGAGATTTATTTAGGATTACCTTTTTTTTAACACCACTCCGGGATGTGGTCATTTTACACCTTTTAATTTTTCAATGTCATCTATTCATCTCATCAGACGTTCCCTTCCATGTTGAAAAATATTATCTTTCACTTTTTTATTTTGTTAATTAAAAAACAACTGCATTTACTAGCCATTTGACTAGTTTTTTCTTCTTCACTGTGTGACGAAAGCGATAAAGTGTGGTGACTATTTTGCGATACAACGCAAGTGGAGCAGTGCTCGCCACACTCACTGCAATGGCACCTCACCTCCATGCGGTGATTTTCCTCGCCATACCGCATGCCCCTAAGGAAGGTGAATAAAGAGTCTCTAATAATAAGTCGTTTGGTTCTTGGGGGTAAGACCTGTCCAAACATATTTAGAGACCTAAATAAAAAAAATCCTTAAATTTAACTTCAATTTAATATTATTATAAGACTTGAACCGATTACCAAAATTTTAAACAACTAGATATTAAAAAGGATTCTTATCACATAAAAGAATCTATATAGAAAATGAATTCTAAGAGATTAAAAGTTAGTTTCGATAAAGAAAAAAATCGTGAAGGCTTAGAATTGAACCTAGGCCATTTTTGGGAAAGCAAAAACAAAGAAGATAACCAGCCTTAACAAATGAGCATTTATTAATCTTTTCAAATGTGTTTATTCAAGAAAAATAAATTGCTAATAAAGCTATATCATATCTACGTTGAACAATTTTGTTTTTAATTAAACAACATAATATATACTGACATTAAATATATAAACGCTAATGTACCAAAAATAGGCCCCAAATGGTGGGCTCTCAGCCGTCGCCCAACTTATCTTACTAGGCTGTTTGGAACCGATGTTTTTATCATAAATTGCCTTAGTATTTTTGAATTTGTTACTCTATTTCATCAAATGTTGTGCAATTAAAATAACCAAATATAATTTGTATTAAAATCAAACCAATAATTCCATTTCATCCCCTTCTAGTGAAACAAACTTCTTATTTATTTCGATGAGGATGTAGCGTTAGATCGTTATAGGTATTGTTTACCGCTTTACATACATACAGAGTTATGAGAGCCAAAGTGTTGTATGATATTTAGTGAAAACTTTATTATTCTAATAAATTCAGCTTGAATACTTCTATAGGAGATCAATGTTCTCAGGCTCTAACATGTTTTTTGCATAGTTATTCATGCCTCTAACGTACGTTAAGTGTGACAAAGTAGCAAAGTCAACATGGTGTAATGGTTTTTCTTTTCGCACAATAATACATTAACTGACTATAAAATTAAGGGTCATCTTAAAAAAAAAACCTCTCATAATTATATTATGATGTCCCCA
Organism: Cichorium intybus; assembly: GCA_023525715.1. Classification (NCBI taxonomy): domain Eukaryota; kingdom Viridiplantae; phylum Streptophyta; class Magnoliopsida; order Asterales; family Asteraceae; genus Cichorium; species Cichorium intybus. The sequence goes on from CM042009.1 coordinate 138,528,403, forward strand.
GGGGCGGATCCAGAAAAAATGGACACTAGGGGCACTGAGAAGCACATTTTTTTAGACGAGGGACACCTATATATAAATTTTTATTTTTTTACTCTACGGTGTTAGGTGAATGTGAATATTTTGAAGATTTATTCAAAGGTTGGTGAATGGTTGGTAGCCTAATAAGTTTGGTAGCCTCATTCCAAGTTCTTCATTTCACATTAACTTCTTACATGTATAAATATGTCATTAGTTGAAGAACAACATGCACCACAACACACAATACATGTAAAGGATTGAGTGTGTATCTCTTGTAATCTCCTCATTCAAATAAAATCTAGGTGTAGCCAGTGGACGTAGGATTTGCACCGAATCCGAACCACGTAAAAATCCTTGTGTTCTTCTTGCTTTATTTTCGTGAGTTTGTGTGTGTGTGACAGTGTGTTTCCGCTGCGTGTACCCGGTCCGATTCCTAACAACTGGTATCAGAGCTTCGGGTTTTGGAAAGGTCTCGGTTTTAGAAATTAGAGTATGCTCTGTGGTTGCAGTTTTGTCTGATCTTCCATATCAGAAACTAATTTCTATTAATCGTATTAAAAGGTATCTTGGTACTTTGAAGGGTACTGTTCTGTCACACAAAAGTACTATAAAATATTTGTCTCTTGTTTGTCGTAATGGCTGAAGACAAGGTTGTAATCGAGAAGTTCAACGGTTCTGACTTTAGTTGGTGGAAAATGCAAATAGAAGCATTGTTATGTCAGAAAGATTTGGACATGGTACTTGGAGACAAACCGGAGAAAATGGAAAAAGCCGCTGAAGATGCATGGAACTCAAAGGACAAGAAAGCTAAGGCGGTTATTACGTTGTCGTTGGAAAGGAGCGTTGCTTTCAACATCATGAAGGAAACCACGGCGCGTGGTATGATGGATGCTCTGACGAACATGTATGAGAAACCGTCGGCGGCTAACAAGGTGTTCTTGATGAGGGAGCTGTTCACTACAAGGATGAATGAGGAAGGCTCAGTTACTGTTCACATTAACAATCTAAATTCAATTCTGTCCAGATTGTCATCTGTGGGAATTAAATTTGATAACGAGACTCAAGCTTCACTGCTACTAGCTTCACTACCTGATAGCTGGTCTGGAACAGTTACCGCTGTTACAAGTTCAGTGGGGACCAGTGGTATGACTTTTGAAGGGGTTAGAGATTTGGTTCTTGGCGAGGATGTCAGACGCAAGAATCAAGGTGGATCTTCTTCTTCTGAGTTATTAAATATCGGAAGAGGTAGAGGGAATAACAGGAATAGTGGGAGCAGTGGGAGTCGGGGAAGAAGTTCATCTAGAACTTGGAAGAATGTGAAGTGCTGGAACTGCCAGGAGGTGGGACATGTTAAGAGTCAATGTCCAAAGAAAGAATTGAACATTGCTGGTGCCGAGAGTGTATCTGAGGATGATGCACTGATACTAAGTATGGAAAGTTCTGTAGACTCTTGGGTCATGGATTCAGGGGCTTCGTTTCACGCCATGGACAACGGAGAAACGATGGTGAATCTAAAAGAAGGAGATTTTGGGAAGGTACGGTTAGCAAATGACGAGATGCTTCAAGTAACGGGCATAGGAGATATTGATCTGGTTACTTCATTGGGAACTACATGGAACCTGAAGAATGTCAGGGTGATTCCGGAGCTGAAGAAGAAATTGATTTCTGTTGGTCAGCTGGATAAACAAGGACTGGAAGTAAGGTTTGGTGGTGGTAAATGGAGGGTGGTCAATGGAAATTCGGTGATTGCTCAAGGTATGAAGCATGGGTCATTATATATGGTTGAGGTACCTGCTGAGGGAAGTATGACCGTCCCTGTTAAGCATAACAAAATCTGGTTCGCTAAATCTAGTGCTAAGAGAGTTCATTTTGCAAACATGAAGTCTGGAGCCAAAGAGATGTTAGCTGAACGAGTCGGAAAGTCTAAACCATTCAGGGGATTTTGTGACAGTGGGAGCACGGGGTGTGTTCCGGGTACAGTTACAAAGAGCCGTTGGGTTTTGAAGACTAAGACTGAAAAATTCTCTCCTGTTGAAAGTTTGCAAAGTTTGGAGAGTGTTAGTGGTCCTCGGTGTATCTCTAGATCCGGTGGAGTGTCCAAGCCGGTTGAGACAGGGGATGAGTCGATGGTGGGATTAGCCACGGCTGAGTTGGAGCTAGTGGGAGCTTCAACTGGCCCTTCTAATACTTGAAGATGAGGGGCGGCTACAACTAAGGGAATTTGACTGGGTCTTAGCTTGTTCTTTAGAACTGGAAGCTTGGAAGACTGGTTATGTTAGGAGATTAATGAGAGATGTTCAAAATCTTCAAGTGGGAGATTGTTAGGTGAATGTGAATATTTTGAAGATTTATTCAAAGGTTGGTGAATGGTTGGTAGCCTAATAAGTTTGGTAGCCTCATTCCAAGTTCTTCATTTCACATTAACTTCTTACATGTATAAATAGGTCATTAGTTGAAGAACAACATGCACCACAACACACAATACATGTAAAGGATTGAGTGTGTATCTCTTGTAATCTCCTCATTCAAATAAAATCTAGGTGTAGCCCGTGGACGTAGGATTTGCACCGAATCCGAACCACGTAAAAATCCTTGTGTTCTTCTTGCTTTATTTTCGTGAGTTTGTGTGTGTGTGACAGTGTGTTTCCGCTGCGTGTACCCGGTCCGATTCCTAACATACGGGGTAAAATTTCAGGAGGGACACAGGCACCCACGGGCTCCTACATAGGTCCGCCCTGGATGTCATCAATTGGGGATTTGTTTTTAATATTACTTTTAATATATATATATATATATATATATATATATATATATATATATATATATATATATATATATATATATATATATATATATATATATATATACTTATTTTGGTATTTATAATTTAAATAATTTTTTAACTTTTTGAGGTTTAGTTCGAATATATTATCTAATATGTTTTTTTACATTTTGTACGTTTGCATTTTTTAACGTTGTAATTTACTATTTTTCTAATTTTTGACGTTTTGTTTGAATTACTTCTACATGTTTTGTTTGTTTATATTATCAAATGTTGTAATATAGTATTATCTTCATCTACGATAGGAATACACGGCGATATTACGACTTGAATACAAACTAGTAAGATAATGAATATAAAAAATATGTATGATCCGTAGAAAGTTAATATATCTAACGACACATACTATCAAATATATGAATGTCTAAAAATCTTATATTTCTTTTATATTGATATGCACACTAATGAATGTCTAAGAATCTTATCTTATCATTTCCTTTATTTAGTGACATCTTACATGTGTAAGGCATTGTCTTTCACTATATATATATATATATATATATATATATATATATATATATATATATATATATATATATATATATATATATATATATATATATATATATATATATATATATATATATATATATATAAACCGAAACCGAAACCGATTAACCAAACCGAATAAACCGAAACCGTTTAACCAAACCGAATAAATCGAAACAAGTTAAACTGAAATCGATTTAACCTAACATTATTTGGTTTGGTTAAATTAAACCGAAATCGATTTAACCAAACCGAAACCAATTAAACCGAAACCGATTTAACCGAACGTTATTTGGTTTGGTTACGATTAATTTGGAAAAATTAAAAAAATCGACTTAAACGAAACCTGATTTAATCGACCAAATAACACGCGTGTATATATATATATATATATATATATATATATATATATATATATATATATATATATATATATATATATATATATATATATATATATATATATATATAAAGTAAAAATTGAAAAACAATACCTTAATTGATGGGACATGAGTGAGTTTTTTTACCGATACCCAAAATTAATTCATAAACTTTTAACATTCTTCGCCAATGGAGATCAATCTAGAACTATTTAAAACAACCAATTTTAGAGCTTCCAGTTAATTAATTTTTGTTTTATATTTAAAATTCGAGAAGAGAAAATGTACAAAAGTGTATGTTTAATTAATTTTGTCTTTATAGAAGTACAAGCGTGTGGGTAGTGATTTATTGACTTGTCGATGGCCGACACAAGAATGGTTTACCCCCTCTCCCCTCAAACGTAATCACCGTCTATACATACTTTTTCTTTTAAAAACCTCTTTTATGAATAATTCTAATTTAAGTTCTGGACTTCTGGTTTGATCGTTCCGTTTATTGAAAACAAAAAGAAATAAATCGTCGAAGAATAATCAATTTTAACTAGTTTTTAATGATCATTATACAATATTTTATATATTTAACGTAAAAACAATTAGAAGTAGATGATGACATATCTCATTATCTCAACCTAAATTTTAATGATTTTGTTTTGTTTTGAAACAGCACCAATTATATGAAACGAAAGAGAGCAATATCAAGAAGCTAATCATAGTACAATGATACAACAACAAAAGGAGACAAAAAAAAAAGAGTTAATTACACTGGTGGTCCTTATGGTTTGGCTTCGGTTATAGGATTGGTCAAACTGTTGGAAAATAGACGTGTGTAGTCTTTGTGGTTTCCAAAATGAACATAGGAGGTCCCTGTATCAGGTAAAATGACTTTCTTACCATTTTCATTTTCTTTTTTCTTTTTTCTTCTAACCGTTTATTTTTTCTAAAATTAAGAAAATTAAAAAAGAAAACCCACCCCACCCCACCCCCTTACTCACCATCTCTCTCTCTCCCCCTTCTCTCTCTCTCTCTCTCTCTCTCTCTCTCTCTCTCTCTCTCTCTCTCTCTCGGAAGTCATGGACCACCGTCCACCCCCACCCCACCCCACCCCCACGTTGGGTTGATGTTGATGACAATCGATTATCAGTTGTTAAATAGCTTGGAGGAGATGACATCATCAAAGTCTCAATTAATAATCAGGTTGTGTTTATTAATCTCGCTAAACCCTGAAAACCCCAATTAGAAATTGATAATATGCGTATCGATTGCAATATGGTTGAAATCATTTCTTTATTAAGCTTAGGAAATGGAAGGGGAAGTGAAATCGATATAGAAAGCCATGGGATGCAGAGTGGATACGAGCTTTGATTGTGCATGTTTTAACAAGACGACGAGGGGTTTTTCCGTCAGACCGATTCCACACTTTTCCAAATCTGGGTCACCTAAGATTTTCAAAGATCCACCGCTGCAAAAGTAAAATATCGGAAACAGTGCTTGCGGGTGGACGACGCACAAGACGTGGATGAGATAAAGCGGCACACGATGAGCTACTACCGACACAATCAGTGGAAGAAGACAATGACGACATGAAGAGGAAGAACATCAATTAAGATCAATATGTCAACTTCGCTATCAGAAAATTTAGCCACTTTCCTGATTTGCCCCTCTATTCCTTCTTATTTTACAAAATCTAACCAACTACAGCATTGTACTTTCACCCTGGACATTATACATTATACTCTGAAAAATCAACCTAGTTACTTTGTAATTGAATGGCATTGGTAGGTTTCTAAAAAGTACAATGCTGTAATAGAAGTGAATGAAGGTAAAATGCTATAATAAACAAATCAAGTTGTCGATGTTTCTTGCATTTAACCCATAGACCATTTATTAATACATTGTTTCATTTAATGTTTTGTTGTGAGGGAAAAAGCTGAACTATAGTCGGCAAATGCAAGACATAACAACTTACGTTCATGGACTATTGTGCATTGTGTAGGGAGTTCCGAGTTCTGCATTCATAACTAAAATAAGAAAATGAAGACAATGATAAACTAATTTAGATCATCCATACCTTTTAGGTTTCAATGTTCTTTTTTGTTAAACAAAATTTCGTCCATTGTGTTTTTGGCTTTTATTTCACTGTTTTTTATTTACAGTTCTATGATGTAGGTTCCTTGGATAGTAGGATAAAATACAGGGTTGAATGCAAGAAATATCAACCTGCTACTTCCATTGATTTGTTTATTAAAGCATCCAACGTCATTTATCAAGCATTGTAAATTTGAAAAATCTAATTATAGCTATGTCGATATGTGCAGCTGATACCGGAGGAACATAAGAATGTCTAAAAAAGAGAAACAAGGCAGTGAGTGCTCAATGTAAGAGAAACAGACATTAAGAAGTTAAAGATGGGACACATACCTTATTAAAGCATCCAACGTCATTTATCAAGCATTTTAAATTTGAAAAATCTAATTATAGCAATGTCGATATGTACAGTTGAAACCGGAGGAACAGAAGAATGTCTAAAAAAGAGAAACAAGGCAGTGAGTGCTCAATGTAAGAGAAACAGACAGTAAGAAGTCAAAGATGGGACACATACATTATTAAAGCATCCAACGTCGTTTATCAAGCATTGTAAATTTGAAAAATCTAATTATAGCAATGTCGATATGTGCAGTTGAAACCGGAGGAACAAAAGAATGTCTAAAAAGATAAACAAGGCAATACTTGTAACATCCCAAAATTTTAGGGTAAAATTAAAAAAAAATTAAACGAACACTTCAATATAAGAAAAGCCACTTAATTAATTTTAATAAAATTCCATAACTTATAAGTTTAATGAAAACATCCCAAGATTAACAAAAGTTAATGAAATCACAACATAGCGGAACATCCATTCAAAATCAGTCCTCCAATGAAGCAGCACAGTGTATACACGTCACGCCTTGCCATCCATGGTACCTGATGTACCTGAAACAGTAGTTTATATAGGGAAAGGATAAGCACGGAGCTTAGTGAGTTCCTCAAAATACCATACGATCCATCACATAACATACAACACACAATAACCATTCATATGTCTGTGAGACTTACGGGCTATCCTATTCCGCCTGAAGACTCACGGGCAGTTCCCGTTCTGTCTTATCGCTCGCAGGCTTTTCCCGTTTCGTCTAATGACTCGCAGGCTATTCCCGTTCCGCCTATTGGCTCGCGGGCTATCCCATTCCGTCCACAAACAATCATTATCATAGAAATAATTCATACAATTATCATAACATGTAAGATCACCTTAGTCTAGCATATCTTCCTTCCTACGCATACAATATCACCTATAGTATAGTGAGAAGACTCACCTGATTGTAGTTGACTATATCGTTTATCTTTCTCGCCTTTGTATTTCTTTTCAACTTTAACTGTTAACATAATAAGAAATCTATCATTTCTTAATCCTTAACTATATTATAGTCGCATCATAAAACCCTTCAATAATTCCAACATGATACTCCATGATTTATCAAGTAAAGAACGGTCAGGTAGAAGATTAGATGGGGTGGCAGGATCCTTTCAGCATTTTAGCCTTTCGGAAAAATCCAACAACCAGATCCCAAGTAATCGGCCTAGTCACCGTCCTCGTAAGTAAATCAATCGGTATTATTTTCAGAATTACAAATTGTTATAATAACGACGTTTTTAAGGTTTTTGTTTACTATTGTTGGAAATGAATATAATATAACATATGTTATACTTATTACATATTCTACTTCTTAACACAAAAATTATTTTACAATACCTAATTAAGCTATAGAAAGGTTTGTAGTTACCTTATGACCAGTCGTCGAGATCTTTAACTCCTTCGTTAGGCTTTTGAGCTTCCTTCCGCTCACTTGCTTACACTATAGTGCTTAGAAACCTCTATATATTGGATTGAGATTTAGTTGTCTGGTTTATGAGATGTTTTGAGGGGTATTTATACTTGAATTCTTGAATAAAAAATGGCATGACACTTTTGACAAAAGATTTTAATAATATAACTTTGTTGAAATTAATACCTTCTAGTCTGTTCAAGACTGGTTTAGCCGACTTTAAACCCATGAAATTCACGTTTTTATTTGATATTCCAGACATTTATCTCAATACCTTTCCAGGGATGTATTTTACGTATTTATACGACTTTTCTATGATTTATTATGAATTTTTGAAAACAGACTCTCTAATCTGTCAATTCCGAACTAATCAGTAAAGATTGCATTTTTTACCATAGATAATGTCATTTTCAAGCTTACTATTATTTTTGGTAATTGTACTAGACTCAATTTGTAAACTTTGTGCACTGGTTTGAGGTCCAAACGATTTTCCTAGAATTAATTATGATTTTTCTAAAAACGACACAAAATGCTGATTTTCATATGAAATTGTAACTAAAGTTTTTCTTAGCTTTATAACTACCAAAAATCATATAATTCCTAACACTCTTATTTTACGTATATGTTATAATCAGGATACGGGTCTTACAAGTCTCCCCCACTTATTTGGATTTCGTCCCGAAATCCGCATTCTCGAACGCCTTTATGTATTTTCCATCGAGTCTTCAAAAATCCTCCTCGTCTTATTGTCGAACCTTTACAAGGTTTCATTATCTTTCCCCTTCAACATTCACATATTTCTGTAATAATGCTTAAGGTCCTATTATTCTCATTCACTCCATATTTTTTTTCTTCTAGTTACTCTAGATGTACAAAAAAAAAAAACTCTAACTGTTTCTCACAGTTCCACACATCAACTTGACCGGCTACTATCTACAGTACATATTTAGTACTTTCTAATTAGTTAACCTAGTTAACTTGCAACACCTAATTTTTAACACTATTTCGTATTTATATGAATTCACATATTTTCAACATACATTTGTCTCAATTCAAAATTTTCTTTTAAATACTTTTTGGCTAAATAAATCTATATTTGTAAAATCTCCAAATGTTTTTGTTTCACCGAAAAATATAAAATTTACATCATCTTTCGTAAGTTTTTTTTTTGGAGTACCGAACACTCTTTAAACTATTTCCATTATCAGGAGACATAAAATTTTGTTTTATTTCAAGAGTGTCTTCATTATCTCGTTCTCATCGGATTCAAGCAGCGAATTTTGAAAAGAATATCACTTGGGGTAGTGTAAAGTCGCACCTATTGTAGTTGGTTTGAATTTTGGAACTAAAAACGTGGGTTGTCCTGTCAGTTTTAGCTGCAAGACACTATATAAACGAAGGATGGTCATTACAACTCTCATCAGTCTCAATTGCTTCTTCATACCACCAGCTTATTCAAATACAAATTCTGATTGTGCAATTCAAGACATGGAAAACAAATCATCTATGGGAAATGTGTCGGACACTGAACTGAATTTCCCAAGGGAAGAGGATACATCCTTTTTGTCAGATCCAATATTTCCACCGGAGTTCGGTTATTATAATATTTTAAACCTCTTTACTTCTTATTTCATTATTTAGTGTTTTGCTTGACTCTAACTTACGTGAAATGTAGACTTTGCAGATCTATTACCGTCGGAGCATCTTCAAAGTGACCTTGAAGCTTTTCCTCTGATGGGTATTCTCCCTGAAAATCCACTGCCTTTAAATCAAGACATCGCTATTGGGCAATCCCAATACTTACTTCCAGGTTAAGTCATTTTGTTATACTATATGTCTATTTTGCTTAATTATCTAACATACGTTATATACAGATCCATTCGTAGATGATCTTGCTAATGATAATCTAAGCATGAACGTACCCATACTGCATAGTGGAGTAGACCTAACGAATCAGGAGTCTCTAACTGACATTCAAAATCAGGATCAAACACAGTTGATCCATGATGACACTATCGGGTTCGCTTCAGCGAATCCTGAGTTTGTGGGTGGTTTTCAATACCAAGATCACCTTCAGTTAATTCAAAGAAATCTAGAAGGATTTCAGAATCCTGGGTTTTTGGTTGAAAACCAACAATTAATACCTATAGGAACCACTGATTTAAATGAATCAATGTCCATCTTTGGATCAGAAAATCAGGATCATGTTCAAATGATCCATAATAATAATGATACAACTGGATTCGAACCTTCGAGTTCAGAAAACATAGCAGGTAGTAGTGGAAGCAGTTCTAGGCATGGATTAAGTAAAGAAATCATAGCTGAACATTTTAATAAACCAATTAAACGAGCTGCAATTGATCTTAACACTGGGACAACACAGTTGAAGAAATGCTGTAGAGATTTAGGTATCAAACGTTGGCCCCAACGATAACTTAAGAGTCTGCAAACTCTTATTGATCGTGCTGAGGTAAAGAATTACATTTTTTTAATTCCTTTATATCATAAAATTGTAATTACTAAATTTATTTGTTCCACAGGAATTTGGTAACGATTTTTAGGATGCAGCAGAATTGTCGAGAGATTTAATACCCAACCTAAAAAAGGAAAAAGAAGAGATAATTGAAGGGTCACAATTGGGTTTAATAGACGGCATAAAGAAGCTAATACAAGCTGCTCATAAGGTTGTATTTAGGAAAAGAAAAATTCAGGAAAAGGGGGAAACTTCATCAAGAACTCATACACAGCAGCAATCTCTACTATCTAATTCTAGTATGAGTAGTATTAACCCTGGTTTAATCTAGCCTGCGAGTGAGGAGAATTTTAGAGGCTTTGTAGGTGACCTAGCCTGGTTTCCTCCTTCTTATAACTACCCCCAACTGGTTCCGAATTGGAATCCTTCCTCATCATTACCCTTCTTACACACGCCCCAAATGGGTCAATATTTAGCCCCTAATCACGGGGTTACGGGTTCCAACCCTATCGAGACCCCATACCTTGGAGCTCCTCCTCCAATAACTGAAAGCATACCCCTTCCAAATCCTCAAGAAGGTACAAGTCAACCTAATGATGACAAAGATTGGAGTGTAGAAGATCTTTTCTCGCTTCTTTCTGATTCTCCGGTTTAGGTTAGTAGTTCTGTAAACTTTTCTTAATGTATTAATATAAAGTTGTAGTAATGAATTAAATATATTGACGTGTTACTATAATTTTAATAATTTCATCGATTCAATATAATATTCATGTTGTTCCCTTAATTTTGTATTCCTCCCCCCACTTGGACTAAAGTCCAAATCTGTTTATTCGATTTATAATTTTTTTTACGAGCCCTTACTCTCGAACAAAAACCAAGCCCACTCTGCTCAGCCAAAAACTTGCATCAGGGGCAAACACCATCTCAATAAGCATGTTTCGATAATGTAAAGACGTTTACATCAACCACAATATGTTACTTATCCGCTTGCGACACTAGTCAACACCTCTATCGTCAGTTACCTCAATCACGAGCGAGTGATCCAGACTCTCAACCCACACGACCTGATCAATCACTCAAGCAAGATCAATACAAGGGTAGGTAGCCCCACTATTACACAGCACTAGGCATGTACAGAGTCGACTCAAAAATACCCGCTATCATCTCAGGCGCCGCTTGCACCTCTTTGACCGTGAGTTGGAAAACTCACCCTTGCATCCTCTAGTCCCTGTCTGACTTGTGCGCCCATTAGTTGCATGAAAAATAGCTACCACAATAGCACTTTGACATTCTCCCTTTCAACAGTCTTTAAGCTCAGTAATCAACTTAAGCATGATCGGTCCAACCAAACTGGTATGATCACATCTTAATTCTTCCTACTGAACCTCACAATCAACATTCAACAATCGAATGGATAAAGGTTTACCACATTACACTAGCATTTAAGTCAACTATGCTAGACACTCACATACTCAGCTCCTTGGATCCTTCGTGACGAACTCCCTACTCAAACACAGATCCTGTGCTTTCGATAGTAGGAGCTCTACTACTACCTTCCACACCTATCCATGTTTGTTCCAAGACCCATCTCGAAATATCCAATTCATTTCTCACCGATAATTTTAACACATATGCCCTTACAAGGCATATGTCAACCCTTCTAGGAATACTTGGAATCCCACCCCCACCCTGCTATTCTAACTAAGACGGAACTTCTTCCAGTGATGACAAATTGTTTCGCGAACGTAGTTGTATACAATATCGAACTAAACAGTCTTTCAAATAAGAGAATCTACCCTAAGGCAACAACCAAACAAGGAACATGCAATAAGGTCAACTCACACATTCTATGACTATTCAGTCCATATTGTATACAACTTAGTGGAAATCTCTAAGCAACCTATCGACACTAGCATATAGTTCTATTAGCAAATAGCAGATAATAATACAACAATGTGTGATCTCTACCAGGCATTTCAGCAAACATATACCATATGTTTTTTTTAACATCCACAATATTAAATACTTAGCCATTTTTTCATACTGGCGTCGGCTGGCGGTACACACTGTGTCTTCAGTTCACCCTTCATAAAACATCTTTCTTTCGTAAAAATGTTTTAAGAAAACTCTTAAGCCTCAACTTGAGTCCAGAACTCACTAAGTGAGCCTAATTCTCTCAAGATGTGCTCTGATACCAACTTGTAACATCCCAAAATTTTAGGGTAAAATTAAAAAAAAAATTTAAACGAACACTTCAATATAAGAAAAGCCACTTAATTAATTTTGATAAAATTCCATAACTTATAAGTTTAATGAAAACATCCCAGGATTAACAAAAGTTAATGAAATCACAACATAGCGGAACATCTATTCAAAAACAGTCCTCCAATGAAGCAGCACAGTGTATACACATCACGCCTTGCCATCCATGGTACCTGATGTACCTGAAACAATAGTTTATATAGGGAAAGGGTAAGCACGGAGCTTAGTGAGTTCCTCAAAATACCATACGATCCATCACATAACATACAACACATCATAACCATTCATATGTCTGTGAGACTCGCGGGCTATCCCTGTTCCGCTGAAGACTCACGGGCAGTTCCCATTCTGTCTTATCGCTCGCAGGCTTCTCCCGTTCTGTCTAATAACTCCCAGGCTATTCTCGTTCCGCCTATTGGTTCGCGGGCTATCCCGTTCCATCCACAAACAATCATTATCATAGCAATAATTCATACAATTACCATAACATGTAAGATCACCTTAGTCTAACATATCTTCCTTCCTACGCATGCAATATCATCTATAGTATAGTGAGAAGACTCACCTGATTGTAGTTGACTATATCGTTTATCTTTCTCGCCTTTGTATTTCTTTTCAACTTTAACTGTTAACATAATAAGAAATCTATCATTTCTTAATCCTTAACTATATTATAGTCGCATCATAAAACCCTTCAATAGTTTCAACATGATACTCCATGATTTATCAAGTAAAGAACGGTCAGGTAGAAGATTAGATGGGGTGGCAGGATCCTTTCAGCATTTTAGCCTTTCGGAAAAATCCAACAACCAGATCCAAAGTAATCGGCCTAGTCACCGTCCTCGTAAGTAAATCAATCGGTATTATTTTCAGAATTACAAATTGTTATAATAACAACGTTTTTAAGGTTTTTGTTTACTATTGTTGGAAATGAATATAATATAACATATGTTATACTTGTTACATATTCTACTTCTTAACGCAAAAATTATTTTAGAATACTTAATTAAGCTATAGAAAGGTTTGTAGTTAGCTTATGACCAGTCGTCGAGATCTATAACTCCTTCGTTAGGCTTTTGAGCTTCCTTCCGCTCACTTGCTTACAATCTAGTGCTTAGAAACCTCTATATATTGGATTGAGATTTAGTTGTGTGGTTTATGAGATGTTTTGAGGGGTATTTATACTTGAATTCTTGAATAAAAAATGGCATGACACTTTTGACAAAAGATTTTAATAATATAACTTTGTTGAAATTAATACCTTCTAGAATCAGTCTGTTCAAGACTGGTTTAGCCGACTTTAAACCCATGAAATTCACGTTTTTATTTGATATTCCAGACATTTATCTCAATACCTTTCCAGGGATGTATTTTACGTATTTATACGATTTTTCTATGATTTATTATAAATTTTTGAAAACAGACTCTCTAATCTGTCAATTCCGAACTAATCAGTAAAGATTGCATTTTTTACCATAGATAATATCATTTTCAAGCTTACTATTATTTTTGGTAATTGTACTAGACTCAATTTGTAAACTTTGTGCACTGGTTTGAGGTCCAAACGATTTTCCTAGAATTAATTATGATTTTTCTAAAAACGTCACAAAATGCTGATTTTCATATGAAATTGTAACTAAAGTTTTTCTTAGCTTTATAACTAACAAAAATCATATAATTCCTAACACTCTTATTTTAAGTATATGTTATAATCAGGATACGGGTCTTACAGAGTGCTCAATGTAAGAGAAGCAGACAGTAAGAAGTTAAAGATGGAACACATACCTTATTAAAGCATCCAACGTCATTTATCAAGCATTGTAAATTTGAAAAGTCTAATTATAGCAATGTTGATATGCGCAGTTGAAACAGAAGGAACAGAAGAATGTCTAAAAAGGAGAAACAAGGCAGTGAGTGCTCAATGTAAGAGAAACAGACAGTAAGAAATTAAAGATGGGACACATACCTTATTAAAGCATCCAATGTCTTTTATAAAGCATTGTAAATTTGAAAAATCTAATTATAGCAATGTCGATATGTGCAGTTGAAACCGGAGGAACAAAAGAATGTCTAAAAAATAGAAACAAGGCAGTGAGTGCTCAATATAAGAGAAACAGACAGTAAGAAGTTAAAGATGGGACACATACCTTATTAAAGCATCCAACGTCATTTATCAAGCATTGTAAATTTCAAAAATCTAATTATAGCAATGTCGATATGTGCAGTTGAAACCGGAGGAACAAAAGAATGTCTAAAAAAGAGAAACAAGGCAGTGAGTGCTCAATGTAAGAGAAACAGAAAGTAAGAAGTTAAAGATGGGACACATACCTTATTAAAGTATCTAACGTCATTTATCAAGCATTGTAAATTTGAAAAATCTAATTATAGCAATATCGATATGTGCAGTTGAAACCGGAGGAACAGAAGAATGTCTAAAAAAGAGAAACAAGGCAGTGAGTGCTCAATGTAAGAGAAACAGACACTAAGAAGTTGAAGATGGGTCACATACCTTATTAAAGCATCCAACGTCATTTATCAAGCATTATAAATTTGAAAAATCTAATTATAGCAATGTCGATATGTGCAGTTGAAACCGGACGAACAGAAGAATGTCTAAAAAAGCGAAACAAGGCAGTGAGTGCTCAATGTAAGATAAACAGACAGTAAGAAGTTAAAGATGGGACACATACCTTACTTAGAAGCCCTAAATGTCATCGATTTCGTAAGGGTGTGACCGGTGTCGTCAATGGCGAGGTGGGAGTGTTGAACCAGTTTGTGAAGCCCTATCAGCACAATATCTATAGAATGGTGGAGTAGTAGCCCTAAACCATTGGTGGATTGGTGGATTAGCAGCCCTAAATCGCCGGTGGTGACCTAATCGTCGATATGAAAGTACGGGAATGTATCAAGAGAAGGAAATGGGCAAAATATTAGAGGGAAAGGGGAAAAATAAGACGACACAATTTTTTCTAAGATGACAGACAAATATAAAATGTATCCTGTGTTGTTGTTTAAGTTGGTTTTATGACACGAAAATATAACATACAAATATGTATGTCATGGATTTCAATAAAAGATGACACAATTTTTATGACATACATTTATGTCTATCGTAAATCAACAAATTTTTATAACAGATGACATAATTTTTATGACAAACTTTTTTTCCTGTCATAAAACAATGTCTGTGAGACCAAATGGATAGATGGACCAAAGATTTGGAAACGGATGGTGTATATATATATATATATATATATATATATATATATATATATATATATATATATATATATAGAGAGAGAGAGAGAGAGAGAGAGAAGAGAGAGAGAGTTGATCCAATTAAACTAATATTTTGTGTTGGACAATAGCTTTGTATGCAAATTCTAACGAGTTAATTTTGATAATAAAGACACCGCTGTTGATGTGTCCGGATTAATAATATGCAACGGGAGTCTACTGAGCATACATTGATTGCCACTTGGTTTCTTCGACTTGGCATTAGGTTGGTCGTTGATGAAAGATTAACATATTATTATATGCCATGTGCCGTTCAAAAAAAAAAAAAAAAAAAAAAAAAAAAAAATATATATATATATATATATATATATATATATATATATATATATATATATATATATATATATATATATATATATATATATATATATATGCCATGTACGTGAATGGTTTTATTGGACCGACCACAGGAATTTTTATAATGTGCAAAGGAGATGCTTGATGCGCATTTTCATTCCTACTTTTTAGTCTATTTGCAGCTTCGGGATGCTGCGGTTTTTGGCATAATCTTATTTGTGTATTGCCCATGATATACCAAATCGAAAGTAATTGTGTAACATGATTACAAAATCCTACTTTTGCTATTTATTCTACTTAACTCTATATATTTCTATCTTTTTGGTGATTGTTATTAAATATATTTTGCCATTCAAAAAAGAAAATAATGTTTACGGATTCAAGATTTATCGCGGTGAAAATATACTTTCACGTAAAAACAATTAATCAAATTTCTTTTTTATGATAACACACATGCACAATCAAGTGATTCCAGGGGCAGATCCATGAATTACCATTAGGGGGTGCAACAAATATTTTTTTTTTCGGATATATGTAATAACATAAATTTTTTTATACAATCAAACATAATAATAACCAAAAAAACGTTTACAAGTACGAGTACATTATATAAAAGCTTTTTTTGTCGCATGTCCAATTTAAAGTTCACCTCTTCGTAAACACATTGATGTAAAACGATTCATTACTTCTTCATATTTGACTTTCACAAGGACTTCTTTCTCCACATTGCAAACCAACGCATCGTTCAAAAAATCATCACCAATTTTGGTGCATTATATTTTTAGGGTCTCATTTTTTTTCCGAGAGGGTGCAACCTACTAGAAAAAAAAAATTGTTTTTTTTTACAAAACCCTACGAAAGTTGAGCCGGTGCATAGGCACCCTATGCACCAAGGCAGATCCGCCCCTGAGTGATTCATCATATTCCCATCTCCTATTCTTTTTGGTGATTTACAAATTTCATTTATGTTCATCGAAATTTAGACACAACTTGCAAATAGGGTAAAATAAGAAAACATAATTGTGGGTAATCAAAATCGTTGTTGCTTTGAAGGCTAGAAAAAAACTATATTGCATATTGCTTTTGTGAGGATTTTACATTGTGCCCATATACAATCACTACAAATGCCCCACACGCACACCAAAAGAGTCAAGGAGACACATTTAATTTACCCACATGCACCATCATCTCCTTTCATAAATACAAAATTTTCTTTTCAATACATAATACCGAGCGAAATTACGTCAAATGGCTAAGTTGTTCAGTAGACTCCCTTGCCCCTTCCCCCTTCGCAGGGTTCTTGAGCTCTACGAGTGAGTAGAAAAGGGATGAGGAAAGCGGCCCTGGGAAACCTTCATGGTACCAAGTATTATAGTATAAAATGACTAGGATGAGCGGAATCATCGGGCTCATATTTCTGGCCTTGGTGTGACTCAACCAAAATATATTCTCATAAAAAAATCAAGATGTCATAGTTACACTTATAGTACAAAGAGAATGGAAAAAGTTTAAGATTTTCAAACGTTTAATCTTTTTATTATTAATAAAGCACGTTCATATTATAATTATACAAATGACGTTTCTTTAAATTGTGCATACTGCCTTTAAACTTCATGATAGATCGACCATTCCTATTGACATGTTTAGAAAGAAATTAGATGATCGTAGCAGTATTCATTTTTGGAAGCATAATTGGATTGGGAATATTGTTTTGCAGACAATATTTCATCGTCTTGTGGCTTTAGACACAAATCCAAATTGTCTCGTTACGAATAGTGTTAGAAATGGGGATGAACAATGGCTTGGATTTCTGAAAATCGTGTTAGAATCACTTTCAAATCAAAGTATTTTGATGGTACAATCAAATCTTTGATTGGATAAGATTCAGAGTGAATTCTAGACCAGAGAATGAGAGAAAGATAATGTTTTCGTACCCTGAAAAATGACCAAAACGGCTATAAAACATGTCAAAACAATCACTGGGCGCGAAAAAACTGCCCGTGTTATCCTGACACGGCCCGTGTAATATTACAAACTTGCTTCTGTAATCCTGACACGGCCTGTGTAATCCTAACACGGCCCGTGTAATATTGCAAAATTGCTTCTGTAATCCTGACACGGCCCGTGTTATCCTAACAAGGCCCGTGTCAGGCTAATTTTTAGAAAATAACAGTTTTTACTTTGTATCTTGACAAATTCAAACAAGTGTGTACTCCACACCTTCCTTACTTGTTTAATGTTTGTCAAGATCATATTTGGTCAACAAAATTAATCCATTACACTTAAATACATATTGGTAATTTCATAAATCACCAACAAACCTCTCCCATTTAAGTGTAATCTTGATTAACTTAAACAAAACATAACTATAACAAACTGATGCATAAATGAAATATCGTGACGATTGAATTTCGCATTAGTGTATTACACATTCCAAATATTCGAATATTAAGGTGTCACTAAGGATTGAACCCTTTCTATTCATAGTGAATACATGAAGATAATAACACACCAGTTTACATTCTCATAAGTTCTAACTTGACACTATTTTTACTAGCTTGTGTCCTATCCTTCAATAAGCATATCAAAGCTAAGTCACAAGCTTCTTGAAGCAGTTAAACTTCATGCTTATATAGGTAGTTCTTTTATTTTTGCACATGCATATGCAATTTTTCAAAGAACTATTAAGAAAATAAATTTCAACCTCCTTCACTTGCAGTACTAAACACATACCTTGGGATGATATAAACAATAATGTGTTCCAATCTTCAAATATTAAGCTTTCCACATTGAATTTAGCATCTAATGTTCCATTAGATGGGATTTGGGTATCTCAATATCAAAGATTTTTAGGTGGACTTCAAACCCATCCCTACAGCCGCCTTGTGCACAAGATCTCTCGCTAACCCTTTGGTTAGATGATCGGCTAAATTTAACTGAGTTCTTACAAACTCCACAGATATCACACCATTCATTATGAGTTCACGAATCATACTATGTCTAACATCTAAATGTCTAGACTTCCCATTATATAATTGACTATAAACCTTAGCCAAAGTTGCAGCACTATCACACCTGATAGAAATTGTAGATATCGGTTTAGGCCATAATGGAATTTCATAAATCAAATTCCTGAGCCACTCTGCTTCTTTGCCAGCATCAGCCAATGCTATGAATTCAGATTCCATGGTTGAACTTGTAATACAAGTCTGTTTCTTGGATGCCCAAGAAATAGCACCTCCTCCAAGAAGGAATACCCAACCACTTGTGGAGGAGTGATCCTCCAAATTGTTAATCCAACTAGCATCTGAATAACCAATGAACACTGAAGGGTATCCACTGTATGTCAAACCATAATCCATTGTAACACCCCAATTTCAAAATTTCTAAAATTCATTTATTATCAAAGTTTCAATAAAACATTTATTCCAAAAGTAAATCCGTTTAACCTATTTATTAAACCAACTGCGGAAACAATTGAAAATCATAACATAATTCATTAACATAAATTTTCTTGTATGCGATGCGCCGCCGTCACGCCTTGCCCTTCCCTTTGTCAATCGATTTACCTGAAATATTATAAAAACAACGGGTAAGCTTAAAGCTTAGTGAGTCCACAAATTACCATACATGCCCACACATTAAACAACCCGTCCTCGAGAACGACCCGACCCTACCCGCCTTACAACAGCTACGGGCGTCCATCATACAACAGCTATGGACACGGGAAGGTTCTACCCATCATACAACAGCTATGGGTTCCCGGTTATGGCCCAGCCCATCATACAACAGCTATGGGACAAGGCAATAGTCCAACTCGCCATACAACAGCTACGAGGGGACACGCATCAGTACTGAGCCCAACAACAAATAACCACATATATAGAGCAAATCATATAACTGTAAATAACACACAAGATGCCTAGCATGCAACATCATATAGTAAGGTGAGGATACTCACCTGATTCGAAACCGCACAGATATTCTCTAATATCCCCACTTAGCTCGTCCACACACCTAAATCCCACACACATACAACATATCAATTACTGACTAGGCTCTTACAGACCTGTCTAAAGGTTAGGCTCACTATTTGCCACCAAACCGTGGTCAAAACTAAGTTCCTGGTCAAACAGTCGCTCGCCGCGGCGTGGCACCTCATCCTACGCGCCGCGGCTATCATCGAATAATTACGGGGTTTCAGCTGAGTCCGCGCCGCTGACATAGCCAGTCCGCGTCGCGGCTCGTAACATTCCAAAATGTTTTTCAGCGATTAACATCACATCAATCGATTAGGGTTCCTTTCTACACCCTTCCTGGGATCAGGAACTACCCTAAGGTCACTTCCTTATGGACATGCAAGTCCATGCATGTCCTTGGTTCAAACCCTAAGGGCTACACATCATCTAAAGCTACAAACCAACTGATAACACCATATGACGGGATAAACAGAAAAGTCAGAAGAGTAAATCTTCTTACCTCACTTCTGAAGGACGGAGTGATGCCCACGATCCGTTCTAAACCTTCTCCCGCGTGGATCTCCTTCTTCTAATCTCCCAAAACCTTCAACACCTCGAGACCATAGAGTATCTGCCGAAACCAGACACCTCTACTCTAGAAACTCTCCAAAAACACGACCCTAGGACTGGGGTCCTTTTTATAGGCGTATAAATCCGAATTAGGGTTTTTCATGACTGCGGCGCACCGCGCCGCGGATTCTTTAGAACCGCGCCACGCGTACAAATCCTACGCGATTCTAGATTCTTCCAAAAGCCGCGCCGCGGATTCCTTCGGGCCGCGACTCGGCGGACCGGGTCTTACAATTCTCCCCCACTTAACTGGATTTCGTCCCCGAAATCCGTGCCGGTAAATAATTCTGGATAATGCCTCCGCATTTCCTCCTCCGCTTCCCAAGTCCATTCGGACCCTTTTCGATGCTGCCACTGAACCTTAACTAATCCTATTGTTTTATTTCGTAAAGCCTTTATCTTCCTTTCAATGATGGCAGTTGGTCGCTCCACATAATTTAGGCGTTCATCTAATTGAATATCCTCCAAAGGTACTATTGTGGGTTCCTCAGTCACGCACTTTCTGAGCTGCGAAACGTGAAACGTGTCGTGAATCTGACTAAGCTGTTCGGGTAGCTCCAACCGGTAAGCTACCTTACCTACACGGGCGACAATTCGATATGGTCCAATGTACCTAGGGCCAAGCTTTCCTCGCTTCCTAAAACGAATAACTCCCTTCCAAGGTGACACCTTTAGAAGAACATAATCCCCGACTTGAAACTCGAGATCGGACCGTCGCCTATCCGCATAACTTTTCTGTCGGCTTTGAGCGGTTAACAATCTCTCCCGAACCTTCTGAATTAACTCAGTTGTCTTGAGCACCACCTCTGTACTTCCCAATACCTGCTGGCCAACCTCACCCCAGCAAATAGGTGTCCGACATTTTCTTCCATACAACATTTCAAAGAGAGCTCTGCCAATGCTCGCGTGATAACTGTTATTGTAAGAAAACTCAGCTAAAGGGAGATGGGAATCCCAACTCCCGCCAAAATCGATGACGCATGCCCTGAGCATATCTTCTAGCGTTTGAATCGTCCTTTCACTCTGCCCATCCGTCTGAGGATGATATGCTGTGCTGAAAAGAAGGCGAGTGCCTAATTCCTCATGAAACTTCTTCCAAAACCTAGAAGTAAATCGGACATCCCGATCGGATATCACCGAGACCGGTATACCATGCCGAGAGATAATCTCATCTGTGAAGACCTTAGCCAATTCCTTTGCAGAGTAAGTCTCTTGGATGGGGAGGAAATGAGCGCTTTTAGTCAACCTATCCACGATAACCCAAATAGTATCCATATGACGAGGGGTTCTTGGCAACTTCGTGATGAAATCCATTGTGATATGCTCCCATTTCCATTCTGGGATCTCAAGGGGCTGCAACTTACCACGAGGCCGTTGGTGCTCGGCCTTGACCTTACGACAGGTCAAACACCTTTCGACAAACCAAGCTACTTCCCTCTTCATGCCTGGCCACCAATAATATTCGCGCAGATCCCTATACATTTTAGTTGCTCCAGGGTGGATAGAGAACCTGGATTTATGTGCCTCCTCCAATAGGGTTTGACGAACCCCGCCCAGTTTCGGTACCCAAATTCTCTCATGGCAAGTTAACAATTCCCTACTATCTTTGACCATAGCTGCCAACTGACCCACAATCCTCTCACTTTTCTGATTCTCGCTCTTGCTTGCTTCCACCTGGGCTTTCCTAATCAGCTCAAGCAGCGGTGTCACAATTGTCATCCTTAGACAAATGCCCCGAAGGGGTACACTCGAAGCCTTACGACTTAACGCATCAGCTACCACATTGGCCTTTCCAGGGTGATAGTGTATCTCACAATCATAGTCTTTCAATACATCCAACCATCTTCTCTGTCTCATATTAAGATTTGCCTGGTCCATCAGGTACTTCAAACTTTTGTGATCCGTGAAAATGGTGCACCTTACTCCATACAAATAGTGTCTCCAGATCTTGAGAGCGAAAACGACCGCTCCTAGTTCCAAATCATGAGTAGGATAGTTAGCCTCATGGGGCTTCAACTGTCGCGAGGCGTATGCAATCACCCTGCCTCGTTGCATCAAGACTGCCCCCAATCCCGTGATAGATGCATCGCAATAAACTACCATGTCCTCCATGCCTTCAGGCAAGGTCAAAACCGGAGCTTCACACAATTTCTGCCGCAAAGTCTCAAAAGCCTGCTGCTGCTCCTCACCCCTCCGAAAAGCAGCGTTTTTCTTAGTTAACCTTGTCAAAGGTACCGCAACCTTTGAGAAGTCTTGGATGAAACGACGATAATAACCAGCCAGACCCAAGAAACTTCTAATTTCAGAGGGAGTCCTCGGAACCTCCCACCGCATCACGGCCTCCACCTTAGCCGGGTCTACCATGATTCCTTGCTCATTCACAATGTGACCCAAAAACTGGACCTCCCGTAGCCAAAAGTCACACTTGGATAATTTTGCATAAAGCTTCTCCTTCCTTAAGGTCTCTAATACTTCCTTTAAGTGTTGTTCATGTTGTTCCCTGCTCCGAGAGTAGACTAAGATGTCGTCAATGAAAACTATAACCGACCGATCCAACATCGGTCGACACACCCGATTCATTAAATCCATAAAAGCTGCAGGGGCATTGGTCAATCCAAACGGCATCACTACAAACTCGAAGTGGCCGTACCTCGTCCTAAAAGCCGTTTTCGGGATGTCTTCCTCCCGTACTCGCATTTGATGGTAACCTGACCGCAAATCAATTTTTGAAAACCACGAAGCGCCCTGCAGTTGGTCGAATAAGTCGTCGATGCGAGGCAACGGATATCGATTCTTCACCGTAAGCTTATTCAACTCACGATAATCTATACACATCCTATTGGAACCATCCTTCTTCTTAACAAACAGAATAGGCGCTCCCCACGGCGAGCAACTGGGTCGAATAAATCCCTTATCTAATAATTCTCGAAGTTGAATAGACAACTCCAGCATCTCCGGAGGCGCAAGACGATACGGTGCTTTAGCTATCGGAGCTGCACCGGGAGTTAAGTCGATCTTAAATTCCACCTGTCTCTCTGGCGGCACGCCAGGAAGGTCCTCGGGAAAAACATCAGAAAAATCCCGAACCACTGGTATATCACCTGCTTTCTGCTGTGGCTTCCTATCTCGTGTGTCTACAACATAAGCCACAAATCCCGAACCTCCATGCTGAAAATGTCTGCGTGCCCTAGCAGCTGAACAGAAAACTGCACCTCGATTCTTTCTCTCGCCCTGCACAACCAGCTCTCCCCCACTTGGGGTTTGAATCCACACTCGCTTGTTCTTACAATCGATCCATGATTCATGCTGACCCATCCAATCCATACCGATGATGACTCGGGAGTCACTCAACGGTATAGGGATGAGATCGATCGGAAACTTTATTCCTTGAATCACGACTTCGCATCCCCGATAAACACTAGTCGCTTGCACGGTTTTATCATCCGCGATTTCTACTTCTAACGGCTGATGAAGAGTTCCTAAAGCAATACCGAAACTCTTTCCCAACGCGGTAGACACAAAAGAATGACTAGCACCCGAATCAAATAGTGCAAAGGTAGGCGTAGAGTTGACTAAGAATGTTCCTAATCAAAGCATAATAGACATATTAATTACACACACCACAAACACGAGGCAAGTAAAGAAAGAGTACCCGTGACGACGTCGGGCGCATCCTGTGCCTCCTCGGCGGTCATGACGAATGCTCGACCCTTGGTCTTAGGGGCTTCCCCTTTCCCTTGCCTACCATCGGTAATCCGGAGTGTAGTGGGTGCCGGATTCTGAACCACTCCTTGAGTCAGACGGGGACATTGGGCCTTGAAGTGGCCTACCTGATTACAATTAAAACAAATCTTGACCTCTTGCCGACAATCTTTAGCATAGTGGCCCTCCTTTCCACACTTATGGCATATTAGCACCCAGCAACGCCCCTCATGATTCCTTCCACATTTACCACACTTACCCTGGCTCTTTTGCCCTTGCTTTCCCTGATCTGCCCCTCGAAATTTCTTCGACACCTGTTGAGTCTGAGTAGGCGCCGGACGCTTCTGCTTTTGTTGGGTTTCCAGTTCCAACTCTCGGGCCCGCGCGGCCGCTATCATATCAGTAAGAGTTTGGTGCCTAGCAGCAGACACAAATTCCCGAATGTCTGTGCGAAGCATCGCCAAGTATCGTGTCATCCTCATGCGCTCGGTTGCCGCAAACTCTGGACAGAAGAGTGCCCGTTCATTAAACTTCTTGGTGATCTCCGTCACCGTCTCAGTAGTCTGGGTCAGATTTAGGTATTCCTGCGCCAAGCGTTCCATTTCCACCTGTGGAACATACTCTAGTTTGAACTGTTCCTTAAACTGCTGAAACGACCAAAACTTTATAATATAAATATGTAAATTAAGATGTGTGTAATTTAAATGTTATATGTAATATTATGAGAAATTATGAGTGTAAGGGTAATTTAGTCATTTTACCCTAAAAAGGGTAAATTGGTCATTTGACCGTAAGTAGAAAATTATTATAAAAATTTAATTATAGTTTAGGACTAAACATGTAAGAAATTTAATTCTATGAAAAGATAATGGGTTTTGGTGGCCAAAGTTCAAAGAAGGGAACTAGAGGGACCAAAACTGTAAATATGAAAATATAAATAGAGAAAAATATCTCATAAATCAACAAAATTCAGTTGAGAGTTCTAGAGAGTACGGGAGAAGGTTTGAAGAACTGAACGTTGGGAGATTCGTGAGATTGAAGCAAAGTTTGAAGAATCTATAACTTGGAAATCTTGATTCCAAGCTTTCAAGGTAAGAAATCAAAACCCTAGCTTAAATTCTTGAGTTGGGTCTTCACGGGATGAACTGGAAATTCAGTTCATGTCATGATTTCTAAGGATTAATATGATATCTAAACTTAGTACATGAAGTTATGCCAAGAATATACCAATTTAACCGAAGAATTTCTTGATTTTTGGATTTGAGCTTAAGAACCCTAGAAACGGGTTTTTGGAACTGAAATTGATTCCTATGGTTCTATAAAGTCTTAAATGTTCTAAAGGAAGTGAGAAATCAGTTCCATGCTCAAAATTAGCTAAAATGATTTTTCTAGAAAAAAATGAATTTTTGGGAACAATTTCAATCAAAGATGATAAAATTTGGTAGATTGTAGTTTAAATGCATGAAAATGTTGTTATTAGGACCTATAAGTGACCCTAAGACGATTAAGTCATGTATTAAAAACTTAATCGGATGAATAGTGTAGCTGCAGAATGGAAAAATCGCCAAAAATGGCAACGTACTATAAGATCGCGACCCTATCCCCTTGATCGGGTCGCGATCCTGCGGCATGAACAAAAATGCAGTTTGGTTCAAGGTCTCCTGCCAAGTGGTTTTCCATTTTTAAGATTTGGTCCAAAACTCGTCCGTTTGACCCCAAATTTTAAACATAGGTCTAAAATGGTTCAAGACTTCATAAAAATTTATCGGAATCGAAATACGACCCTCCGAGGGTACTGTAGTAAAATACGTATAAAATACAATTTAACTAAAGTTGAATTATACACTTGCTTTGACCAATTGATGGTATAATAAAGACTCTAACATGTTATAGAGTCAATTAAAAGGTAAATTAATGTATCATATACTATATATAGGTGCAAGTCAAATAATCGGACACCGAAAGGGTAAAGAACCGAGGGACACCTAAACGACATTTCAAGAGTTATAAGGTGAGTACATGCAGTATTTTTACCCATTCTGGGGTACATGGCAAGTAAGTATATTTAAGATTTCTTATAAAATTTCTTTATGAGACATTATATGCAAGAGTATTATTATCAACTTGTTTATGAAAGTATAATGTTATGTTTGAAGTTATGTTTTGAACTACAAGTCAAGTTAAATGATAGTATGTTGGTCTATGAACCAATTATGTGAAAGTATATTTTGATTACAAGTGATACATGTTTTCAAATATGAATGGCATGTAGCCACAAGAAGTTTAAGAAGTATGTTTTGGTTACAAACTGTATTTATTTTTGAGTATGAATGGCATATAGCCATAAGATGTGGAAAGTATGTTTTGGCATAAAGCTTAGTATGTTAGAAAGATATGTTTTTTTTAAACATATGATTATTATATGATGAAAGCTATATTTGGCATCTAGCCATAAGGATATAAAATGATGAAGTTTGGCACCTAGCCACAAGTTATGTATATGAGAAATGTTTAAGCAAGTAGCAAGTATTTTGTATGACTGGTAATTGTAGCAAGCAGCGTTAGTAAGGGAACTATGTTCCAACCTACCCGGGTTAGGTAAGGGGTCTACTGGGGACAAGCCCCATCGCAAAGTAGATCGCCTCAGCACTTCTATGGTGAGGATTGATCCGTTCTTTCTAGCCATAGAGACTTGGGGTATCACTTATAGTGATTAAAGCCCTAAGTATAAAAATCCAGCAAGCTTATAAAACCAGTCAAAGAAAGTAAGAACAATGTTATTTTCGTAAAGTATGTCATAGAATGATTTTTGAAAAGTAATGATTTTTGAAAAGTAAAGAGTTGTATTATGATTCTATTATAAAGTTTTGAAAGAAGGTAATTATGCAAAGGATGATATGAAATGATTTTGAAAGGAATAAAGAGCTATGGTATGATAATATTTTAAAACTTTGAAGGATGTTATTTTTGTAAAGTATGTTATGAAATGATTTCGAGAAGTAAAAAGTATAGTATGATATTACTATAAAGTTTTGACAGAAGTTTTATGTTATAAGGTTTATAAAAGTTGGAAAAGAAATTAAAAGTGTGAGTCTAAAACTCATGTAACTCACGAGACAATTTTTGTCTTACGTATTCTTTGTTTTGCCATGTATTCCAGGTCAATATAAGTTGCTAACAATGGGATGAAGTTTAGCTGGAGTGGAGCTTAAGTTAGCTCCTATATTGGACTCAATGTTAAATCCTTTCTTGCTTACTATGGTTAGTTTGATATGAATTTGTACACCCACTGTTTTAAGCATTTAAATTAACGGTTTTTGATAAACCGTATTTTTGTAATCATGTATTTATATGAAAAACCATAGTATTTGCAAACAGTAGAAATGGGGTGTCTCAAGTTGGTATCAGAGCCATAGTTTAAGCGAATTAGGATTGGCTTGTTCCACTCCTAGGCTTAAACTCATGATATAGAAATGATAGATTATGAAAGTATGCTGTCTTAAATGACTAAGATATTATGCATCACTTAATATATGTAAATATGTGACACTAATAAATGTTTAGCTGACGCTTTGATTGAGCAAAAGTTTGACTGTTAAGAAGATGGTATGTTATTTTCCATAACTGTCTATATTTATTAAAGATTATGTCTATAAAATAAAAAGATTTTCAGTATTGATCGCAATGTATTTATAATGATGTTATATGTTAAATGAACCAGTGTCCCATGAAACCTTGTGGTAACCACAGAATTAATATGTATAGGTGGTTATGGTAATATGGGCCCGTATTATCATAATCACAGGATATGTATTGAGGCTGGTGGAATTGCAAAGGAATTATGGCGTTCTGGTGGGTAAGGTTTTGAAGAGAGTAACAAGAAAAACATAGGAATTATATGCCTATGTAATAACAACCAGTAAAAATTATGAGTAAATGCAGTGGATATATACCACTTAGTATGGTAAAGTAAAAGAAATAATGTGATAATTAATATTTTTAGACAGATTGAAAGATATTAAAATATATGCCTGTTAAGGCGAGAGAAAGTATGAATAAGAGTAATTTAAAGAGAAATTATAGGTATTGATTACCTATATAGGAGTTGTAAGACTCTTACATGAAGAATGAAAATTTTAAGCAGAATGTATTGATAATACCTAGAATTGTAAAAAAAAAACAAAAAAAAAAGAATGGTAAAGAAGAGTTTAATATTGACAAGTGGTGTGCTTTATGCATAACCATTAAATGCAGAATCTTATCTAAAAGTCGTGTGAATATTAAAGGTATAAAGGAAGTAAGATATCGTTGCAGAACGATAAGAATAAAATGATGAAAAAAGTTAAACAAAGAAGATAAATGAAAGTGTCCACAGATGGACAAATGAATAAGTTATAAGTACGGTGCTATAATGGGTGATAAGAACAAAGTAAGATTACCGAAAAGGGGACAAGAATGATGAATGGTAAATTGTTAAAGATTATGATGTTCTAAGAAAAATGTATTAATGTAATGTGAATCGAGAAATAAAGGTTGAATGCCTAAATAAATGTTAGGCAAGAAATTAAAAGTGAAACAAATAATGATAAGATAGTGGTTGCCAGGAATTAAGTTCCGCAACCAAATGAATGAAATAAAAGAAGAAATATCAGTAATAAAAGAGTATAATGATGTATGATAATGGAAGAAAACTATAAGTATGTAAGGAAAATGACAAAAAGGTCATAATCAATATGAAGTAAAGAACAAGAATAAACGTCTAAACTTACATTAAAAAAAAAATCAAAGATAAGATAAGAATGATAGTAAACAGACAGGAAGTTATTACTTCCGAATAGAAATGATGGGTAAAGGAATCCAAATATTGTGAGAAATGGTTAGTGCATGGCTAGTAGCCATGAAATACAAAGAAGTGTATATATGTTATATGTGCTTATAAATATAAAAGCATGAGAAAGTTTTGAGATGTATGTATATATAACGTGTAAAAAGTATAAAAGTGGTTATGAAATAAGTATTCTAATTAGAATACTATAAAGTATGAAGCAAAAGAGTAAATGATATATTGGGTAAATTACCTCGAAATACAAAAGAACGAAAGACGATGAGAAAATAAAGGACAGTTGTATATCACTTAGAGATACATAAAAAGCAAGTTTATAAGAAATGTAAAACATATAAAGTTGTAAAGCATACTATAATGTGTTGGGCATGTAGCCTTATAACACGTGACAGAAATGGTAAAAGATGTAAAAACGAGAAAATTATTGTTTTAGCACTAGTAATAACAAGTAAAGAGTAATAAGAAGTAATGGTAATTGAAGGTTATGTCAAGAATTCGTCATGGGACGAGAATGTTAAAAATATCTAGTTGAGTTCTTAAACCAGGAAGAGAACCAAGTATATACACATGTGTATATTATACAACTAAGAATTTGTGAGAGTTATGTTAAGAAGTTAATGAATGTGGTTTGTAAAACATAAATACACCACCAGATAATAATATTATGAGAAGTAAAGTAAGTATGGGAATGTAAATTATAGTATGCAACATGTATGAAGTTCTATAAGTGAATTGAAGAAAAACAAATTTTGAATCAATCATGGTAAACAATGTAGATACCGTGAGAAAAGAGTAAACAGAAGATCAGGTGCTAAACTAAGCACTAATGTGAGAAATAAGAATTGGTAAAGAAGTACTAAAACATCAATAATAATGTGAGCATGGTACACTGGGTATACAAGAAGATGAAAAATGTAATAGAAATTATACCATTATGTATGATGAGTAAATGAGGAAGAAATCTCATAAATAATAAGGAAGATGAAAGAAATATCTAAGTTGATTATATGTTGAATATGAAAGTACTACAAGTAAAGAATGATATAAAACAAGTATTAGAGAAGGTAACACATATAATGTACAGGAAATGAGTAAGAAGTATGTGAAAAATGATTTTTCTTGAAAGTGTGAAATAAGAAGGAAGTTGACTGAAATAATAGAACAACTTCAATAGTAAAACTGTACAAGTTTAAAAGATCAAACATTGTGTATTATACATATAAAGAAAGCTATTGATGCATAGTTTCTAAAATAAAAAGCGGTATGTTGTTTCGATTCTTTTAAAATAAGATATGCAGATTTTTATGAAAATATATTGTTTTAACAGTTTCCGTCCCAACCAGAAAAGTAAGAATGTGAAATAAAACAAAAGGCAATGTATTCTTATTGAGTGATAATAAGTCGAGAATAGATAATGGATGTAAAGAATAATAAAGTGAAGTTTAAAAGATTTAAAGAATAATTATGTAAAGATAAGAAGTTGTAAACTTCTAAAAAGAAAGAAGAAGTTATGTTCGAGAAAAATGTCCATTAAGGGACAAAATTTATACAAGGAAAATATTTTGTGTAATTACAAATTTATATAAATTTGAAACATATATTATTATGTTTAATGGTATTTGAAATTTTTACAAGAAAAGAATGCTGTGAGTATAATCTCACTTGTTTTAGTAAAGATATGAAAAGAATTACGAAGTAGATTGTTATTTATGATAACAAGTATTGAAGTATGAAACTATTTTGTCAAATAAGTTTATTAAGAAAGTAACTAGAATGAAGAGTATAAAACGTGAATGAATAACTAAAAGGTTGAGAAAACGGATAAAATGACCAAAGGGGCATTTTGGTCATTTAATAAAAGTAATGTATATATTGAAATAAGAAAGTAAAAAAGTTGAAGAAATAAAAAGGTTAATTCCTTAAAGATAAAGAGTATAAGTACAAATCACACTATTAGAATACGAAGCGATTCCGAGGACGGAATCCTAATTAGGGGGAGGTAGTTGAAACGACCAAAACTTTATAATATAAATATGTAAATTAAGATGTGTGTAATTTAAATGTTATATGTAATATTATGAGAAATTATGAGTGTAAGGGTAATTTAGTCATTTTACCCTAAAAAGGGTAAAATGGTCATTTGACCGTAAGTAGAAAATTATTATAAAAATTTAATTATAGTTTAGGACTAAACATATAAGAAATTTAATTCTATGAAAAGATAATGGGTTTTGGTGGCCAAAGTTCAAAGAAGGGAACTAGAGGGACCAAAACTGTAAATATGAAAATATAAATAGAGAAAAATATCTCATAAATCAACAAAATTCAGTTGAGAGTTCTAGAGAGTACGGGGGAAGGTTTGAAGAACTGAACGTTGGGAGATTCGTGAGATTGAAGCAAAGTTTGAAGAATCTATAACTTGGAAATCTTGATTCCAAGCTTTCAAGGTAAGAAATCAAAACCCTAGCTTAAATTCTTGAGTTGGGTCTTCACGGGATGAACTGGAAATTCAGTTCATGTCATGATTTCTAAGGATTAATATGATATCTAAACTTAGTACATGAAGTTATGCCAAGAATATACCAATTTAACCGAAGAATTTCTTGATTTTTGGATTTGAGCTTAAGAACCCTAGAAACGGGTTTTTGGAACTGAAATTGATTCCTATGGTTCTATAAAGTCTTAAATGTTCTAAAGGAAGTGAGAAATCAGTTCCATGCTCAAAATTAGCTAAAATGATTTTTCTAGAAAAAAAATGAATTTTTGGGAACAATTTCAATCAAAGATGATAAAATTTGGTAGATTGTAGTTTAAATGCATGAAAATGTTGTTATTAGGACCTATAAGTGACCCTAAGACGATTAAGTCATGTATTAAAAACTTAATCGGATGAATAGTGTAGCTGCAGAATGGAAAAATCGCCAAAAATGGCAACGTACTATAAGATCGCGACCCTATCCCCTTGATCGGGTCGCGATCCTGCGGCATGAACAAAAATGCAGTTTGGTTCAAGGTCTCCTGCCAAGTGGTTTTCCATTTTTAAGATTTGGTCCAAAACTCGTCCGTTTGACCCCAAATTTTAAACATAGGTCTAAAATGGTTCAAGACTTCATAAAAATTTATCGGAATCGAAATACGACCCTCCGAGGGTACTGTAGTAAAATACGTATAAAATACAATTTAACTAAAGTTGAATTATACACTTGCTTTGACCAATTGATGGTATAATAAAGACTCTAACATGTTATAGAGTCAATTAAAAGGTAAATTAATGTATCATATACTATATATAGGTGCAAGTCAAATAATCGGACACCGAAAGGGTAAAGAACCGAGGGACACCTAAACGACATTTCAAGAGTTATAAGGTGAGTACATGCAGTATTTTTACCCATTCTGGGGTACATGGCAAGTAAGTATATTTAAGATTTCTTATAAAATTTCTTTATGAGACATTATATGCAAGAGTATTATTATCAACTTGTTTATGAAAGTATAATGTTATGTTTGAAGTTATGTTTTGAACTACAAGTCAAGTTAAATGATAGTATGTTGGTCTATGAACCAATTATGTGAAAGTATATTTTGATTACAAGTGATACATGTTTTCAAATATGAATGGCATGTAGCCACAAGAAGTTTAAGAAGTATGTTTTGGTTACAAACTGTATTTATTTTTGAGTATGAATGGCATATAGCCATAAGATGTGGAAAGTATGTTTTGGCATAAAGCTTAGTATGTTAGAAAGATATGTTTTTTTTAAACATATGATTATTATATGATGAAAGCTATATTTGGCATCTAGCCATAAGGATATAAAATGATGAAGTTTGGCACCTAGCCACAAGTTATGTATATGAGAAATGTTTAAGCAAGTAGCAAGTATTTTGTATGACTGGTAATTGTAGCAAGCAGCGTTAGTAAGGGAACTATGTTCCAACCTACCCGGGTTAGGTAAGGGGTCTACTGGGGACAAGCCCCATCGCGAAGTAGATCGCCTCAGCACTTCTATGGTGAGGATTGATCCGTTCTTTCTAGCCATAGAGACTTGGGGTATCACTTATAGTGATTAAAGCCCTAAGTATAAAAATCCAGCAAGCTTATAAAACCAGTCAAAGAAAGTAAGAACAATGTTATTTTCGTAAAGTATGTCATAGAATGATTTTTGAAAAGTAATGATTTTTGAAAAGTAAAGAGTTGTATTATGATTCTATTATAAAGTTTTGAAAGAAGGTAATTATGCAAAGGATGATATGAAATGATTTTGAAAGGAATAAAGAGCTATGGTATGATAATATTTTAAAACTTTGAAGGATGTTATTTTTGTAAAGTATGTTATGAAATGATTTCGAGAAGTAAAAAGTATAGTATGATATTACTATAAAGTTTTGACAGAAGTTTTATGTTATAAGGTTTATAAAAGTTGGAAAAGAAATTAAAAGTGTGAGTCTAAAACTCATGTAACTCACGAGACAATTTTTGTCTTACGTATTCTTTGTTTTGCCATGTATTCCAGGTCAATATAAGTTGCTAACAATGGGATGAACTTTAGCTGGAGTGGAGCTTAAGTTAGCTCCTATATTGGACTCAATGTTAAATCCTTTCTTGCTTACTATGGTTAGTTTGATATGAATTTGTACACCCACTGTTTTAAGCATTTAAATTAACGGTTTTTGATAAACCGTATTTTTGTAATCATGTATTTATATGAAAAACCATAGTATTTGCAAACAGTAGAAATGTGGTGTCTCAACTGCGGCCATGTAATGGCATCCAACTGAGCAGGAGTGAGATCTTTCGTTCGTATCTCCCACCAATCCTTCGCACCCTCTCTTAAAAGATTCGCCGCAAACGTTACCTTGGAATTCTCATGACAGGAACATGTGCAGAAAGCACCTTCCACTGCGGAAATCCACCGCATGCTAACAATCGGATCCCTGCCCCCATCGAACATCGGAGGCGAACAAGCCGAAAAGTCCTTATAACTTGCATCCCTAGCACGTGAGGTACCCTGAGTAGCCAGTCGTTCCTCGAGCATTGCCCATAACTCAGCCTTAATCGTACCAAAGAACTGAGGTATCGCAGCCAACACTTCCCGCGAAACCTCCTCCGCTATCAGGTTACGGATATTCTCATCAGTCGGTCCTCCCCCACTCGAGGCACCCGCATCTGGTCCACCGTTACTTCGAGTGACTGCCATTCTGAAATGCGCAACAGTTTCTAGTATCAATACTCGGGTCACTCCTATCTATCCAACTACTTGACTTTTTAGGACTTTGTTTGACTACTCTTGACTCAAGCGTGAATCCTGTGCTTTCGGTAATACTGGCCTGGTACTACCTTCCACACCTATTCGCCCTTGTTCCAAGTTCGTCAACCATCCTCCTAAAACGTCACACAAACTTAAACCATTTCCTTTGACTCATGTGGTCATGCACCGTGGTGCCTAATCTTTTGATCTAACTCTCCATCTCACACGTGCCTAAGAGAACTATTGCTAATGTCGTCGAGTCACCTCACGGACGCACAGCCGTACACAATCAGGAATAAGATAGACGTTTGAATAACTGATCTACCCTAAAGTCACAACCAAACAAGGAACAGCCAGTAAGGCCAGACCAAGAATTCTTAGGCTATCTTACCCTAATTGTATATAACCTACCAGCATTCACTAAGCAACCTAACGACAGTAGCATAAAATTCCAAAGCAGCACATATGGTACAAAAACAGTCTACAGAGTATATTATCCAGGCAGCTTTACATCCTAGCACAATACATTTTATCACATAACACAAACTTGGCATGGGTAATTGGGAATCACAAAACTTACTTGAGCTCGGCTGACGGTTCGCATCGCATCTTCTTTTACTTTAATTTAACCTCCCAAAAGTATTTTCTTAATAAAATCGCTCAGTCCTAAGTTTGAGTTTGGATTCCCCATACAGTTCATCCAAATCCCTCAAACCAAGGCTCTGATACCAATTTGTAACACCCCAATTTCAAAATTTTTAAAATTCATTTATTATCAAAGTTTCAATAAAACATTTATTCCAAAAGTAAATCCGTTTAACCTATTTATTAAACCAACAGCGGAAACAATTGAAAATCATAACATAATTCATTAACATAAAT
Organism: Cichorium intybus; assembly: GCA_023525715.1. Lineage (NCBI taxonomy): Eukaryota > Viridiplantae > Streptophyta > Magnoliopsida > Asterales > Asteraceae > Cichorium > Cichorium intybus. The sequence goes on from CM042009.1 coordinate 138,563,592, forward strand.
TTTCTTGTATGCGATGCGCCGCCGTCACGCCTTGCCCTTCCCTTTGTCAATCGATTTACCTGAAATATTATAAAAACAACGGGTAAGCTTAAAGCTTAGTGAGTCCACAAATTACCATACATGCCCACACATTAAACAACCCGTCCTCGAGAACGACCCGACCCTACCCGCCTTACAACAGCTACGGGCGTCCATCATACAACAGCTATGGACACGGGAAGGTTCTACCCATCATACAACAGCTATGGGTTCCCGGTTATGGCCCAGCCCATCATACAACAGCTATGGGACAAGGCAATAGTCCAACTCGCCATACAACAGCTACGAGGGGACACGCATCAGTACTGAGCCCAACAACAAATAACCACATATATAGAGCAAATCATATAACTGTAAATAACACACAAGATGCCTAGCATGCAACATCATATAGTAAGGTGAGGATACTCACCTGATTCGAAACCGCACAGATATTCTCTAATATCCCCACTTAGCTCGTCCACACACCTAAATCCCACACACATACAACATATCAATTACTGACTAGGCTCTTACAGACCTGTCTAAAGGTTAGGCTCACTATTTGCCACCAAACCGTGGTCAAAACTAAGTTCCTGGTCAAACAGTCGCTCGCCGCGGCGTGGCACCTCATCCTACGCGCCGCGGCTATCATCGAATAATTACGGGGTTTCAGCTAAGTCCGCGCCGCTGACATAGCCAGTCCGCGTCGCGGCTCGTAACATTCCAAAATGTTTTTCAGCGATTAACAGCACATCAATCGATTAGGGTTCCTTTCTACACCCTTCCTGGGATCAGGAACTACCCTAAGGTCACTTCCTTATGGACATGCAAGTCCATGCATGTCCTTGGTTCAAACCCTAAGGGCTACACATCGTCTAAAGCTACAAACCAACTGATAACACCATATGACGGGATAAACAGAAAAGTCAGAAGAGTAAATCTTCTTACCTCACTTCTGAAGGACGGAGTGATGCCCACGATCCGTTCTAAACCTTCTCCCGCGTGGATCTCCTTCTTCTAATCTCCCAAAACCTTCAACACCTCGAGACCATAGAGTATCTGCCGAAACCAGACACCTCTACTCTAGAAACTCTCCAAAAACACGAACCCTAGGACTGGGGTCCTTTTTATAGGCGTATAAATCCGAATTAGGGTTTTTCATGACTGCGGCGCACCGCGCCGCGGATTCTTTAGAACCGTGCTGCGCGTACAAATCCTACGCGATTCTAGATTCTTCCAAAAGCCGTGCCACGGATTCCTTCAGGCCGCGACTCGGCGGACCGGGTCTTACATCCATGGTTCCTTTCAAATACTTGAATACTCTATTTATGGCTTGCCAATGATGTGAACTAGGATTGCTAGTATACCTACTGAGCTTTCCTACAGCATAAGCAATATCAGGCCTGGTGCTAATCATGGCATACATAAGACAACCAATAGCCCTTGAGTATTCTAGTTGAGACACAGAAGATCCTTTATTAGGTAGAAGCTTAAGACTAGGATCTATAGGAGTGCTAACAGGAGAACAATTCTCAAAGTTGAACTTTTTCAATATCTTCTCAATATAATGAGATTGAGTGATTGAAATACCATTGTTTCCACATTTGATTCTTATACCAAGAATCACATCCGCCTCCCCCATGTATTTCATGTCAAAACTAGATGATAAGAATTTCTTGGTTTTGTCAACTTCATCTTGACTAGTACCAAAAATTAGCATATCATCTATATATAAACAAATTATGACTCCTTTCCTAGAAGTATCAAATTTGCTATATACACACTTGTTAGTTTGGTTTAATGCAAAACCATTAGACAATATTGTTGGAAATCAAGGTTCATGTAATTAGTTTCAAAAACAAGAGTTTGCAACGGAAGCATAAAATCATGAACACAAATTCCATTTTCAAGAGGATCATGCTACATGCATGTAGAGATAAGATGAAGAACAAACATAGTTTAAGTTCAAGATCATAACCTTTGTTCTTGGGTTTGGTTTGGATGATTTTGATAGCTAGGAATCAAATTAGAATCCCTCTATAGTTGATCCACCACAAGCTTGAACACCCTTGAATGCTAGTTCCACAACTTGCAAGATATGACTCCTTTTCTTATGAAACCAAAGACCAATTCTTTCTAAGAACTTTAGGAGAGTTTTTGGCTGATTTCTTGAAGCAAGAATGATGTACCCATGCACTCAAAATCGTCCACATTATATCCCACCAAAGGCAAAAGAAAAGCACATGTAACTAGCTTAAAAGAAAGATCCATTTGATTTCTATAATCAAAAGCTAGAAGACACAAGGCATCTTCCTTTTCTTTTATGTTCTTAATGCATTCTTTTCCTTCCAATATGGCTAGTTATATGATGACTAATGAAGTGCTAGTGGGTTGTTATTATTTATAAAACTTAGATAATTATAAGTTTATAAATAATACATCTTCTTATTTCTTTAATGGAATAACATTTAACCCAAAATCAAATATATAAATAAACCATCTAAATATACAATCTTAATTGTATAATTATATATATATACATATATATATATATATATAACAATATATATTTTTTATTTAATTTACTAATTAAATTAAATAAAAGGCTTACTTATAAATTAATTAAATCGTTTAACAATTTAAACAATTTAATTGTTACTTAATTAATTCATCACATATGAATTACTAATCAACCTTTAATTTTGTAGTTATTATTATTTACCTCAAATAATAATAACCTACAAGATTAAATTGCAAGTTTAGTATCATTTGATGTTAAATCAAATTTAACGTTCTAAATGATCAATTGGTGTCAAACTTGTTGTTGGTGTGACCCTATAGGATCATATATTATTAGTATTATCATTTTATGATCATCCTTGGGCATATAGAACTAACAATCTCCCACTTGCACAAGGTTGCATCATAGAATGATATCGACAGTGGTAAACGTCTAGCAACATTTCACTGCCCCCAATAACACATGACATTGTGCCATTCAACAACATTCAATTCTTCAGAAAACACGAGGCTCTAATTGATGTATAAGGTTATCTATCAATTATCCCTTTGTCACAGACATCTTGTTGAACATGAGACATGGATCTTAATCATTCTCATTTTATGTTCAACTTTCAAACAGGCGCCTTAGATGTCTAACTCTCAACACATAAGAGGAACAAATCCCGTCTTGACTACATACGCCTCTCATATAGTTAGTACTATGCATGAGTATGGCCTTTATGGTTGTCTGTATTTCAAGAACAACAGTAAACCATATCAAAGCATAGTACACTCTACACTTGAGTCCCAAATATGTATCTCAGGTCAAAGGATACAATGATAATACCTTTATTCAAGAATCACTTATGATGATGATCCATGGAGTGATCTTGAAACGGGTCAAGTCCAATACTTGTTCTCTGACAAGTACCTATGAATTTGGTTGCAACCTTTTGCTACTTTTACCCATAAAAGTCAACCAATCCAATTCATATTAGTCTTACTTCATAATTGCTCCCACAACTATGATCGACTATGGACGTTTAGAATAACTAAATTATTCAAGGATTAAACATGCTAATAAAACACAATAATTATGAATGAAACATCACGTCACATATATTACATAATTCTTGTCGTTTACATAAGTTCATATTCATAAAACATTAAACACAAATCAAATCCATTCATTAGAAAAACGGAGTCCTATACCCTTAACATGACTTTCATGCTTAGTTTGGGGTAAAGGTTTCGTGAATGGGTCTGCCAAATTTTGATCTGTATGAACCTTGTGAATACTAATTTCACCATTCTTAACTTCATGTCTAATGTAGTTATACCTTCGGTGAATGTGTTTGGTTTTTTGATGCAATCTAGGTTCCTTTGCTTGAGCTATAGCACCTAGATTGTCACAGAAGATTTCTATAGGGTCCCGAATGGAAGGAACAACCCCTAGATCTTCTATGAACTTTCTCATCCAGACAGCTTCTTGAGCAGCTTCTGAAGCAGCAACATATTCTGATTCTGTAGTGGATTGTGCAATCACTTCTTGTTTGGAACTCTTCCAAGACACGGCTCCTCCATTTAAAATAAAGACATACCCAGATTGAGATTTCGAATCATCCCTATCTGTTTGGAAGCTTGCGTCAGTGTAACCCTTTACCTTCAAGCTTTCTTCCAAACCGCCGTAAACTAAGAACATATCTTTAGTTCTTCTCAAGTACTTAAGAATGTTCTTTACAGCAGTCCAGTGGGCTTCACCTGGGTTCTGTTGATACCTACTAGTCATACTTAAGGCACATGAGACGTCGGGCCTAGTGCATAACATGGCATACATGATGGACCCAATTGCCGAAGCATATGGGACATGTTTCATCCTTTCAAGTTCAGTCCTAGAGTTTGGACACTGAGACTTGCTTAGGATGGTGCCATGAGGCATTGGCAAGAATCCTCTTTTGGAGTCTTGCATCTTGAACCTTTTCAAGATTTTATCAATATATACACTTTGGCTAAGACCAATAAGTCTCTTAGATCTATCTCTATAGATCTTTATGCCTAATACATAAGCAGCTTCCCCTAGATCCTTCATTGAGAAACAACTCTCAAGGAACGCTTTGACACCTTTTAAAGTTGGGATGTCATTTCCAAATAAAAGTATGTCATCTACATACAATACTAGGATTATGACAATGCTCCCACTAGCCTTTTTGTAAACACAGGAGTCATCCTCATTTTTGATGAATCCAAAACTCGTAATCTTTTCATCAAAACGGATGTTCCATGTTCGAGACGCTTGCTTTAATCCATAGATAGATCTTTTAAGCTTGCACACTTTGTTTGGATGCTTGGGATCGACAAAACCTTCAGGTTGTTCCATATAGACATCTTCTAATAAGTATCCATTAAGGAAAGCGGTCTTGACATCCATTTTCCATATCTCATAATCATAGTATGCGGCTATGGCAAAAAGTATCCTAATCGACTTGATCATTGCCACTGGAGAAAAGGTCTCATCATAGTCAATACCATGAGTCTGTGAGTATCCTTTAGCGACAAGTCTAGCCTTAAAAGTGTGAACATTTCCATCCACGTCGATTTTCTTCTTGAAAACCCATTTGTTCCCAACAGTCTTACAATTGGTGGGAAGATTAACCAAGTTCCAAACTTGATTATCGTGCATGGATTGCATCTCAGTGTTCATGGCCTCAAGCCATTTATCAGATTCAGGATCTGATATTGCACTCTGATAGTTGACGGGTTCATCAGAATCTATCGTATAACATTCCTCTTCCATCAAAAGGTAACCATACCTTTCTGGTTCAATTCGAACCCTACCAGATTTGCGAACACCTTGTGTTACAATTTGTTCCTGATCAACCGTTTGTTCAGGTTCAACAATTTCTTGTTGAATGCTAGATTCAACTTCTTGTGTATCAGGTTGTGGTTCCTGAAGTTCTTCAAGTTCCACAAACCTCCCACTAGCCTCTTCCGTCAGAAACTTGTTTTCTAGGAATTCAGCTTTTCGAGAAATAAATATCTTATTCTCGATGGGATTGTAGAAATAGTATCCAAGACAATCTTTCGGATACCCTACAAAGATACATTTAGTTGAACGGGGTTCTAATTTGTTTGAAGCTTCTTGTCTAACATAAGCTTCACAACCCCATACCTTGAGATAGGATAAAGATGGAACCCTTCCATGCCATATCTCATAAGGCGTTTTATCTACCTTCTTAGTAGGTGCCATATTTAGGAGACGAGCAGCTGTTTGTAAAGCATAACCCCAAAATGATAAAGGTAGAGTACTTCTACTCATCATGGATCGAACCATATCCAATAGTGTTCGGTTCCGCCTCTCAGACACACCATTATGTTGTGGTGTTCCAGGTGGAGTAAGTTGTGAAACAATTCCACAAGTCTTAAGATGATCCATAAAGTTTGTACTTAAGTACTCACCTCCTCTATCAGAACGAAGAACTTTAATTGTTTTGTTGAGTTGATTTTCCACTTCACTTTGAAACGTTTTGAACATTTCAAACGCCTCATGTTTATGTTTAATCAAATAAACATATCCAAAACGACTAAAGTCGTCAGTGAAGGTGATGAAATATCTTTCACCATATCTAGTCATTGGCTTGAAAGGACCACATACATCTGTATGTATGATTCCTAACAAGTCCTTTGCTCTCTCATTGGTTCCGGAGAAAGGAGCTTTAGTCATCTTGCCATGTAAACAAGATTCACATATATCAAATGAGTCATTCTCATTTGCCTTCAAAAGTCCACTCTTTTGAAGTTGGGATATGCGATTCTTGTTTATATGCCCAAGGCGACAATGCCATAGATAGGTTTGACTCAAATCAAATTTGGGTTTCTTGGTGAAAGTGTGGTATAAAGAGCCATTGTTAGTCTTTTCATCAAGGTTTACTTCATAAATTCCATTTAAAGGCCTAGCCTCAAAATAGAATACATTATTTTTGGAAACACAAATATCATCATTATTAAAGGAAAGATCAAATCCACATTGTCTTAATTTAGCAACCGAAATAATATTCCTAGTCAAGCTAGGAACATAGTAAACATTCAACAATGTCACACACAAACCATTAGGTAGTAATAAATTAAAACTTCCAATTGAATCCACCGCAACCCTTGCATTGTTTCCAACCCGAAGTACTACCTCATTTGCCTTCAGTTGCCTACTCCTTTTGAACCCCTGCAACATATTACATATGTGAGTTCCACAACCAGTATCAAATACCCATGTGTTAGGAGATAAATTATAAAGTTCTAGGTCTATCACATAGATACCTGAAGTGCCTTCACCGGCCTTCCTTTTCTTCAACTCCGCAAGATAAGTAGGGCAATTTCTCTTCCAATGCCCAGCTTTGCCACATTCAAAGCATGTTTCATCTTTGGCAACCTTTGCCTTCTTCTTGGGCGGATGGGAAGGTTGGACAACTTTCTTGCCCTTACCTTTGAAAGCTTTTGCTTTCCCTTTGCCCTTGGAGTTGGTGGGGTGTTCTGGTCTAGTTCTCTTTGTTCCACCTTCCTTGATCATGAGAACTTGAGTGGTTTTCTTAGGCAGATTCTTTTCCCCGGTAATTAGCATCCCATGTAATTCCGGGATAGTCTTGTTTAAACCATTCATGTTAAAATTCATGACAAAAGGATCAAAGGACTTTGTCAAGGAGTTAAGGATCATATCCGTTGCTAGCTCTTCGGGCATCATAACTCCAAGACGTGCCAAATGATCAATGTGACTCTTCATTTTGAGCATATAAGAGCTTATCGACTGCCCATCCTCCATCTTGCAAGCATGGAAAGCCCGAACAGTTTCGAACCTTTCCATTCTTGCAAGTTGTTGGAACATTTCCTTTAGTTGATGAATCATGTCATATGCTGAATGATTCTCCAAATCCTTCTGAAGGTCAGGAATCATGGTTGCCAACATAAGGCATGATGCATCGATGGAATCATCCATCTTTTTAAGCCATGCATCGTGTGCGGGCTTAGGAATGGCAGGGGGCTCTTCTGGAAGTGGTTCATTGAGAACATATTCTTTCTTTTCTTGTTTGAGAACAATTCTCACACTACGGTGCCAATCCAAGAAGTTGGTATGGTTAAGTTTTTCTCCTTCAAGGAGAGACCGTAGTGAGGTTTTGTTAGGAGCCGAGTGTGTGTTGTTTGGTGCCATCTACAAAATTTTAACAAGGTTCTATTTAGTAAATTATGATATTAAGTCCTTAATAATTAATACCCTTTCTTGTTTCATAAACTTTGATTAATTAAGGTCTAGAATCCAAGTTGCATCACGAATAAGTGGTTAGGTATCCTTTATCCCGCCTATTCGAATCAACAAGGTAGGTAACGGTTTACCAATTATATCCAAATATAATTTCTAGAGTTATGGGATCCTATTATAACATTTATAAGTTTGGCATGTTTGATCCCATCTATGCCTTGGATTTCTAATACTTAGGTGACCTTTATCACAAGAGATTTCCAAACGAATCATCCTACTTAAACGGACGTGTAGTTTTGACAACTATTAATGGTTAGGTGTCCTTTATCCCATCAATGTTGCAAAACTACTTCTTGTATCACAAGAAGACTCCAAGTGGTTAGGTATCCTTTATCCCACAAGGAAATACAAGTGATACATGAGTGTCTTTAAGAGGGATGGCATTGATTCGTATTTCGTAAGGGATTTGAATGTTTTACAATTCTAATTTTGAAAAACATATGGTATCATGTAGATTGCATGCATCCAATGAACATGGTACCATTAAATCTTATTTTGTTAATTGGTTCCTAAATCATAAAATCTCCATTTTATTGATTCTTTGTTTGTGGTCAAGATTACAATTAATATCCTATATTAAGTTTGAGTTTGATCACATATATAAGAACCAATTTACAATCCTAAATAATTACCATTATTATTTAGGTTTGGAGTTTGTAAGAGTTTATAAAATCTCCATTTTATATCTTGTTACAATCATTTTCAAAACTTGACTTAATAGGTTTTAAACAAAACCCATTTTAATAAAACCCATTTTATCACATCTTATGTTTTAAATGTCAACTTTTGAAAATACAAACTCCTTGATGATTATGTTTAATTATCTAAGTTGTCTAGCATGCAAAATCTTATTTTCATCCACAACATAACATAATAAAACATTCAAACATCACAAGCATGCATGGGTGCATAAACACAAGCCAACTAGTTTGATATTTCATGTGAGCCACACATGAAATATCAAGTCCAAACCTAGGGACAAAAAGGTAACAAAAACTCAACCAAATGATCTCCGATTTGGCTACAATTTTGCCAAGCTTCTTATATCACCAAATGATACTTGAACCACCATTTCTTGACACTATTGAGTGACATGTGATTTTTCTATGGAGCCCTCAAAATTTTCGAAATCAGGGGCAGCAGGAAGGAATTTTTGTTGTTTTTGTTGCATTTTTCAATTCATTCTTGGCTATATTGATGCTAATACTTGTTGAAACTTAATGTGTATACTAGATATTAAAGTTACCAACAAGTATATCACCAAATGACCAAGATATGAATTTATAAAACACTTCCAAAACAATTTTGAAATCTGGACAGCAGCTCTTCAGAAAGTGCTGCTGTTGGGTGCAATCTTCTCTTGGTCTTTTACTTCCTTCTCTTGTTACATTTTGTGAAATAAATAAAATACAACTATTCTAATATTTACAAAATGAATATTAAGAAGGAAATAACTAATTATTATTACAAACCATTTGAATAAATGAATAGATTACAACTATATCGAATACAAACACAAAACATGCATCATATGGTCCTTGGCTTGTTTATGCACCATTTTATCACATAAAATCATAAGAAAACCAACACTTTGTTTTTCTAAGGCAACAAATTTATGTAACCAAAAGCATGCATACATAAGATATAGTTGGTTACATAAAATCATAGATAATCTACTTGCATGTTGCCAAAGAAGCCATGCATGAAACTTTCATTTAATAAGATGAACATTCATGGCTTCCAAAAACCAAGTTTATCCAAATAAACTTATTATCTAAACATGCAATATAGCCATCGCTCTGATACCAATTGTTGGAAATCAAGGTTCATGTAATTAGTTTCAAAAACAAGAGTTTGCAACGGAAGCATAAAATCATGAACACAAATTCCATTTTCAAGAGGATCATGCTACATGCATGTAGAGATAAGATGAAGAACAAACATAGTTTAAGTTCAAGATCATAACCTTTGTTCTTAGGTTTGGTTTGGATGATTTTGATAGCTAGGAATCAAATTAGAATCCCTCTATAGTTGATCCACCACAAGCTTGAACACCCTTGAATGCTAGTTCCACAACTTGCAAGATATGACTCCTTTTCTTATGAAACCAAAGACCAATTCTTTCTAAGAACTTTAGGAGAGTTTTTGGCTGATTTCTTGAAGCAAGAATGATGTACCCATGCACTCAAAATCGTCCACATTATATCCCACCAAAGGCAAAAGAAAAGCACATGCAACTAGCTTAAAAGAAAGATCCATTTGATTTCTATAATCAAAAGCTAGAAGACACAAGGCATCTTCCTTTTCTTTTAAGTTCTTAATGCATTCTTTTCCTTCCAATATGGCTAGTTATATGATGACTAATGAAGTGCTAGTGGGTTGTTATTATTTATAAAACTTAGATAATTATAAGTTTATAAATAATACATCTTCTCATTTCTTTAATGGAATAACATTTAACCCATAATCAAATATATAAATAAACCATCTAAATATACAATCTTAATTGTATAATTATATATATATACATACATATATATATATATATATATATATATATATAACAATATATATATTTTATTTAATTTACTAATTAAATTAAATAAAAGGCTTACTTATAAATTAATTAAATCGTTTAACAATTTAAACAATTTAATTGTTACTTAATTAATTCATCACATATGAATTACTAATCAACCTTTAATTTTGTAGTTATTATTATTTACCTCAAATAATAATAACCTACAAGATTAAATTGCAAGTTTAGTATCATTTGATGTTAAATCAAATTTAACGTTCTAAATGATCAATTGGTGTCAAACTTGTTGTTGGTGTGACCCTATAGGATCATATATTATTAGTAATATCATTTTATGATCATCCTTGGGCATATAGAACTAACAAATATCACATCATCAAATTTTTGATGCCATTGTTTTGGTGCTTGTTTCAAACCATACAATGATTTCTTTAACTTGCAAACCTTGTTTTCATTTCTAGGCATCACAAACCCTTCAGGTTGTTTCATATAAATCTCCTCATTTAATTCATATTCAAAAATGCAGTTTTCACATCCATTTGGTGAATTACAAGATTATGTATAGCTGCAAGAGCCAACAACAATCTAATAGTAAATATTCTAGCCACAGGAGCATAAGTATCAAAGAAATCAATGCCTTCTTTTTGCCTAAAGCCTTGGATAACCAATCTGGCTTTATACTTATCTATTGTTCCATCTACTTTCATCTTCCATTTGAGGATCCATTTACATCCTAATGCCTTACATCCAGGAGGTAAATCAGCCAATACCCAAGTATTGTTGTGCATGATAGAATCAATTTCATCCTGAATAGCTTCTTTCCAGAAATGAACATCCCTTGAAGCCATAGCTTCACTAAATGTCTTTGGATCCTCCTCAATAATATAACAATATTGATGTTCAGAGATGGTCTCATCTCTTTTTCCTTCAACTAAATAAAGTTGAAAATCAGATCTAAAAGATTTAGCTTTTCTTGTCCTAGTACTCCTCCTAGGTTCAGGTACAGAACTTGTACCAACAGAGACATCTTCTCCTTGAGTTGTTTTCTTGATAGAAGATTGCTGAATCAAGTCCATTGGTCTAGGTATAGAAGTAAATATCTCTTCATCAAAGATAACATCTCTTGACTCTATAACAGTGTTCACAGACATCGAGTCATTAGATTCTATAACATAAAATCTATATGCCTTGGAATGCTCAGCATACCCAATAAAGATACAATTTATACCCTTTTCTCCCAAGTTTTTCTTTTTTGGTTCAGTGAGTCTTACAACAGCTCTACAACCCCAAACCTTGAGATAACTCAAATTTGGCACCTTTTTATGTCAAAGTTCATAAGGACTAGCCTTACTCTTTTTGTTTGGAGTTCGGTTCAAAATATAACAGGCTGTTAACATAGCCTCACCCCAAAATCCTTCACTAAGACCAGAATAGGACAACATGGAATTAACTATTTCCTTCAAGGTCATATTCTTCCCTTCAGCTACACCATTTTGTTGTGGTGTATAAGGAGCAGTGGTTTGGTGTATTATTCCGGTAGATTCAAAATATACCGGATCATAATATTCACCACCCCTATCCGTACGCAAAACCTTTATTAACTCATTCTTATGTAGCTCTACTTGTTGTTCATAAAATTTAAATTTATCAAGAGCTTCATCTTTACAATGCAACAAATAGACATAACAATATCTAGATGCATCATTAATAAAAGTAACAACGTACTTTTTGTTTCCTAGTGAAGGTGTTGCATGGAAATCACACAAGTCACTATGTATGAGTTCCAACACCTTGCTTTCCGTAACAACATCTTTGAAAGGTTGTCTAGTGATTTTAGTCAAGATACAAGTTTTACATGTCTCAATATTCATATCAAAAGTAGGAATCATACTCATTTTAGACATGTCTTTTAATCTCTCGTAATGAATATGTCCTAGTCTAGCATGCCATAATTGTGATTTATTCAAACTATTGCTAGTACTAGTTGAAGCCATACTAATCGAAATATCATAAGAAGGATAATTAAGATTAAGCCCAATCATACCATTACATACATATCCAAATCCCACAAAAGTACCATGTCTTGACAAGATATACTTGTCACTTTCTAATACTTGTTTATAACCACACTTACTTAATACAATTTCAGATAAGAGGTTCTTTCGAATCCCCGGTACATACAATACATTGTCTAAAGATAAACATTTTCCCGAAGTAAAGTTAAGTAAAACAGATCATAGTCCCTTGATTGGTTCGGTAGCAACATTTCCCATCTTTACAACAGGTCCATCTTCAATTGGTTGATAGTCTTTAAACCAACGAAGATCCTTGCAAACATGACTTGTTGCACCCGAATCAACCCACCATGCAACATCAACATCCTGCACAGATAATGCTTCAGAAATCACAGAAACATAATTCTGCACATATTTAAGATTTTGAATAAAATCATATTTCTGACCTTGTTGTTTGTCCGGATCCTTAGATCCACTTGGACCCACATCCTTGTCCTTGTTCACCATACGGAGGCGACAATCTTTCTTTAGATGACCCGGTTTGTTACAACCCCAACAAACCAACTTAGCATTTTTGTTTGAAGACTTGTCATCTTTCCCTTTAAACTTCCTTTTACCTTTAAACTTATTGGAATTCTTAGATCCCTCACCTTCCACCATATTCACACAAGAAGAAGAACCAACTTGGTTCTTGCCTTTAGGATTATTATCGAGTTCTTGAGTCTTTAAAGACTACTTAATCTGTAAATGGCTTCCAAGTTGAACCAGAGTCAACTCTTCCTTCTTATGTTTTAAAGTGTGTTTAAAATCTTTCCAGGATGGGGGCAATTGTCAATGATGACAGCCACAGAAATGGCTTCATCCATCTTCAAATTGTGTTGAGGAAATTGTCCCAAAATCCTTAACATTTCATGGTATTGTTCCATCACAGGCCTGGAATCAATCATTTTGTATCCCATGAAATTGCTTACAGGAAACTTCTTACTAGAAGCATCTTCAGCCATGTACGTGGATTCCAACGAATCCCATAGTTCTTTTGCGGATTCAACATTTTGATAAACATCAAACAGAGAATCAGACATACCATTGAGAATGTGACCACGACATATGTAATCATCGTTCTCCCACTTTGATCTTCTTCTTGTTGCCTCCAACGGTTTATCTTCAACAACTTCAAGCATAGGAGTACTTAGAACATACACCACTTTGAGGGTTGTGAGAAGAAAGTGCATCTTCTTTTGCTATCTCCGGAAATCTTATCCTTCAAACTTGGTTAACTTGTCAAGTTTGCTTGTCATATCTTTCACAGAAGTTTCATTTGCCATTGTTGTAGAAAATACTTTGATTATTGTTAGAAATGAGGATGAACAATGGCTTAGATCTCTGAAAATCGTGTTAGAATCACTTTCAAATCAAATTATTTTGATGGTACAATCAAATCTTTGATTGGATAAGATTCAGAGTGAATTCTAGACCAGAGAACGAGAGAAAGATAATGTTTTCGTACCCTGAAAAATGACCAAAACGGCTATAAAACCTGTCAAAAACTGTCACTGGGCGCGAAAACACGGCCCGTGTTATCTTGACACAGCCCGTGTAATATTACAAACTTGCTTCTGTAATCCCGACACGGCCCGTGTAATATTGCAAAATTGCTTCTGTAATCCTGACACGGCCCTTGTTATCCTAACACAGCCCGTGTCAGGCTAATTTTTGGAAAATAACAGTTTTTACTTTGTATCTTGACAAATTCAAACAAGTGTGTACTCCACAAATAGAAGGGAGAATGATAAATGGACTTGGTCTTGGAGAAGGGAGCCAAGGGAAGGGGCTGAGTTGATCCGGCTCTTGGAATTAGTAGACTTCTTGGCAGCCTCTCTTTTTCACAAAATCCCGACGGGTGGGTGTGACACGTGGTAGATGGTATTTTTTTTGTTAAAGCAATCAGGTTGGTCATCGTAAACAGTATGCAATAATTTGGTCCCGATAAAAGTTAGCATATTTCGTTGGAGGCTATTGTTAAATCGACTCCCAACAAAAGATAATTTTATTGCTCGTGGGATTGATGTCCCTTCTCGAATTTGTCTGGTGTGTGGTAAGTGCTGGGAAGAGGTCAATCATGTGTTTATGTATCGCAGTGTTTTGAATGTTGTCTTGTCTAAAGTTGCATATTGGTGTGATCTCGATTTGGGTCCTTGTTTGTTAGTCTCGGATTTTCAGGATTCGATTCCTTCTCTTTGTATGTCCGCTTCTCGCAAAATGGTGTTGGATGTGATCTTAGTTACGACTTGGTGGGCTATTTGGATGTTTCGGAATAAGTGTGATTTGATAGTGCTAGATGTTAAAAGGATAGGCCCTTGATGACATAATTGTGTGTTCTTTTTGTTGGGTTGCTCATAGGAAACATAAGCTCCATAGTGATTGGAATTGTTGACTTATTAATCCTATTTAAAATACTTTGATGTAGTTCTCGTTTGGGTCTAGTTACTTGCTAGTACCGTCGTTTATAAAATTCAACAGTTCGACAAACAAGATTTAACCTAATCACGAATAGCTCCTTATAAGTTTATGCTGTCACGATTAATGTTTATTTCAAAACAAGTGTATTAAGAAATTTAATGTAGCTATCGCATTTTTTTTGTATAGATAGCTGTGATCGGCCATGCATACATCACATGCGAAATAGTAGGTTTATATTGTCCATTTATATTACCTACTAGGCGAACGCCCGCGCGTTGCGCAGAAGAAAAGTATATAGTTAAAATATAGACAAATACATGTTATTATCATACCATTTTTAAAAAGTTTATATAAAATGTCTTTATTATTTTCAATTATATGATAATAGATCCATGTATCAACTTTTTAGAAGACAAAAAACTGTAAAAATTACAATAAATGAATACAATTCATGAAATAAAATTAGAATTATATTGTTCAATATAAATAGTTATCCCAAGCTACATGATTTTAATATCATCTACCTACACTTTGTGTATTGATAAAATTGAGGGATATTGTATGTATTTTGCTATAGTTTTGCAAAAGCTTTCATTGCCATTCAAATATTTTGAATAATACGCTTTTATTGATAAGAATAGACATATTTCAATGGTGTTTACCGTACAATATATAGTCAAAACCGCATCGCACCAATTATGCGATTTGATATTTTGAAAAGCACAAACTGTATCACGGAAATTTAAAATTGGATTATATAATATGGTGCATATTGTTTTGTGCAACTTGATGAATGAATACATAGTTCATATCGAGATCAACCCGCTGTATTTTTAAAGTTCGAACTCATTAAAATAGAATATATATAACTTTTACTATATATTTCTTTGAAAATTAATATCTGGAAATGTTTCCAACAATAAAAACTGACTAATCATTTATATAATTGTTTTACTTTGAGGAGGACATTTATTTATAGAATAAAAGAATTTCTTAAGTTGGTTTATAATCACGATGTGGGTTCAAACTTTCTTTTATAGTGTGTTATTTTATTTCATTTTCTTATCCCACATCGCTTAAGAAATACAACTAAAGTGAAATCAAACATATATAAGTAAAGAAACTAATATATTTCTCATGCCACATAGTTTAATAAACAAATTGCAATGGAAAGCAAGTTTTTATAAGTAAAAAGGCAAAAACTATTTCCTCATATATTTGTTCTTTTGTATTATTGATTGTAACCGGCTTAGACAACGGTTAAACCATTGGTTCGAACTTTAAGACCGATTTTGTAAAATTTGGAAGGGTACCCACCGGTGCACACTTCTATTTTTTTCTAAAAGTATTCAACTTAATGTGATACATGATAAAAATTCATCCACATTGATTGAATAGCCTCTCTTATAAGATTTATTATGTAGATAAATAAATTTGTTTCAACTTTGACTTATGTTCAAACATTTACTGTTTGAAATTTATATATATATATATATATATATATATATATATATATATATATATATATATATATATATATATATATATATATATATATATATATATATATATATATATATATATATATCTTATTAAATAAAAAATGTTATCAACGTTGTCACCACATATTGAACTATGACACTATGAACTTGCAACCTAATCGATTTTTAATAGTTTTTAACCCAATTTAATATTCATCTTTTTAGTTTCAATGTTTTTGAAGCTGAACAAAATAGTAAAATCTATTGAAACTATGAGATAAAAATATGTTTTTATGATAAACTGACTAATAATTAAAAATACAATAAAGATTAAAATATAAATGTGCGAAGCAACCTGATACAAATAAAAAGCTTCAAATTACTATGGTGAAAGATAAATAATTTATCTTAAAACATATTGTTTCGATAATGTTTTCTTATAATGTGTGTGTGTGTGTGTGTATATATATATATATATATATATATATATATATATATATATATATATATATATATATATATATATATATATATATATATATATATATATATATATATATATATCATTGTCATTTTTAGTACGACATACTTAAAAGTCATATGATGATCAAGATTGATGGATAATGTAATCAAATTCGTAGTATCATATAAGGGAATGATGAAATGTTTGATAGATGTGTGAAGCAATGTGGGACAAAGAAAAAATCAAAATAATATGGTAAAAGATAAATTATTAATGTTGAATCACATTGTTTTGAATGGTCTTTTTATATGAGATATTTAAAACGTTCACAAATGAAACTTATATGTATATACATATTCTTGAGTCAAAAATTGTTTACACCGCTTTCATTTTTTACAAACATATAAACTTTCAACATAATCAAGTTTTTAAAAGTTTTGAGTAATTTTAATATTCATTTTTGAGTTTCAATATTTCAAAAAGTTGAAAAAAATTAGTAGAATACTTTAAAACTTTGCGATAAAAACTTGTTTTATGATAAAATGATCACTAATAGTAGACTTGAAAGTCATATTATGATCAAACTTGATGGATAGTGGAAGCAAATAAGTAACATTATATAAGAGAAAGATCGAATGTCATATATGTATGCGAATCAATGTGGGACAAAGAGAAAATAATTATATTTCTATCTTGAAGAGTTATTGGAAATATGAAAAGACATGGAAGTTTCAAATCAATGTGGTGTTTGAAATATGATTCTTTTATAAGATATATAGATTCATCGTATGAATCATAAGTTACAATAATTTACACGCAAATAATTTTCTTTTATCACTGTTCCTACATAAAATGTTCAAGTAACTATCAGAAGTGGCCACATGTAGTAATATCGAAATTCCACAGTCACAACCAGGATATTAGAACATAGTCTATTTGATACCGGACTTCCTTAATTTCTTCTCCTAGAGAAGTCTGGGTGTGTTTGGTTGCGGAAAATTTTCTAGTTTTCGCGAAATATTTTCTAGGAAAAATAAAAAGATAGAAAACGCATTTGGTTAATCAAATTTTTCTAAAGAATGAAAATTTTCCGTTTTCCAAAATTACAAAAAACTTGAAAAACTCAAAATTGTTGTTTTCCACAAGTTTCCAATTTTCTAAAACGCGTTTTCTAATGTTCTAAAACGGAAAATGAAAACTCAATTAGTTTAACCAAACGCATTTTCTACTGAAAATGAAAACTTCACTCCATTTTTCGAAAATGTTTTCTAGAAAACTGAAAACAGATTTCCGCAACCAAACGCATCATATTAGTGTTTAAATCTCACTTTTTTTTTCATAGAAAACGTTGTGTGTAAACTGGAGCGCGTTTGCTGCCAAATGTACGTAGATCTAGAGCTTGATTTATCGAGGTCATCCAAAAATTTGGTCGGATGAAATCATCCATTACTAAAAAAAGGAAATTAGAATTTATTTATAAAGATAATACATCCATGTAAATTTATAACAAATAAAGAGCAATAAAATAACCAATTTTTTTTAAACAACCCCACTTATGGCATCAGATAAGTAAATCTTTTATAACCTGCATAGTCGTAACATTAAGTTTGTGATCAATCAACTTCGGAAATATCTTATATGACATTTTTACTTATTTATTGTACCCTGTTTTTAATGTTTTATAGTCATGACTAGTTATCCTTGGTCCCACCTACTAAATTCAAGAAAACACACATACATACCGTACGTACGTGTGTATATATATATATATATATATATATATATATATATATATATATATATATATATATATATATATATATATATATATATATATATATATATATATATATATATATATATATATATATATATATATATATATATATATATATATATATAGAGAAGGGTTCAAATGAGAACCATTCAAAAGTTGAGAACCGTGACAACTAATCTTAGCTTATCATTAAAAAAATGGATGGATTAGATTAATTTGGTTTAAATCCCGTTTTTTTCCTTTTGGGTAAAAAAAAAAAGGCAAAATCGTCATTTTCACAGCCTAATACAATTCATTCATACATTCATTCACAGTTTAAACACTCACTAATACATTGATTCACAGTTTAATATACTTATACAATATTTCATAATTTCTAGAGAAGATAGGAGGAAGCAACAGGGGAAGGGAGGAGCTGGTGGTGGAGCTACCGTCAATGGTGGTGACGGTGGTGGCGGCAAGTTCAATGCACACATTCACAGTTTATACGTATATTCACAGTTTAAAATACACATTCATAGTTTAATACAGATATTCAAAGTATAGAAATTCATAGAGGCATTTCATCAAACACCTGGTGTGCGATTCTGAAACAGATCTCATATGCAGGTGCTTGAATAAATCTGATGTAGTTGTGGGTTCCGCCATCGACGGGGGAGGGAGGAGACAGTGGTGGTGCACCGGACGACGACGGTGGTGTGAATCAACCTCTAAACTTTTTTTTCACTAAACTTTTTGCATCTCCGGTGGTAGATCTGAGGCAAAGTAGCGGTGCTGTTGTGATTTTCTTGTCGGAACTCCTTTTATCTCGCCGGAAACTACTTCTCTGATCATATGTAAGAATGGTGGTCGTAGAAATCGTAGATCTGGAGGCGGAGATTGCAGATCTGGTGGCAAAAATCCTAGATCTAAAGGAGGAAATCACAGATCTGGTGTCGAAAATTGCAGATCTGAACGTTGGAGTAGAGTGGGATGAAGATGACGATGCTGGATCAGGGAGGAGACGGCGGAGGAGTCGATTTCAACAATGGCAGCGGCGGCGGCAGGTGGCGGAGGTGGTGGCAGGCGGCGGCCAGTGGTGGTAGAGGTGGCGACAGGCGGCGGCCGATGGTGGCTGTGGTGCTTGAGTTTGAATGTGTGTTCTTGGAGGTTTGAGAGAGTTTTTGAGTGGAAGAATATTCAATCTGATATTTTGATCTATTGTGTAAGTTTTTATGTTAAAATACTAAAATGACCATTATACCCCTCTTTGTTTTTGACCATTGATCAGAACTTAAAAATATCAAGGGCTAAGATTGGTTCTCATTGGTTCTCAAGTTTTTAATGGTTCTCATTTGAACCTATATATATATATATATATATATATATATATATATATATATATATATATATATATATATATATATATATATATATATATATATATATATGTATATATATGTATATATATGTATATATATATATATATATGTATATATATATATATATATATATATATATATATATATATATATATATATATATGTAGGTTCATATGTCGAGGCTAAATATTGTGTGAGTGTATGAGACGATTTCAGCCAATCATTTTTAAAGGGCAATTTCGACATTTCAATATTCATGAATATTCTATTCTTTAATTAAAATACAATTTAAATGTAACTTAAATTAAAATCCGATTTAAATGGTAACTAAATAACCTATAATTAAGGAATACTTCAATCACGTGGAAATAGGTTTGGAATTATTCCTTTAAATCGGCGACCCTCTTTCCTGCTTCTCTCCGTCTCTCTTCATCATATCACCGGCTGGCAATCATGCAGCCATCCTTCTCTTTCTCTATCTCTTGACTTATTTCTTCACTCAAATCGCCTATCAGGAAGATAAGATCTTGAATATGCAATGTTTGCGAGAAGAGTGTGAGCAAGAAAGCCAATCCGAATCGATTTTTTGAAAGTTCAGATTCATTGATTTCACAAACAAGAAATCAAATTGGTTTCAGGATTTGTGGTGTACTCGATTTGTCTATCAGAGTAATCAGTTTATGAGGTTTTGTGGTGTACTCGAGCAATCAGTTTATGAGGTTTGTTTTCTTTTGGTTTCCAGGTTCATATTTACAACAATTATGTGTAGCTTTCGTTTTTGCCATCGGCGTTGTTTGCTGTTTCGATTGGAAATTGGAGATTTCAAGGAATTTCTACGTTTCCTACCATCTAAATCTAATGGCTTTTTTACCCACGTCAATCGACTGCCGCTTTTAAATATTGCTTATTTTCACACTAAAATCGATTGCCGCTTTTTATCTTCGATCTGAAAATTAATGGTATGCTATACACTAAATATTTCTTATTTTCACTCCATCTCAATCCACTTTGTTGCATGTGATAGTGCGTATATATTTTCCATCTCATATTCTTCATTTTTTTGTTAATCATGTCACAACAATCTCAATCCACTTTGTTGCATGTGCGTGTGCGTACATATTTTCCGGTTAATCGTATTATTAGTATGTTTTTATATATCATATTAGAAAAACACAATTGTCGAACTTAATTTTGGGTTCAAAGTGTTATTTTTGTTGCTATTGCCATCGTATGATATTTAATAATTCATGGAAATTATGGACCTCATAAAAAACGCATAAAAGACATTAACTTGATTTTTTTTAAACCTCCAATCATATTATTGTTTTGCTGCATCTTTTATATGTTAAATTTTTAGTCAAATTTATGATCTGTGTGACATGTTTTGAGAAATGTTGTCATTTTTTGAAATATATTTACTTCAATTTTAATTGATTTTAGGCTCTTCTGATATATGGACGTGGTGAACAAGCAACATTCTTTCAGAATTTCAAGGTTAAGCTAACAAAGACAGCAATATTCTTTCGGAATGGATATGGTGATACAACAATATTCTGTCAGAATTTCAAGATTGAGCTTACAAAAACAACAATATTCTTTTAGAATAGAGAAAATAATCAGAACGCATTCTGAAATCGATGATTTATGCTTCATTCTCACAGAATGTGTATATAGTTATTTATGTTTTTATACTTGATACATAATTTCTGTATATTCTTCAAAAATATTGTATATATTATTGTTTTAGTATTGAATGTTGTGTATATTCTTCAAGAATATTGTATATGTTCTTGTTTATATTATAAAAATGGTTGTTTTGTGCTATAAATGGTTCTAGTATTCTTTAAGAATGAAATCGTGGTTTTTAAGAATGATTGAATGCCGACATGTATTCATTGTGATATGATTTTTTTAAATATATTTATTGTAATGAATAATCTGGTAATACATATTTAAATTTAATATAAAAATTAATAACAAAATTAATTATTTAATGAAATCCCACCAAATTAGGAGATAATAAGTGAACTTCCTTTTTTAATTCTTGATTAATAGACTAAAAAAACACTTTTCAGGGGTCTAATTGTAAAAACTGATTAATTAATTATTATTTATTTACGTTTAGGACCCTGAATCTAGAACCGTAGATCGGTTCGATCTGACGCTCCACATTTCATCACACATTCACACAATACTTGCAATCCACATTTGATACTAACTATATATATATATATACATATATATATATATATATATATATATATATATATATATATATAATATATATATATATATATATATATATATATATATATATATATATATATATATATATATATATATATATATATATAGAGAGAGAGAGAGAGAGGGTTCAAATGAGAACAATTAAAATGTTGATAACCAAATGAACTAATCTTAGCTTACCATTAAAAAAATGGATGGATCAGATTAATTTGGTTAAAATCCGTTTTTTTCCTTTTGGGTAATAAAAATGGCAAAATCGTTATTTTCACGGCCTAATACAATTCATTCACACATACATTCACAGTTTAAATACTCATTCATACATTGATTCACAGTTTAATACACTTGTACAATATTTCACAATTTCTAGAGAAGATAAGAGGAAGCAACATGGGAAGGGAGAAGCTGGTAGTAGAGCTATTGTCAGTGGTGGTGACGGTGGCGACGGCATGTTTAAGGCACACATTCATAGTTTAATATAACAAAACTTTCAAATTGTATACACATTCACAGTTTATACATATATTCATAGTTTAAAATACACATTCACAGTTTAATACAGTTTAATACAGACATTCAAAGTATAGAAATTCATAGAGGCATTTCATCAAACACCTGGTGTGCAGTTGTGGGACATATCTCACATCCAGGTGCTGGAACAAATCTGATGTAGTTGTGGTTTCCGCCATCGATGGGGGTGGGAGGAGAAGACGGTGGTGTACCGGACTACGACGGTGGTGCACCGGACGATGATGGTGGTCTGAATCGACCTCCTAAACTTTTTTTTCACTGAATTTTTGCATCTCCGGTGGCAGATCCAGGGCTAAGTAGCGGTGCTGTTGTGATTCCTTGTCGTAGAAATCATAGATCTGGAGGCAGAGATTACAAATCTAGTGGCAAAAATCCTAGATCTAAAAGAGGAAATCACCGATCTGGTGTTGGAAATTACTGATCTGAACGTTGGAGTAGAGTAGGATGAAGAAGACGACGCTGGATCAGGGAGGAGAGGGAGGAGACAGTGGAGGAGTCGATTTCAACGATGGCAGCAACGACCGTTGGTGGCGGCCGGTGGTGGCTGTGGTGTGCTGGAGTTTGAATGTGTGTTCTTGGAGGTTTAAGAGAGTTTTTGAGTGGAAGAAGTTTCAATCTGGTTTTTAGATCTATTGTATAAGTTTTTATGTTAAAATCCTCAAATGACCATAGTGCCCCTCTTTGTTTTTGACCATTGATTAGAACTTAAAAATATCAAGGGCTAAGATTAGTTCTTTTTGGTTCTCAATCTTTTAATAATTCTCATTTGAACCTAGTCACACACACACACACACATATATATATATATATATATATATATATATATATATATATATATATATATATATATATATATATATATATATATATATATATATATATATATATATATATATATATATATATATATATATATATATATATAGGTTCATATGTGGAGACCAAATGTTGTGTGAATGTGTGAGACAATATCAGCCAATCAATTTTAAAGGGCATTTTTCGACAATTCAATTTTCTTGATTATTTAATTCCTTAATTACAATATGATCAATATGGTAACTTGAATTATATACAACTAATTTAATTACCAAAATTAATTAAGGTATAATTAAGGAATAGTTTGTTAATCACGTTGAATTGGTTTTGGAATGGTTCGTATAAATCCACAAAGCATTGTCTGTGTCTTCGCGATAAAAGGAAATACCGTAATTGAGAAACGGGAAAACACACACACACACAAGTCGATTGTGTGTGTGTGTGTGTGTGTTCTTGATTTTTGCTCTGGAAAACGAATTCGAGAGACAAAAATGACTTAAGATTAGGAGAATCGAAGAAAGGGTTGAGATTGAAGGCGAGATCGAGCATAGGAAAGTCGAAGCAGCAACAGCGGGATCGCAGTTACTGGCGACGGTTGCTGTTGGAGGTGGTCGGAAACGCGAAGAAGCCGACGGCGTACCGCCGGTGACGACATCAGTGGTCGAGGATGACCCTATGGGTCCGATTTCACTTTCAGAACAAGTCTCAAGCCCTAATTCCTTATTCTCAGTAGAAAATAAAAGGTAATCATTCACACAATCGATTCAAGCACAACGAGTAATCAGAACAAAAGACTGCAGTCGAGATTGATTTAAGAATAAGAAGGAATCAGAATAAAACACCTCTTCTACTGAAATAATATTTTGATTCCCAAGTTCTATGTACAAATTTGAAGCCGATTGCAACTTAATGTTTGCTTTTTTATCCTCGTCTGTTTTCTTTCTCTATATTGGGGCCCATCATCAGTATAACTTAAATCTGTTTTGAGTACTTGTCTATTGCCTGTTTGTTAAAAAGTCACAGTGAACTTGTCTTTTGATCATGTTCGAACATATCCTGCAACACATCGGGAACGGTAACAAATATGTGGAATTGGGATTGGAAAGTTGAAGCTTTAACAAAAAGAAATTTAATAGGTTAGTTAATTAATTTTTGTGGATATTTAATCTGTTTAATGTTTGTTTACCATCTAACTGGGTGCAACTTGATGGTTTTGTGATCTCATTGGAACAGATTATAGTGAAGGAGCAATTAATCTTGCTAGAAATCTTTATATATGGACCTGGTGAAAAGGCAATATTCTTTCAGAATGTCAAGGTTAAGCTAACAAAGACAACAATATTCTTTCAGAATGGATGTGGTGATACAATAATGATTTATGCTTCATTCTCACAAAATGTGTACATAGTCATTTATGTTTTTATACTTGATATAGAACTTCTGTATATTCTTTAAGAATATTGTATATATTATTGTTTTAGTATTAAATGTTGTGTATATTCTTCAAGAATATTGTATATGTTCTTGTTTTTATATTATAACAATGGTTGTTTTGTGCTATAAATGGTTCTAATATTCTTTAAGAATAAATTGTGCTATAACTCTATGGTTCTAATATTCTTTAAGAATGAACTCGTGGTTTTTAAGAATGATTGAATTGTGACATATATTCATCGTAATATGATTTTTTAAATATATTTATTGTAATTAATAATCCGGTAATACATATTTAAATTTAATATAATAATTAATAACACAATTAATTATTTCCACAAAATTAGGAGATAATAAGTTAACTTCCTTTTTTTAATTCTTGATTAATTGACTAAAATACTTTTTTCAGGGGTTTAATTGTAAAACCTGATTAAATAAGTTTTATATATTTACGTTGAAGCCCCTGAATCTAAGACCGTAGATCACTTCAATCGGACGCTCCATATTTGATCACACATTCACACAATACTTGTCATCCACATTTGATCCTAACTCTCTCTCTCTCTCTCTCTCTATATATATATATATATATATATATATATATATATATATATATATATATATATATATATATATATATATATATATATATATATATATATATATATATATATATATATATATATATATATATATATATATATATATATGAATAGGTTCAAATGAGAACCACTAAAAGGTTAAGAACCATGAGAACCGATATTCACACATTAAGAATTATGTTTTTTTTTCGTTTTTTTGTTTTTTCACACTTGTTTATTATGTGAAAATACATCAAACTTACTGATTTTCCTTATTTTTTAATACGTTTTACAATATTCACAATATAATAAAATTTCTAGTTATTAAACTGTGAATACTATAACGTAAATTTTTTATTAAACTGTGAATTAGTGGTTCTCACGGTTCTCAACCTTTTAGTGGTTCTCATTTGAACCCTTCCCTATATATATATATATATATATATATATATATATATATATATATATATATATATATATATATATATATATATATATATATATATATATATATATATATATATATATACATATATATATATATATATATATATATATATATATATATATATATATATATATATATATATATATATATATATATATATATATATGTTCATGATCAAATGAGAACCCTTTTTTTCATGAGAACCTATGAACCTTTTTACTGATTTTTTTTTTCAAAAATAAAAGACTTAATACACTAAGTAGCTTATATTTAAGACCTTTTTTCAATAAAAATTTGAAAAAAATATGCATATACGAAATGTGCACATATACATTTTTTTCGCAAATGTATATATGTTCACTTTTTGTGCATATGTGCACATTTCGTATATGCATATTTTTTTTCAATTTTTTTTGACAAAAAGTCTTAAATATAAGCGACTTAGTGTATTAAGTCTTCTTTTTTTAAAAATGAGTAAAAAAGTTCATAGTTCTCCCAAAAAAATGGTTCTCATTTGATCCTGACTATATATATATATATATATATATATATATATATATATATATATATATATATGCATGAGCGTATAGACTAGAAAAACTAAACTGAACCGAAAACAAAATTGGACGAGACGGAACTAAACAAGAACAAATTTGTATAATATAGTTCAATTCTCGGTCATTGATTGTGGTAGATTTCGGTTTCGGTGCATTCGGTATGTGGTCCATTTTGTTTCAAATTTAAACCAGACCGAACTGAGAATTTAAAAGGACACCCATTTTTTAGGGGAAAATGACTTATAAGGGTAATTATGTTTCAAAAATGTTCAAAAAAACAACATCCAAGTTTGGTTTGTTTAAAAAAACACCATCCAAGTAAAGCCCTTTGTACAAAACACCATCCAAGTAAGCCCTTTGTACAAAAAACACCAACGAACTACATGTTTTGTTTATATTTTACCCGATGGTAACCGGCTCTTGCAGGTTAAACTGTTCATCTGTTATTATGCCATGTCACTAAATATTAGGTCAAGTCATCCTTTAACCTGCAAGAGCCGGTGACCATCGAGTAAAATTTGAACAAAACATGTAGTTCGTTGGTGTTTTTTGTACAAAAGCCTTACTTGGATGGTGTTTTTTGTACAAAGACTTTACTTGGATGGTGTTTTTGAACAAACCAAACTTGGATGATGTTTTTTGAACATTTTTTAAACATAATTACCCTTATAAGTCATTTTCCCCATTTCTGAGAAACAATGTGGCCATGATACATTATGTATACCAATTAGTCAAGACCGAATAGAGCTACAAAGCCCATGATACCTATTACAAATACCGTATAGCGATCTTGATGTATATCGGTCTTGACGAACACAAGACTGACTGACAACCCTTATTATTTTCTTTTTTTATTTATTTAAAATTTCAATAATGAAAAATAATTAAAAAGAAAATATCAACCCACCACTATCCCCACCTCTCTCTCTATATTTCTCTCTCTCTCTCTCTTTTGTGTAAGTACACAATTATACATCGAAGCAAAATACAAAGAGAAATCAATCTGATTAGTACTCCAAACTTCCCAACAAATCAGCCAATATACTCAAGATTGATAAATTTATTCGAGTTTCGCTGTAAAAATATCGTCAACGTTAACCTAGACAAAGGGATGTGTCATTGGAGCTTTATTCGGGTTAGCCCTAAACCAGATCTATTAACCAAACATGTCTGTCACACTACAGTCGCCGGAAAATAGAACTCTACAAACATGGATAAATTGAAGCATCACACTAGCCAAATCGAGGTCGCCGCTATCATGGAAAACATTTTGGATGAAAATGATTATGCCAAAGTTGAAGAAAGGTACACCAATTGGACCCATTACAAAAAACCAATAAGCATTTCCGTGGATAGCATCCAGTTAGCTATCGCTGCCACAAATCTAATCCCAGAGTCGAACGTACAATTCTCTTTCTCTCTATTTAGCAAGTCAAGGCCTAATTTCTTTTAATTTCTCATAATCAACACCATGAGTTCGGCAACACTCCTTGCCCGTGCGGCGTCCCGAGGTCCCCCATAAAACCCCGAGACCAGCCCTCCCGTATACGTATGCCAACAGGTTTCGCCCTGCCATGGGCTCATCAGGGAGGCGGCACTAGCCCCCGACCAGTTGTGTCTAACCCGCTACGGTCCCCTTCATAGTCTTGCCCTCCTGGCCACGAACGACTCGGCTAAACAGCAGCGACTAGACAGAACAACGCCCTTGGTCTAGGTCGCCCCCTTTTGAACCCAATGACCCGGGCCGCCGGCTAAATGCCGACCTGGGGGAGCTGAAGGTGGTTATACTGTGTCGCCGGTTCCAAAAAAAAAAAGATTATAGGTGATCTATTGTGTCTTTAGAGCTATCGAAGAAGATGGTTTAGAATTCAATAGTCTATTATGTAATGAAGGAGAATGATTTATTGGAAAATTTCCGAACGTTGATAGGTACGTGTCTAAGAAGAGAGA
>CM042009.1:138597079-138644579 GCA_023525715.1 Cichorium intybus
AAACTACTTTCTTCTTATTCAGATGTCTTCTGACCAAACCGCCACCGACTCGAACCCCGGTAATGTCACCTCGATTCTGTCATTGTGCTCCAAAGTGACGTTGGACGGAACTAACTACAATGACTGGATCCGCAACATCAAAATGGCTCTTAGGTTTGAACACAAATAGTATGTTCTAGAAACTGTGCTTGTTGAGGTTGACCCAGATACCGCCACTCTCGAGGAAATTTCCTCGTACCAAAAACACTCAGATGATGCAACCAAAGTGGCTTGCATCATGATCGCCACCATGAACCCTGAGCTGCAACGAATCTATGAGGACTATTGGCCTTACGAGATGCACAAAGAGCTCGCGGAAAAGTTCCGCAAGCAAGAACGCATCGAAAGGCGTGAGGTTGTAAAAGCTTTCACTAACGGCAAGCCTAAATATGGAGAGTCCATCTGCACTCATGTGCAAAGGATGCACGGTTATGTGGAGAGGCTTAGGAAGCTGGAAATGCCTGTTCATGAGGATTTAGCTGTTGACATAATGCTAAACTCCTTGCCCAGTTCTTATGACCAGTTCAAACTGGCATATCATTTGAACAACAATCAGGCAACTCTAGCTGAATTACACCGCATGCTTCGTACTGCTGAAGACGGGATGAAGGGAAAAGGTCTGCTCCCTATCAACCCGCCTGTCCTGGCTATTGGCTCTGGCAAGGGAAAGAAAGGTAAGGGCCCTCCAAAGCAAAACTGGAGGGAGAAGGTTCATGTCGGGTCATCTAGCAGTGCCCCGAGAGCCAAGTCTTCCAACATTCCGCACGTCACGAATCCCAAGGAAGCCGACTGCGTTTACTGCAAAGAAAAGGGTCACTGGAAGAGAAGCTGCCCCACGTACTTGCAAGATATCAAAGATGGCAAAGTGAAGCCATCACAAGCAGGTACTACTCTATATTTAATAACTCATATTCTTCTTGTTCTTGGGTCCTTGATACAGGATGTGGTTTTCATATATGTTCTGATTTGCAGGGCCTAAAGGAAAGTAGGGAGCTAGAGCACGGTAGATTGAACCTGGTCATGGGCAATAGGCGAACGTCACCTGTTACCAAGATCGGTGTCTATAGACTAGTGCTTAGCAGTGGAGTTGTTTTAGATTTACATAATTGTTGCTATTCGCTTGATATGGCAAAGAACATAATTTCTTTTCATGCATTGTTCAAACATGTAACACCACGTTACTTTCGGTAAGTATTTATATATTGGTCTTAGTGTAATTAAGATTAATTAGATTATTGCATTAGTTTGGGTAGTTAGAATTTCATTTGGAAGAAATTTGAAGTTGAAAATTTGCATAAAGCAGGTTACACGGGTCGTGTGGGAAGTATTTTTGGACTTTTTGTACATACAGTGAGTTACACGGGTCGTGTAATATTGACACGCGTCGTGTAGCTCTACAGACCAAAACTTCAAATGTATATCAAAGCTTACACGGGTCGTGTAAGTAGAACACGGGTCGTGTAAGTAGTTGACCGAAGCTTACACGGGTCGTGTAGTCAGAGCACGGGTCGTGTAAAAGGTTTGGGAAATATGTACTGAAAGTTACACGGGCCGTGTAACTTGGACACGGGCCGTGCTGCGCGCAGGCCCCACCCTTTTTAAATCGCGATTTGACTCATTTGGACATTTCATTTCCAAACAAAATCGCTCCTAAAACCCTAGAAAGATCCCCTCTTCGTTCTTGGACCAAATTGGAAGGCTAGAACCCGTTAGATTGAAATAATTTTCGATACTTAACTTATTGAAGGTAAAGTGTTCATTTCTAACCCTTTTGAACGGATTATTTTGGTTGTTTTGGGGTTGATTTCGAAGGGTTGTGAAACACCTCCTGTGGTTAGCTAACAAGTGAGTAGATAACACTTGTTTGGACGTATTGGGACACTTCCAACCTTGAGATTTTACCGTTTTGAACGGATTTCAAGCTTTGATGGTAGAAAAACGAAATATTCATCTCTATTTGGCATGTATGTAAATTGTAGGTGCTGGAAAACATTGAAGAGTCGTTTGTATCTACTGTGGTGTTATCTAGGATCGTATACAACTTCAAACCAGGTGAGTAATCTGTACTATATCTAATATGATATGTATTGTTTGAACACTTGGAATCTGAAATAGCTTTAGCATTTGAAATGGTAACCTAAAAGTTAACCAAGTTACCCAATTGATATGAAGTGACGGCCTCTGTGGCTAGGAGATTGGATTTCGTATCCAAATGTTAACGACCCTCGTGGCTAGGAGATTGGATTCTGTATCCAAATTAAACGGCCTATATGGCTAGGAGATTGGAAGTGATATCCAAATAATAACGGCCTTTACGGCTAGGAGATTGGATTGATATCCAAATATTGATTCAAACAGAAATATATGTACATTGTATTGAGTTTTGATAACTTAATTATATATATGCATGTTAAACTATTTATATGATTACTCATTGAGCTTTATGGCTCACAGTATATGTGTGAATTGTCCTTGCAGGTGAGCATGTCCCTACTAAGGGTAAAGATGTAGCTCATGGATAGGATTTTTGTAGTAGCGGCCCGGCTTAGAAGGAGTTTACTTTTGTTATGTACTCCTTGATACACTTGTACCCTTTTTGTATAAAATTATACACCTAAATAGTTGGTTTGCATGTTTGTATCTATGTTTATAGATAAAAAAAATTGGGTGTATTTTGTTTTAAAAAGTCGGGTGTTACAAGTTGGTATCAGAGCCGTGGTTTAAGTGAACTAGGTGTCTGTAGAATAGATTCCTAGACTTAAACCTTGAAAAATAGTAGACATGTTATGCAGTTAGTTGTATATAAGTTTGTTATTATATATAACCTAACAAATTGTTGAATTTTGAAGTATGAGAGGTACTAGAAGCAATCCTACACGAGGGAATTCGGGGCGTGGAGCCTCGAGAGGTGGTCGGGCCCGTTCTCAAGGCTCGGTTGGAAGGGGTGCGAGTGGACCAGCAAATGAAAATCCACCAGATTTACGCACCATTGTAGCCGATGTGGTACGTGAACTGTTACCTACCTTGATAAATGCACGTGATGAAAGTACTGCAAAGCAAGTTCACGATAGACAGCCTGAAAATGAGAGTCAAGGGGAAAGCAGAGTTCGTGTTGAGAAAGAAGTCCAAGGAGAAGGAAGTTCCGGGAAAAAGGTTGAATGCACTTATAAAACCTTCCTTGGCTGTAAACCCAAAGAATTCTCAGGAACAGATAATCCGATACATGCTATGGAGTGGTTGATACATACAGAGAAAGTATTTCGAGTTAGTAAGTGTGCTGAAGGGGACAAGGTGGAGTTTGCCACAAATCAGTTAACTGGAAACGCGTTACATTGGTGGCAAGTACTTATTAAATCATTGGGTCCCGACTTGGCACAATCTTTGTTATGGGAACAGTTTAAAACCAAATTCAATGAAGAATATTGTTCTGATGTGGCTATAACAAGGCTAGAATAGGAGTTTCTGCACTTGGAACAGGGATCTCACACGGTGCAAGAATACACGATGAGTTTTCTTGAAAAAGCTAGATTTGCTGAGCACCAGATAAACACTGAGAAAAGAAAGATCGATAAATATGTGTGGGGTTGAAAACTAGAATTCGGCAAATTGTGCAGCCGCTTCAACTGTCTTCTTTCCGACAAGTGGTGGATAGAGCCACAGAAAGAGAGACAGAACTCCAAAGACAGGAGGAAGAGGCGAAAGTAAATGAAACCAAACGAAAGGCGGAGGAACAACCGTATACGCCTCATAAAAAGTCGCAACAGACAGGGTCAAATTTTAAAGGTAAAGGCCCAAGAGAAGAAGCTAAGTGGTGTGAGAAGTGCAGGAAAAAGAACTTTGGAAGTTGTCAGACCGATGCTTTATCGTCGGGTTGTCGTAATTGTGGAAAGCAGGGGCATATTGCTCGAGACTGTCGAGCTGATCGGAGGTGTTTCCAGTGTGGGGCTACAGATCATATTCGCCTGAACTGTCCCCAGGTGAAATCTGAAGTACCCAGTAATAAACCTAGAGAGGAATGGGGAGGAAAGAAAGAAGAGACGAAAGGTCGGGGAGGACCAGTGTAACACCCGGTTTCTCATACAAAGTACACCCAAATATTTTCAAACAATTATTCATTTAATCTACTTCAGCTAAGGACAGGCTCTAAACTTGTCCATCATTCTTTATCACATGTCTTCCCCTATCACAGCTACAAATACCTGCAAAACAACACAACATTCAAGTGTAAGCTTATAAAGCTTAGTGAGAAATCTCAATCATACTCCACAATCTCTTTTAGTAAACTCTCTTCTCATTCTTCTTTTTGCTAGTCTCATTAGCAATATTTACTTTCTCTAAACTCTGAAACCTGCAAACATATTAGCTTTACAAACACCAGCTAATTATTAGTAATATCAACTCAATAAATAAGTATCTCAACTGATACTACTCATAAACTCAATCCTACATACTCGTATAAACTCATTTCACTGTTAATTATGCTCAATTATAACAGTTATCATGGTTGTAGCAATCAAACTCAAAGACTCTTTAAGTCACTCACTCTAGCATATACTCGGATATTATGCTCAAGTATAGACTATAACTCATCTCTTGTTATCCACAATTAACATAACCACTTTAACTCTAAGCTACCGCAATATCAATACAACACACATATTGGTACAACATATGTATTAACTCAATCTCTATGATTATCTCAGTCATTCAGTATATTAATTCAAACCAAGTACTCGTATATAACAATGAATTCTAAACCTTGTTTAACTCATACAACTTAGTATCTCAACCAATTAACATGTACCATAATTCAATTTAGATATAGTCAAACTATATATAATGAATTATAACTACTCACCTAATATCGACTTGGTACGTAGAACTCTCAAATTACGCGTACCGGGCTTCTGTTCGCTAGACTTGGTTATATCACCATAGTCTAAAACAAATTCTCGTTTTAATCAAGCTTAACGAACTGTCTCAGTCCCGAGTGTAATATACACACTATAACTCTTTATTCCATATATTCAAATTTGGTTATACTCAACCAATCAAAACATAGCATACTTCTTATCTGTATTAAACATATCAACAAGCATAATTCATCTAACAATTAACTACTCACCTGAGGTTAAATCAATATGTGGAACTCCTGAACCTCGCGTGTGATCCTGTCTAGCTTTAGCTGTAACACAACATCTAAATCTCAATACTCAAATCTCTTTAACAATCTCAATCATAGTTAACATCGATAATAACTCATAAATTAGCATCGTATAGTGAAGTGATAATCAAACAATAACAAAATCACTCTAGTTATACTCTCACTTCACTACTTTAACCTATTCAATATCAAAAACACCACAAGAAGTGTTTCATTAACTTAAGTCTAGGATTTGAACTCTTTATACACTTACTAATTCAACAATTTCACTCTAATATCATCGATTCCCAGGTGGTTCATCGAGACCACATGAAACCAACCCAAATCAAACTACCCAACCGTTAAAACTTCGTAATAATCGTAATAGAAACTCAATACAACACATATTAACTACCTACTAACAGCACATAAGCTAATTCAAACCAAAAATCCGGATTCAATAACATAGGGTTTTAAAACCCTAAAACTACAAATCACTAACCTCAAAATCAAGGACTCAAGAACGTGATTCGGGTGTTAATTCCACTTCCTTGACCTTTTCCTAAGCAAAACCCTCGATCAAGAGGCTCAAAATCGCATTCTTGGCTCTAAAAATCGCACTTAGGAGGTTTATTGTTCGTAAATCAGTTAAATGAGACGAAATTGATATTTATACCTGCATCGAAACCCGACCCGGGCTGTCAAACCCGCCCCAGGTTTTACCCGCAACCCGACCCGGGCTGCTCAACCCGCCCCGGGTTTTGTCACGCTTCATTTCGTCTAAATCCAATCGTAACCCGCTCCGGTTTCTGTGACCCGACCCGGGTTCTACTCGAACACGACCCGGGCTTAATAACACGACCCGGGTTGGCTATTTTCTCATTTTCATTTCGATTTGACCCGACCCGGTTTGCAAAAACTCGACCCGGTTGACTTAACTGATTTTTAAACGTCTAAACTCATATTTTAACTTATCTAAGCTCGTTTATATTAAAGTTTCTATTATTCTATCGCAATTAAAATTTACGGTATATCAACCAGTGGCATCGCGAGCATTCCAGATGACAAGAGAAGAAGCTCGTGAAAAGACTGATGTAGTTACAGGTATATTCGATTTAAATTCAATTCCCGTATACGTAATATTTGATCCTGGAGCTACGCATTGTTTTGTATCAACATCTATGATGCCACGTTTGAATATTCCCCTAACTCCTATGGATGAAAGTTTGGAAGTAGCAGTGGCAGATGGTAGATATGTTTCGGTGTCAGAACATATTGAAAGTTGTCAGCTTAAGATTTACGGGACCATTTTCCCTATAAATCTGAAGCTGATGACTACCAAGGAATTTGGAGTAATTGTGGGTATGGATTGGTTGGCGACGAATTACGCCAAAATGGATTGTAGAAATAAAAATATCACGGTTTTGACACCTGATGGAAGATGGATTAAAATTCAAGGCGAACGACCTCGATTGAGAATGCCAGTTATTTCTTTTGCCCAAGCTCGGAGTAATGTTAGTAAAGGAGGGATGTCATATTTAGCATACGTGGCTTTGGCTAAATCGAGTCAGGTGGGAAAAGAAAGTGTAAAAATTGTAAATGAATTTCCAGATGTTTTTCCTGAAGAACTCCCTAGGTTACCGCCAGACCGACAAATTGAATTTGCTATTGAATTAGTTCCGGGAGCCGCTCCTGTTGCTCGGGATCCTTATCGATTGGCACCTTCAGAAATGGAGTAATTGAGGAAACAGTTGGAGGAACTTCTAGATCGGGGTTTCATTAAACCGAGTTCGTCACCGTGGGGAGCGCCTATTCTGTTTGTAAAGAATAAAGATGGGTCGATGCATATGTGTATCGATTACCAGGAACTGAATAAGATCACGATGAAAAACAAATACCCGTTACCGAGAATTGATGACTTGTTCGATCAACTTCAAGGGGCGTCGTATTTTTCAAAAATCGATTTGAGATCGGGGTATCATCGTTTGAAGATTCGAGAATCAGATATTCCAAAGACTACATTTCGTACTCGTTATGGTCATTATGAGTTCTTGGTTATGCATTTTGGGTTAACCAATGCTCCGGCAGCGTTCATGGATCTTATGAACAGAGTATGTCGCCCGTTCCTCGACACTTCGGTAATTGTATTCATAGACGATATTTTGGTGTATTCTCGAAGCCAGGCTGAACACGGTGTTCATTTACGCCAAATATTGGAATTACTTCGCCGAGAAAAGTTATACGCGAAATTTTCCAAGTGTGAATTCTGGCTAAGAGAAGTACAATTTCTTGGGCATGTTATTAATAGTGAAGGTGTCAAAGTTGATCCAACAAAGATTGAAGCTGTGATGAAATGGGAACCGCCTCGAAGTCCGACTGAAATACGTAGTTTTCTTGGACTGGCAGGTTACTATAGAAGATTTGTAGAGAATTTCTCTTCGATTGCTGCCCCGTTGACTAAGTTGACCAAGAAGGGTGAAAATTTTGAATGGATGGAAAGACAACAAGCAGCTTTTAAGAAATTAAAGCAGGCCTTGTGTGAAGCCCCAGTGTTAGCTTTACCGCAAGAAAGAGAAGACTACGTGGTTTATAGTGATGCTTCACGGGTGGGCCTTGGATGTGTGTTAATGCAGAAAGGTCGGGTAATTGCTTATGCGTCCCGTCAATTAAAAGAAGCTGAGAAAAAGTACCCGGTACATGATCTCGAATTGGCTGCAATAATTTTAGCTTTGAAGCTTTGGAGACACTACTTGTATGGCGTGAAGTTTGTTGTATACTCGGATCATAAAAGCCTGAAGTATTTATTTGACCAGAAGGAATTGAACATGAGATAGCAAAGGTGGATGGATTTACTCAAAGATTACGACTGTGAAATTCTGTACCACCCCGGCAAGGCGAATGTAGTTGCAGATGCCCTGAGTCGAAAAGAATATCCGTTGAAAATTACATCAGCATGTATGGGTGTGGTGAGCCGACTACCCGAGTTGATTCGTGTAGTGCAAGAAGAGGCGTGTAAGCCTAAGAATGTGAAAAGCGAAAGGATGGTTGGATATATAAAGCATCTAGTCGAAAACTCTCAATGGTTAAAGACCTTTAGAGGCCGTGTGTGGGTGCCCAAGCAAGGTGAAGCGCGGGGTTTACTTTTGGAAGATGCTCATTGTAGTAGGTATGCTGTACACCCGGGTAGTACCAAGATGTACCGAACGCTAAAACCTATGTACTGGTGGCCATGAATGAAAAGAGACATTGGAAGATACGTAGAAAAGTGTTTGACTTGTTTGCAAGTAAAGTCGAGCCATCAGAAACCGTATAGCGAGATCCAGCCACTGCCAATTCCAGAGAAGAAATGAGATAATATTACAATGGATTTTGTGACGAAACTTCCTCGAACACCACGTGGGCATGATACTGTTTGGATGGTGGTTGATCGGTTAACAAAATCGGCGCAATTTATACTGATTAGTGAAAATTTCAAGATCGAGAACTTGGCGAAAATTTATATTGATGAGGTAATTCGTCTTCATGGATTACCTCGTCAATTGTGTCGGATCAAGATAGCAGATTCACTTCCCGATTTTGGCAGAGTCTTCAAGAGCAATTGGGTTCGAAGGTATTGATGAGTACCGCGTATCATCCAAAAACCGATGGACAAAGCGAGAGAACCATTCAGACTTTAGAAGACATGCTTCGGACGTGTGTGATAGACTTTGGCGGGAGTTGGGAAGATCATTTACCTTTGGTAG
Source organism: Cichorium intybus (assembly GCA_023525715.1). Taxonomy (NCBI): domain Eukaryota; kingdom Viridiplantae; phylum Streptophyta; class Magnoliopsida; order Asterales; family Asteraceae; genus Cichorium; species Cichorium intybus. The sequence continues at coordinate 138,606,005 of CM042009.1, forward strand.
AATTTGCTTACAACAACAGTTTTCATTCCAGCATTCAGATGGCCCCGTATGAAGCGTTATATTGAGCACCATGTCGTAATCCGACTTGCTGGACTGAAGTGGGGGAAAAGCCGTTGGCTGGACCCGAAATTGTAGGCCAAACCGAAGAAAAGATTAAACAAATTCGAGAACACTTGAAAGTTGCTTAAAACCGACAAAAACAGTATGCTGATAAGCGGGTGAAACCGTTGGAATTCCGAGTGGGAGAAATGGTGATGCTCAAAGTATCCCCTTGGAAAGGTTTAATTTGCTTCGGGAAGAAAGGAAAGTTAAGTCCTCGTTTCATAGGACCCTTCCGGATATCCCAAAGAATCGGAGCTGTGGCGTATCGATTGGAGTTACCTGATGAGCTTCAACGTATCCACAATGTTTTCCATGTGTCCCACTTGCGGAAAACATTGTTTGATGAGTCCCAACGAATACCTCTTGCTGATATTGAACTAGATGAAAAACTAAAGTATTTAGAACAACCCGAGAAAGTGTTAGATCGGAAAGTGAGACAGCTGCGGAACAAAAAGATTAATATGGTTAAAGTACTTTGGCGACACCATAAAGGTTCCGATATGACATGGGAAGTTGAGGATGAAATGAGGGAGAAATATCCTCAACTCTTTGTATGATTCCGAGGACGGAATCTTTTGAAGGGGGAGAGAACTTGTAACACCACGTTACTCTCGGTAAGTATTTATATATTAGTCTTAATGTAATTAAGATTAATTAGATTATTGCATGAGTTTGGGTAGTTAGAATTTCATTTGGAAGAAATTTGAAGTTGAAAATTTGCATAAAGCAGGTTACACGGGTCGTGTAGGAGTTACACGGGTCGTGTGGGAAGTCTTTTTGGACTTTTTGGACATACAGTGAGTTACACGGGTCGTGTAATATTGACACGGGTCGTGTAGTTCTGTAGACCAAAACTTCAAATGTATAGCGAAGCTCACACGAGTCGTGTAAGTAGAACACGGGTCGTGTAAGTAGTTGACCGAAGCTTACACTGGTCGTGTAGTCGGAGCACGGGTCGTGTAAAAGGCTTGGGAAATATGTACTGAAAGTTACACGGGCCGTGTAACTTGGAAACGAGCCGTGCTGCGTACAGGCCCCACCCTTTTTAAATCGTGATTTGACTCATTTGGACATTTCATTTCCAAACAAAATCGCTCCTAAAACCCTAGAAAGATCCACTCTTCGTTCTTGGACCAAATTGGAAGGCTATAACCCATTAGATTGAAGTAATTTTCGATACTTAGCTTATTGAAGGTAAAGTGTTCATTTCTAACCCTTTTGAACGGATTATTTTGGTTGTTTTGGGGTTGATTTCGAAGGGTTGTGAAACACCTCCTGTGGTTAGCTAACAAGTGAGTAGATAACACTTGTTTGGACGTATTGGGACACTTCCAACCTTGAGATTTTACCGTTTTGAACGGATTTCAAGCTTTGATGGTAGGAAAACGAAATATTCATCTCTATTTGGCATGTATGTAAATTGTAGGTGCTGGAAAACATTGAAGAGTCGTTTGTATCTACTGTGGTGTTAGCTAGGATCGTATAGAACTTCAAACCAGGTGAGTAATATGTACTATATCTAATATGATATGTATTGGTGAACACTTGGAATCTGAAATAACTTTAGTATTTGAAATGGTAACCTAGAAGTTAACCAAGTTACCCAATTAATATGAAGTGACGGCCTCTGTGGCTAGGAGATTGGATTTCGTATCCAAATGTTAACGGCCCTCGTGGCTAGGAGATTGGATTCCGTATCCAAATTAAACGGCCTATATGGCTAGGAGATTGGAAGTGATATCCAAATAATAACGGCCTTTACGGCTAGGAGATTGGATTGATATCCAAATATTGATTCAAACAGAAATATATGTACATTGTATTGAGTTTTGATAACTTAATTATATATATGCATGTTAAACTGTTTATATGATTACTCATTGAGCTTTATGGCTCAAAGTATATGTGTGAATTGTCCTTGCAGGTGAGCATGGACCTGCTAAGGGTAAATATGTAGCTCATGGATAGGATTTTTGTAGTAGCGGCCCGGCTTAGAAGGAGTTTACTTTTGTTATGTACTCCTTGATACACTTGTACCCTTTTTGTATAAACTTATACACCTAAATAGTTGGTTTGCATGTTTGTATCTATGTTTAAAGATAAAAAAAAGAAAATTTTGGGTGTATTTTGTTTTAAAAAGCCGGGTGTTACAAAACAAGGCTTTTATTATGAGTTTAATAAATTGAATGGTTCAATTTTAGTTTTCAAAAATGATGTTTTTATATTTAATGCTTTGCCTTGTGATGGAGTGTATGAATCTATTGTGTGTGTTGACAATTGTGGTAAAGATGTCTTAACTATTGATTTTTCAAGTGGTGTAGAAAAGGCGTGTTTGTGGCACTGTCGCCTTGGCCATATTAGTAAGAAACACATCGCCCAACTCCAAAAGGATGGAGTGTTGGAATAGTTCGACCTAAAATCGGACAATGTATGCGAATCTTGTTTACTTGGCAAGATGACAAAATCACCATTCAAAGGTTCTTTTGAAAGTGGTGAAGGTCTGTTGGATATCATACACACTGATGTGTGTGGTCCCTTCAGAACAACCACAAAAGATGGCACGCGGTTCTACGTGAGTTTTACCGATGATTTTAGTAGATATGGGTATATCTACTTAATCAATTACAAATCAGATACCTTTGAAAAGTTCAAAGAGTTTAAAAATGAAGTAGAAAATCAACTGGGCAGAAAGATAAAGATGCTTAGATCCGACAGAGGCGGTGAGTATCTTAATATCGAGTTTCTCGATTATCTTAAGTAATGTAGAATTGTTTAACAGTTTTGGCCTTCAAGAACACCACAGCTGAACGGTGTTGCTGAAAGGCGAAACCGAACCTTGTTAGACATGGTTCGTTCCATGATGAATCGAGCTTCGCTTCCAATTCATTTCTGGAGGTATGCCTTTGAGACTGCCGCCCATATCCATAACCTTGTCCCAACCAAAAAGGTTGCTAAAACACCACACGAGATGTGGACGTGGAAAGTTCCCTCGTTGGCACACATCAAAGTCTGGGGTTGTGAGGCGTTCGTAAGACGAGAGACTCAAGACAAACTCACAGAAGGAAGTGAAAGGTGTTATTTCATCGGATACCCGAAACAGTCATTTGGATACTTGTTCTACAGACCGAGCGAGGACGTGGTCTTTGTAGCTAGACGAGGAGTCTTTTGAGAGAGAGAACTCATTTCCAAATAGGACAGTGGGAGCACAATCAATCTCGAAGAAATTCAGGAGACGCCTGATGAAACAACCTTAGGAGAACCTAGCCACCAACATGAGGAAGAGGTTCCTGTTGGACCGATCGACATCTCATTGCCCCTTAGGCGTTCGGGTAGAGTTAGCATGCCACCCGAGTTTTATGGTTTCCATATAACTGTGGATGGTGATACGTTTGTTAGTTATCGTACACTGAAAAATTTGGATGAACCAGCTAACTACCGCGAAGCAGTGGCGGGCCCCTAGTCTGCCAAATGGAAAAAGGCAATGGACAGCGAGATTAAGTCCATGTATGACAATCAAGTTTGGAACTTGGTTGACAATGTGTCGGGTCGTAAGACAATCGGATGTAAGTGGATCTTCAAGAAGAAGACCGACATGGATGGTAAAGTACATACTTATAAAGCTCGGCTGGTTGTGAAGGGATTCACTCAAACCCCCGGGGTTGACTATGATGAAACCTTCTCACCAGTAGCCAAGATTAAGTCAATTAGGATAATGCTTGTCATAGCTGCGTTTCATGATTATAAAATTTGGCAGATAGATGTCAAAACCGCTTTCCTTAACGGGAAACTGACTGAGGATGTTTACATGAATCAGCCAGAAGGTTTTGTAGACACAAAGCACCATGATAAAGTGTGTAAGCTTGAAAGATCAATCTACGGATTGAAACAAGCGTCTCGCAGCTGGAATATTTGTTTCCATGAGAAAGTCAAAGAGTTTGGTTTCTCTAGAAGTGAAGATGAGTCTTGTGTATATGTCAAGGCTAGTGGGAGTATAGTCACTTTTCTGGTGCTGTATGTTGATGACATACTGCTCATGGGAAACGACGTTCTGACCTTGCAAGAAGTTAAGGGTTTGGCTCGGGAAGTGTTTCGCCATGAAAGACCTAGGAGAAGCTGCTTATATTCTCGAGATAAGGATACTAAGGGATAGAAAGAGAAAATTAATAGGTCTGAGTCAGTGTACTTACTTGGAAAAGGTACTAAAGAGGTTTAGTATGAAAAATTCCAAGAAGGGAGAGCTACCTATCCAAAGTAATGCCAAATTGAGTAAGACTCAAAGCCCGAGTACCGATGAGGAAATAGCTGAAATGAGTCGGGTGCCTTATGCTTCGGCAGTAGGGTCGATCATGTATGCTATGACATGTACTCGCCCCGACATATCCTTTGCATTGAGCATGGTTAGTCGGTACCAGGGTAATCCTGGAAGGACACACTGGATAGCGGTTAAGAACATACTCAAGTATCTGCGAAGGACAAAGAACATGGTGTTAGTCCTTGGTGGCAGTGATGACTTGAAAGTGAGTGGATACACAGATACCAGCTTCCAAACAGATAGAGACAGTGGTCGGTCTCAGTCGGGCTGGGTATTTCTTCTGAATGGGGGAGCGGTCACTTGGAAAAGTTCCGAGCAAGAGACGGTGGCTGATTCAACGTGCGAATCAGAGTACATAGCAGCGAGTGAAGCGTCTAAGGAAGCGGCTTGGCTGAAGAACTTCATCGGTGACCTTGGAGTTGTCCCGAGCATTCAGGAGCCAATGGAACTCTTCTGCGATAATGAAGGAGCGGTCGCTTTGACAAAGGAACCGTGAGATCATGGAAAGTCCAGATTAGATAGATTTTGAAACTTGTAACAGTATAAATGTAATTGACTTGGTGATTTTATAATGGAGATTTATAAATGAGTATTGTTACTACCTCTGTCAATTGTTTATTATTCTGTTTCAATATTTTCATTTTTAAACTTCCTAAATAATTAGATTGTTTAAAATTCCACAGTCGATCATACTGTTAGGGAGTAAGTATGAACGAAGACTGTCATGAATCGATTGTAGACTATCTAAGGAGTTAGACATTGCAGTAAGACTGCTGCAACGTTCATGAGTACTTAGAAAATAGAGTTTTGAGTATTGGATAAACCCGTGCTTAACAGATTGCTTCATGGATTACATCACAAGCAATGTTAAGATGATAATATCCTTTGATCTTTAAGTGGAGAGATATGATCTGTAATTTGCAAGTCAGTTGCTCATTGATAATGCGAAAACGCGCCGGTAACTCGGTGTTATAAAACGCATTGTTGTGAGTATTCTGACTGGTAAAAGGTATAGACATATAAGTCGAAACTTATCCGTCCCCTGACCCGATGGGGAAACAGATATCTGTAGGCCTCTCGATGATTTTGAAGTTGACTAAAAGTGTTGGCCAACCGGGACTGAATTGATGTGTTCAATTAGCAGTCTTAAAGTCATAAGTAAATCGGAATCGAGAAACAGAGTATCGGACCAAGATTGATTTTAATCCATGTCTTGAGTCTGGAAATATCTTGTTGGACGGAGGATCATCTGATCACTTATCTTTGGACAGAACTGACTAGGTCAAAGTTCAGGGACAGTTTCTAGGAAACTGACATTAATTAGAGGGTAAAAAGACAATTAAAGTCATAGACTTATCCAACTGGGAGACTGTTGGATTTGGTGTCTAAGCCATGACTTATAATTGTATCTATCTTGTTAACTAAAGCAAAGTCCATTTGGGTTGCCCTCATAGCTAGAGGATTAGAGTAGAGTTAAATAGAGAGAAATGTTGATTTATTAATTGTTTAATAAATCAATAGAAATAAATAAATAGTTTATTAATATATTTAAGTGTTAATATATTAATTAGAAACTATAATAATTAATTAGGAATTAATCTGGAATTATTGGATTTAATTCAGTGATTAAATTAATTAATTAAAAGTACAGGGACTGGTTTGTATTTATTTAATAGTTGAATAACTGGCAAGCCAGTTGCCAGGGGCCAAAAGTGGCGCCAACTGTGGAGGATACTCCAGGTTGGCGAAAACCCTAATTAGGGTTTAGGGGATCTGGTCCAAGTGGTCAACAGACTTGCCTACTTTGGAGGCTCCTCTAGGGTTTCAGCTGTAACCCTAGGAGGCTATAAAAGGAACCCTCTGGTACCCTAAAACCGACGCCTCCTATAACTCTCTGGAACTCTACTGGATTCTCTCCTCCTTGCTTTGGGTGTGACTTTCATTTGAGGCAGGATCTCTTTGCTGCTAGGGGTGAGCAGCGGAACAGGGTACCCGCTTTTGGAACCGGAACCGCCTTGGAACCGCCGGTTCCGGAACCGGAACCGCCTTAAGCGGTTCCGGTTCCGGTTCCTAAAATGATGGAACCGCTCTAAGCGGTTCCGGTTCCGGTTCTCATTTTTTTGGAACGGGTACCCACCGGGTACCCTGTATTTTATATATATATATATATATATATATATATATATATATATATATATATATATATATATATATATATATATATATATATATATATATATATATATATACCCACACGTAGTGTGTGTTGTGTTTTATATTTGTAATGTGGATCATATATGTATCTATGTTTTAATAAACATATTTGAGTTGATTTTTTTTCTTTATTCTTATTATATGCATTTAGTGGGTATTGACGTAAGGTGATATATAGTTAGTGTGGTTGTGTGTGGTATATTTATTTATAATATGTATGAGATATGAGATATGCGTCTGTAGAATGTGAAAGAAGAAAATGGAATTAAAGTTTTCCTTGACTTGTTATCCCACATCGTTAGGTGGATAGGAATGGGAGGGCAAAGACGGTTTATAAATTGAAGCCTCATGTAAGACATTCAGCAAAGAATCCGGCTTTTCAATGAGCCCGTTGGTTCTATTGGACCGCTTTGGTATGATTTTAGGCCTAGTTAGACGGATTTGGTCTTTTTTGGGCTCGGTTTGTTTGATTTCTTCCGATTTCTAACGATGAAATTAAAAAGAATTTGACGTAACAGGGTACCCTGTTACGGAACCGGAACCGCCGGTTCCGGTTCCGGTTCCTAAAATTTAAGAACCGCTTAGACCGGTTCCGGTTCCGGTTCCAACTTTTCAGGAACCGCCGGTTCCGGTTCCGGTTCCGGTTCCAGCCAAATTAGGCGGGTACCCGCATATGCTCACCCCTATTTGCTGCTAGCTTCAAGAACAAGATCAAAAGGTTGGTAATTCTTATTTTGATCTTTAGAAATAAATGTTAGCCTTAGGATTTTGTTATATGTTCATAAGATAGAAAAACATAGATCCTTCATTAGGTTGCATGTGAACTTAGGGTTTCTAGTTCAAAAGTTTGTGCAAAACCTTACATTAACCCTTTCCTACGGCGAGTCGTTGCATGATTGGAGAGGGTGAGTTCCATTAATATGTCGGGGAATTCTGAAGATGTAGGAAATTCAGAGCCACATAAACATTTGGAGGTGGTACCAACAAGTCCAAACTATAGCAAGTCCAAACTATTGTAGATCGTCCGTCGCAAAGAATATGAATGTCTGCACGATATCAATGTCGGATAAATCTCAATTGTTGGTTCCAATGTTTGAGCTGAAGGACGGAACCGATAAGTGTTCGTTGAAATATTGTAAACAGATGTATATGCTTTCGCTTGATAGCAGAGCAACGGTTGATTCAAAAGGGAGTCTTTGTCCGAGAGAGGTTCATAAGAATGATTTAGTTGTATCAGCGGAAAAGGAATTGCGTGTGTTTTCAGCGACTCTGGAATCGGGATTTGCTTACAGGTTTTATTAATGGAATTACTTATGGAATCCACTTACAGGAAAACATACTTACTTTCTTCACTTCTTGTTTATTCTCGTCTGTATGGCAGACAAACAGTTGGGTGCAGTGTTGGTGGAATCAGAGAAAAAGGTACAGCCAAATCGAGTTTCAAAAGCAAGTTTTGGCAATTGGTTATTCTTTGACATTGAAATCTAAGTACACGTATACAAAAGACACTGTATATACCAAGCGAAAAGATCAATGTACCACCATTCTTGAACTAAAATCAAAAGCCCTAAGGATGTGAGAGTTGGGATTAAATTGTTGCGGACAGCAACAGTAATGGCGATTTCAGTGTATGTAAAGGCGTGTAGGATTTCCTAGTTGGTGTCGTAGAGCTTGAAACGGTTGATAATGGTGGAATCAAGGAGGAAGCGTGCCACTGTGACGGTGGGGTTGAAGATAGGCTGCTGAGGAGAGAGAGAAAGAGAGAAAAAAACAGAGAGAGAGAGAGAGAGACGTGGGTGGGGGTGCGTGGGGTTTTATTTTTTTAATTTATTTAATTATTAAAAGAATACAAAGAAAAAGAAAAAAGAAAATGAAAATGGCAAAAAAGTCTTTTTATATGGACCATATATGTACCAGGACCTCAGGCGTGCTTCTTTCAAACCATAGGGACAAGGACGTGCAAATCACAATACTTGGACCAAAAATATGACTTTTGGAAACCACAGGGACCAAAACTGTAATTTACTCTATATATACGACATTAAATTTTATCATTTTTAATAACTAAGTTTTTTAATTGTATATATAGATTAAATGAGAACATGTCTTCTAAAAGACTGATGGGGTGAGGGGGGTTAACGGGGTGGTCTTTTTTTTTTGTGGGTTGCGTTTCTATTTTTGGCCCACATGTGGGCTCTCTTTTGGCCCACGTATTGCTTGCTTCCCTCTTCGCTGGTTAAAAATAAGAAAATTATTGTTATAATGATATACTTGGTTAATAACCCGTGTATTACACGGGTTGAACGAATTAAAATAACAAAAATAAATAACGAAGTGCAAATCTATAAATATAAATACTATGATTTATACATAGCAACAAAAAAAAAGTTAAATTGTGATTTGATATTTAACTAAAAGACCCAACTATGATATATATTGAAACATTAATATAATACTATAAATTTACCAAGTTATATTATTCTCGTAAAGTTAATCAAAATTAAATTGAAATGGTCAATTGTTCAAAATTGCAAATGTCAGTTATATTTGGCGTGGACAATTGTCTCCATTAAACCATTTGAACTTAATGTTTATTCTGTTATTATGCAGAAGAAATAAGGAACTTTTAAACATTCTACATTGTAAAAATTGAAAAAAAAGTATGATAGGTTATTATTTGCTGCACTTATATTATATATTAGTAATATAAGACATATCTATTGGTCTGATTGCTCTCACATAGATTTTTGTATGCAACCCCTAAGTGGCGTTTATCTTTTCTCAAATGTTGCTTATATGAAATTAATACATTGAACACACCCCTAAGTGGCGTTTATCTATTTTCTTTTTCACATGTTGCTTATATAAGATTAAGACATTGAACACGTTCAAAACATAGCTTTGCTGGCTGAAAAAGGCATAATAATCCTCACACGTGGAAGATTTTGTGGTGAATTTAAAAGAAAATGCAAAAACAAATATTGGTGGCTTAGGATGCGTTTAGTTGCAGAAAACTGCTCCGTTTTCCGGAAAAATTTTGCAAGAAAAATGAGAATTTGGAAAACGCGTTTGGTTCGTCAAATTTTCCAAAGTTTTACAAGAAAATGGAAATTTTCCATTTTTCCAATATTACAAAGAATTTGGAAAATTTTGGAAAAACCGAAATTATTGTTTTCTAAGTTTTTCTATTTCCAAAATTTGTCTAAAATATACAAAAGCACACACACACTCATTCTCACCTACACCCAACCCACCTACCCCAACCCACCCACCACACCCCTATCTAAGTTTTTCTATTTCCAAAATTTTTCTAAAATATACAAAACACACACACACACACACTCATTTCGTTTTTCTGAAAATGAAAAATGGAAAACGAAACAGTTTTCTGCAACTAAACGCAACCTTAGGGTTCCAAACTTATTAGTGTTGTAGGAGTTTCATATCTGTTAAAGAGAGAAGAAGCTATTGTGGTGGAAATAAATGAAATTAGTGCACTTTCTATATTTCTTGGATTTAACTAAATAAATAGAAACGTACTTTGTACTATGTATATTTCTAGCATTTTACTCAATAAATAGCAACGTACTTTGTAATTTGTTTATTTCAATCATTTCAAGCGTTTAACACATTATTTTTATATTATTGATGAATGATGCTACTGGACTTCTTGTTTTGGAAAAAAAAATGATACTTGATACTTGGCAATTATTTGGGGTGGGCTTTTTATCAATGCTAAAAGATTAGTTGTGAAGATGTCGAAACATTAAACAACAATGTCACTATATAGTAACCAAGTTTCATTGTTCTTCCAGGTTTGAAATCATTTTCTTTAGAATTCAAACGAATTTTCACAGATAAAATATTTTATGTTAGTAATATATTATTAATTTATAAAAGAAGTATTATATTTCATTTAGTTTTACATTGTCCGACAAATTAAAAGAGCATTATATTAGTACTTTTTCCTACCGCATCGTATGTCGTACTTGGCTTCGCCGCTCATCCACCACTCATCCAAGGCCTCCTTGCTTCATGTTTATGCAACAGCCTATACAAACTACCCCTGCAGTTGAAAAATACTTAAAATTTAGCCCACCTTACAAATCATAAATCAAGTTTGTAGAAAATTTTAAGATAGATTAAACCTGGAAAATATTCTATGACTATTAACAAATTTGGCTGTTGATTGACACCACCCATAAAAAGAACAATATTTGGATGCCTTAATAATCTCATTCTTGCAACTAAAAAAGTATCAGGTACTAAACACACTTGGAACATAAATATAAATTAATTAAAAAAACATCAGGACTTACCTACTGCAAGAATCTTACTCAACCTTGCTGGATGAAAATCTTGTTCAAAATGAATTTTGACGGTAACATCATATGAGATGTATGTGAACTTCCTGAGTCATAATCCTTCACCGGTCAAATAAGTGAAAAGGTTTAAAATTTAATAATATCTAATAAAAGATTTACAAAAAGACAATCGATTATAATGAATGAAATTAAAGTGAATGAATATAAATATAAATATAAAAGACCTTAAGCATTTGTCCTTAATTAAATCTGTCAGCATAATCGCTTGTCATCTCAACCGTAAAGAAAGAAAAGAAACACAAATTATACAAAAGAAGCATGATTTTCAGCACTAATATGATTCTCAATCTTGATAATCCTAAAAGAAACTCAGTAAATTACCATTCGAAGTTCCACTTGTATTTTCAAAATTCCAGTCCTATTATATATCAAACCTTAAGAAGAAACCCTAGCCGTTTGCCACATTGCCCTAATCGTCGCCGTCACAGATCTTGATACAGATCTAGAGAGATGAGTGTCGCTGAAATTTTTGGAACTGTTTTGAGGAAGAGAGAGGAATGAACGTGGATTAGAGAGATATAGGGGCATGGGTTTTGGAAACCTGGTTGTCGTTTACTCAATCTACACATAAATATAGAGGAAATAGAAAAGATATAATAGAAGAGTGTGGAGACCGTACCGGTAGAACGGAGTTGAAACAGCGTAAGAACCTACCGACGACGGGGTTGAACGGAATCAGAATAGAGTGACAGAAGTTGATTTTATACTCCAGAGTTCCGTAACGATTCCCACATAGCAGACACCTTGATTGCTGGTTCAAAATTCCAGTCCTATTCTATATCAAACCTTAAGAAGAAACCCTAGCCGTCTGCGACATTACCCTAACTGTCGCCGTCACAGTCTCACAGATCTTGATACAGAGAGAGATGAGTGTCGATGAAACTTTGGAACTGCTTTGAAGAAGAGAGATGAATGAACGGTTTTATCGAGATTTAAGGAATCTGTTGAAATTGCCAAGATTGATATATGAGGTGAGTTTGAGCGGGAAAATAAAATTTGGAGGCTACAGAAGAAGGACACGTGTCCATAGAGTGATAATAGAAGGACACGTAATACTTAAAGAGGCTTGCTTTATTAAGGATATATAGATGTTAACCGGATATCATTTATTAAAGTATAATATGTGTCCCGATATCATGGTATGATATGTGTAATATTATTCTCAAAATATTGCAATGTGCAAGATTTGAAAAACCTTAGGAAAATTTTTATTAGAATTTTACAAATAATAATTCTTATGAACAATATTTTGTTTACAATTATCAACTTCAACAACTTTTTAAGTTTTTTCTTGTTTTTAGATATTAAAAATGATGAAAAACAGTGCTATATAACTTTTTGTTTGCATCCAAAATATGTGCTTAGAAACGTGTTTTAGTGTCTCATAAAAATTGTCCTATTTTATATAATAATAATAGTAGTAGCAGTAATTGATGATAATAATAATAATAATAATAATAATAATAATAATAATAATAATAATAATAATAATAATAATAATAATAATAATAATAATAATAATAATAATAATAATAATAATAGTTTTGTAAGAAAATATTCAAATTAGACATGCCATTTTTTATTTTTATAAGACCCGGATATAATTTCTAGTCATTTATTTTAGGGGTCAACAAATTCTTAGAAAAAAAAGATCTTAAAAGAAAAAACAATCTTATCGTATTGATTTAATTCATTTTTAACTTTGAAAAGATATTAAAATATTATCATTATAGTTGAATTTACAAATAAACATATTTTTATAATACTGAATATTAATTATAATAATTTTATTAGAATATTTTTATGATTTTAATATTTTATATATTATTATAGTTTAAATTAAGTATGACTCATATTATATTTTTTTGTTAATAATATACTTGGTTGAATACATTAGTAATACAGTGAATGTTATTTTAATTTGAAGGTTAAAAATAAAATAAACTTAAAAATAACATAAACTAATACCAAATAATTTTTTTTTGAGTTAAATGCACTTTTGGTTCCTATGATTTGTCAAAAATTGTTATTTTGGTCCAAAATGATTTTGAATAGCAGCACAACTTCAAAAAATTTATTTTGTTGCGAGTTTGGTCCATCTTTTTTAAGAAATACGTAAAATGACAATTTTACCCTTATTGTTTTCCTTTTCTTTTAATTTATTTATGGTTTTCTTATTTAGAAAAACAAAAAAGAAATAAAAAAAACCACCCACCCCACCCCACCTGTCACCCTTCCTCTATCTCTCTCTCCTTCTTTTTTTTGTCTGCCAGAGAACTCATCGGCTGCCGGAACAACAATATTAGCCAGAAAAGAACAAGGGTGGTGACACTAGGTTTCTGCATAAGTTGGTCCAGAGTTGTTGTAGTTATTAGTGTCGTCGAAGGAACAATGAGCTAGATATGTAGCCCGATCTGTCGCCTGTTGCTGCAAAAGGAGAGAGACGAAGAGAGACAAAGGCGGTGCTAGGGTTTCTACAAATGCTAGCAGCTCGACAGAGAAGGGGAGAGACGAAGGAGGCGTTGTAACCCAGATCTCCGGGTCCTCGGAGTTGCCGTGTCGACACTGCCGCCTCTGCAAACTCGTTTTTCTGAGTTGGCGCCAGATTTTAGACTCGAGGGTTTTTAGTTTTATAACCTCGTTTTCAAGCTTCGTCGTTCAAGTGGTGGCGGTGGCTTTATGATTTTTCCGACATGTGGTAGTGGTAGCGGAGTTCTAATTTTTCCGGCAAATAGTGGTGGTCGTTTTGAGAGGAGATAGAGAAATGGAGAGACAAAATATGTTAAAGAGATGGTGGGTGCGGTAGGATAGTAAGAAGGTGTTGAGATATTTATTTTTAATTTTTTTTTATAAATATTGAAATGAAAATGAAAATGAACAAAAACACTAACATTATAATCGTCATTTTAAGTTTTTTTTTTTTTTAAATTAGACCAAACTCGAACAAGATAAACTTTTTGGACCTAGTTAAAATCATTTGGGATCAACGTAGCAATTTTTGACAAGCCGGATATAAGTACATTTAACTCTTAACTTTTTTACTTTACTTTTGTTATTTTTGACCCACGAAATATATAGCCAAAAACACATTCTAATATCTTATTGCGTATAGAATGATCTTGTTTGAACTTCTACAATGTATTATATTACTATTACCTTCACATTCCTCCCATGCACCGCTACCCCACCGTCTCACCCACCCCCACTCCCCTCTCCTTTCACTCCATTTATACACCTTCATATCACTCTTTCTCATTGTTCTCTCTCTCTCTCTCTCTCTCTCTCTCTCTCTCGATTTATGGGTTATTTAGTCCTTTTATCTCTTCTTTTCATATTCACTGGACCATCGGTGAGCAATGCTGGCTACTGGCCACCTTCACCTGGGTTCTACCCAAGTTCAAAGTTCAGGTCCATGACCTTTAACCAAGGCTTCAGAAACCTCTGGGGTCCTAGCCACCAGACCGTCCACAACAATGCACTTGACATTTGGCTCGACCGTACATCAGGTATGCTTCTCTCCAATAATAAATTCAAACCCCTTTTTCAAAAGTGCTCGAAAGCTTTGACATTAACAAATTACAAGAAAAAAGTGAGCGTGGATCTTGAAAATTTTCTTGATTACAGGAAGCGGGTTCAAGTCGGTAAAACCGTTCCGATCCGGGTACTTTGGAGCATCCATCAAACTTCAACCCGGTTACACCGCGGGAGTCATAACAGCATTCTATGTGAGAGCATTAATAAGCATCGTCTCAATGCTTGACATTAGTACAAGCTTTCAAGCTCATAGTACAACACTTCCTTACATGGCCGTACCTTATAATGTCCCTTGCACCAATAATTTTCTACTTATCGACAATATATATGTCATATCCTAGACTTTTTCCCCTTTGTCTGAATCCGCCTAAAATATCAAAAAGACTCGATTATATTAATACCGACTACATAAATATAACTGATAAAAAAGTACGATTCGAAGGGTTGATAGAGTACTGTAGGTGGCATATATATGGTTAAGAAATCGTATTGCATGGTTGAAAATAAGTAAAAACATGTTCTGGATTTTGTGTCGTTACGGTTTGTAGACTCTTGGATAGTTGGATTCTGTTTTTTTTAGATTTACCAATGTGACTCGATAGAAAATGACATTCTCCTCGGCACCCTGCGGAATATTTTCTTAAAACAAACAGATTTTTATTTATTTAAAATAGAAATATTATACGCGTTTATCATTTATTTTAAATAATGCATTTCCCAAAGAAGAAGTCTGATATTTTTAGCAAGTAAATGAAATATAATATAATTTTACGTCAATTATTATTATCATATACTACACCTTGACGTTAGAAAGTAGACACTATTACACTATGCTAAATAATACAAAATAGCATTATCTTTCAAAATGATATTTTAAACATGCATTATGGCGTGGGAGCCACCCAAAATAGTACGTGTCTAATGTCTTTGAGCATAACATTGATGCTTCTTCTTGATTAGACTCTCCTTCAATCAATGCATTGTTTTCTTATATGACGGTTCATTCAAATTTACCCACTATTCATTAAACATTACGGAAAAAGAATAATTTATGATTATAGTTTACAAGATCATCTAATTTGTCGATATTAGTACACATTTTAGGTACTCAATGAATTGTCACAATAAACACAAGAACTTTTCTTTCTATGCCATATTAACAAAAATAACTTTTTTTTTTTTTGCTGTTTTAATATTATATATAATCATTGCAATATGTTAATAATACTTTTTTTTTTTTTGTTCTATTATAAGTTTTCTGAATTTGGTTGCAGCTTTCCAACAATGAAGCACACCCAGGGTTCCATGATGAGGTTGACATAGAATTCCTTGGAACAACATTTGGAAAGCCATACACGTTACAAACAAATGTGTACATAAGAGGAAGTGGAGATGGGAAGATTATTGGGAGAGAAATGAAGTTTCATTTATGGTTTGACCCCACCAAAAATTATCATCACTACGCTATCTTGTGGAGCCCAAACGATTTAATGTAAGTTTTTCTATTTTGTATTTATGATGAACTATTAACAATCTATTTTGTATTTATGGTGAAGAACTATTAACCATCTATTTTGTATTTATGATGAAGAACTATTACCTATCTTTAATAAATCATATGTCAAATCAACTGATGTATTTAGATAAACTGATATAATGTCTTATAATCTAAACTAGGAATCTTAAAACAGTATATGCACAAATTGTTGATCAAAATTTATGCAATAGTTGTTGTCTTTGGATCTTGTTTTATCATTGTGAAAAGGCAGCTTTTATAGACAACATTAGTAAAATAGTCACCTATGTCACATGATGTTACACATGCCTTTCATTAACAAGAATGTTTTTTAGCCTTCAACGAGAATCCAATGATTTTATTTCTGATCAACTTCTTCGTAAACATTTTTCTAGATTTTTTGTGGATGATGTGCCAATAAGAAGGTATCCAAGGAAAAGTAGTGCAACGTTTCCATTGAGGCCAATGTGGTTATATGGATCTATATGGGACGCCTCTTCGTGGGCCACCGAAGATGGTAAATACAAAGCTGACTACAGATACCAACCATTTGTCGGGAGGTTCACCAATTTCAAAGCAGCGGGGTGCTCCGCCTACTCGGCACCACGGTGCCACCCTGTTACCGCCTCTCCAGGGTGGTCCGGTGGCCTTAGCCGGAGACAGCACATGGCAATGAAATGGGTGCACAGTCACTACCTGGTTTATAACTATTGTTGGGACAACAAAAGGGACCATTCCTTGACACCTGAATGTTGGAAATAAGAGATTGGGGCATTCACCCTATACAACTTGAGGTCACATGGTCTTTTATGGCTTTAAATTAAAGGGTACCTTTTTTACTCACTATTTTTCTCTATAGGGTGTGTCGAGATGGGCCCACAAAAGTGTGGTTCAACATCCAAATCCCTCTAGAAGAGCAAAGAGATTTTTATTCTGTATTCGTGTGTGATATTTTATTTGCCATATATATTCATAACATTTGTCGAATTTATATTTAAACTTATTGAATAGTTATATATTATCTGTTTTATAACCATGTTGATTTTTTTATGAAAAAAGCTGATAAGTTTGATAACAACTTGAATGGTTGTTATATATATATCCTGTCAAATAAATTTGCTAAGAAGGGTACAAGGGAGAAAAGTCACGGGGATTGTGTGATTGTATTTCTTTTGCTTTAGTTGTCATTTTACTATTTATTTGGAGTAATAAAGAGGAAACGAGAACAATTTGATCGTAAGCAATATCATTGTATTTAAATCGTTATTAACATGTTTATGTTAGTTTATTTGGTTCAAACTTAAAGATGTGCGATATATAACCCACACCACCACCACCATCCTGCGTCACCTCAACAGTACCATCTTCATACCGCTTTCTTGTTGGGCGATATTCACCTCCACTATGCAATGAAAAAAGAGGAAGAAGAGAGTAGCCAGCCACATCACCATCGTACCACCGACATCTGCAAGTTGTTAGCTTGAATAATAAATATTAATCTAACAAATTTTTTTATGGTTATAAATAACTTTTTATCCCACTTTATATATTTGTCTCTAGGTTTGTTTTTATCGGTCAAAATTCAAGCGTAAACATTGGTCCATGACCCCACGAGCCGAATTAACTGTTGGAAAAAGAGGTCTTACACACCTCCAATTCTATACATACATACAAATTAATGTGGGCTTATTTTATTCTTTTAAAGAATAAATTACACAAATGGTCCTTATGGTTGACATAGTTTGCGAGTCTGGTTTTTATTTTTTTAAGTCGGACCATCCTGTTAAGCAAAGTGTGGAGCCTAATATGAACCTAAGAAGTCCCGATGACCGAAGAGATTCAGCTGTCTGAAGCAACCAGAAGACACAGAGACGGAGAACTGTCAGTACTATTGAGGTTTGCGCCTCAGACGAATCCTCGGTTCCCGGTCAATGAAGTTTCTCGCTCTAGTCAAATTAACCAAAACAGACCGACAATGGAAGAAGATATCACGAGTCAGGTGCATCTCTCCCAGAATGACAAAAGTGATTCTTTAGTAGATCAGCAGAAGGGTTGGAACCGAAGAGTATCGGATCAGCAGGACCGAAAAAGGTCACACATTGTCTGGATCAATAGATACGTCGGCATGCGAAGAATGCAATCCAAGATAGACAGCAGGAGTTGTTCTGGTGACCAAGAAAGTTACCAGACCAAAGATTTGTGACAAAGAGAGAACTACATCAAAACCGAAGAGCCATGTTAGAGGAAGCCAATCACTAGTATCTTCTACAAACCGCAATTCATTGTGACAGCAGTAACTTGGGCTACAAGCACAAGAATAAATGCATCAGCAGTAAAAAAAGGTGAAACCGCAATGTCTTTTATTGACTAAAGCTCTGTTCAGACCTGAGAGTTTCCTCAGGCGAAGACTTAACCTACGACCTAAGTGTAGTCCGACTTAAGTGCAGAAGCATAGTTAGACAATTATATAGTCTCGTCATTGGTATGTCTCTCAACCGTAGTCCAAGAGAGGGTCATCCAATCGAATAAGGAGTCTTCGGTTGTATCCTGTGTTGGTGTTGTTACATTGGTTGTCAAATTACCTTGGGAATACACGAGGGCACAATCACAAATGTGTCAGGGCAGCATGGTAGTCACTTCTCAGACTATAAAGCGACTAGGTTCTCAGGCCTAGATTGACATTTCCCGCCCAAGACCTTGCATGTTCGGCCATCCATATTATGCTTTATATACATCTCCTAATCCAAGTTATATTCGATTAGTTGTATCTGTAGGATTTTCCCAATTTGAAAGGGCGGTGGTTTTGTGTGTGGAATTTTTCTGGTTTGATTTTTTAAGCTCACCGAAAAAGACAAATATTGAGGTAACAAGGGGATGGTGGTTGTCTAGCCGGGGAAGTATACAATGTCTCGACTGTTGACAACACCTAGTAATATCAAGTATTTTAGTCGTTGTTAGGCCCTATTCTTAGTGATTTTATATCATATATGCTGTTGTATTCTCACTTTTTGTATCAGTGCTGGTTTGGAAAGAAAAGATGTAAACAGGGGCTAAATGCATACAAAATGAAAGAAGTTTGGAGATAAGGACAAAAAGAGTCGAATTCACACGCGCGTCGCGGGGAAGAATAAGGCGCGCCGCGTTGAGTCAATGATGAGGCGGTGAGAAGAATTCAAATGACGAAAAAACGGGGATAACCATACACGCGCGCCGCGGGTATCATAGTTGCGCGACGCGGCCGCTTATTTTACACAACTATAAATAGAGGCTTCTAGGTCAAAATCAGAGCAAAGGAACGACCCACAAGGTGGATACAAGGATTGTTTGACTCCAAGATTCGGTTTTCAGTCACCATTTGTGGTATTTATGTTTCTTCATTTAATTTTCATATAGTTTAGTTGTTTTAGTATCTTAGCTTGGTGTTATTGGGTGTAACAACCATTAGCATTAGGTTAAAGTTTCTGGAATTTTATGTTTACTGTTTTGGATGTTTGGGATCTGAGTTTTATGCAAGTTAATCATTCGGTTAATGTTTATTTGTTCTTTTTACCTTTTTATTGCTTTGGATTTGTTTGGATGTTTTGGATTGATCTTTATTGTTTCTGAATTTGAATCTGATTTCTGATTTCAGTAAGTAATTTAGATTAGGTTTGAGTTTAAGTTTCATTTAGTTCATTCTTGGAATTGGATTTTGTTTGGATTTTGGTTTTTGGATTGTTTTTGGTAAAAGTGGAGACTAGACCCTCTAGTTGTAGCGTGACATTACAACTGGTAATCTGTTGCCTATCTTGATCACGAAACTCCTGTGGATCGACCCTGACTACCACTGTAGTAGTGAGAGTGAGGTTTTACTTATTTTTGACCGCACGACGACCTAGGCGTGTCAAATTTTGGCGCCCTTGTCAGGGAGTTGTGAGCTTAAGAGTAGGCGATCTGTAGGGTGTTAGTTTCTGATTTTTAGTTTTAGTTTGGAGATTTGATTTTAGTTAGTAGTTTTGTTTTGGTTTTGACGGGCGTGTTGCACTAGTGCATGCGTACCCGTCAGGGTGGGCAGTTATCACCTTTGCTTTTTGACTCTGAGATCGAACGAACCGCGCGCAAGAACCGTGAACGTAGGCGTTTAGATAAGATGAGTTTTAGTAATGTTAGTAGTAGTTTAGAGGATGTTACCCAGGAACCTTCGGGTGAGGTAACGGGGGGGGGGGGGGAGATTCCATTTATACCCCCAGTTTCAGAATTCTATTTTGGGAGCACGAGTGCTACTGGTGGTGCGGTTTCAACCCCCGCATCATTACCAGCATGCACTCCGCCTTCAGTTCCACCATTTCAATAACAAACCACCAACCCTTTTTCAGCTGCTATGTCTTGGGGAGCGCCGACCTGAGATGGCAACCCACCGCCTAGGCAGCACACTACCATTTCTCAACCACAACAATCGCAACCACCATTTCCACCAACCATCTTTAAACCACAACCTGCTTTTCAACCCATACCACAACAACCACAATAACAATATCAACCACAACCTCCACCGCAGCAATACCAATATCAGGAGGTTGAGCACGGATATGACGAGGAGGAAGAAGGATGGATTCCTCCACAGCAGCAATAATGAAACAAAGGTTGGGGACCTCCACGAAGAGCACCACAGCCGCAACAACCGCAAGGTCAGCAAGGTTACAACAACGATCATCACTATAACGGTAACTTTGTTCAACCTTTATACTTTGCACAACCGAGAGGGCAATCGTCTACGTCGCACTTCCAACCGCGGGAGTATGACGATTCATCGCCCATTTATATTCTGTAAAACGTAGATGCTCAGGTAGAAATTAGGCCGCAGCTTTTAGATATACTGCCTGAATTTAGGGGATACAAACAGGATGATCCATACAACCATTTGTATGAGTTCATAGCAATAGCGAATGCCAATACCCCTAGAAACACAAATAAGAATATCTTTAGGTTAAGGTTGTTCCTATTCACTCTAAAATACAAGGCCAAGTATCGGTTTACGTCTCTTCAGTCCAATAGTATCACCACGTGGGATCAGCTTAAGGCTAAATTTTTACAAGAGTTCTATCCGGCAAGTAAGACTATAGAAATTAGGAGAGCCATCCAAGATTTTCAATAGAAGCCTAGTGAGGCATTTCACGAGGCTTGGGATCGTTTGAAGGAATTGATGAGGTCGTGCCCTCACCATGATATTCCAAAGTGGCAGTTGGTCAAACTTTTCTTTGAAGGTGCGGACTTAACGAACCAAGCGATGATCAATGCATCGTCGAGTGGTACCATCATGATGCAAGATCCTGATGAGGCTTGGCAGTTTCTGGAGCAGCTTAGCAATGGATCAAAAGCGAATTTTTCTACCAAGAAGCCGGTGAGCATAGCTGCAGCCGTAGGAGCCGATGCCAATTGGAAAAAGGATGTTAAGAAAGAGATTAGCAAGCTGAATAAAAAGTTTGATAGATTAATGTCTACCTTACGGAACGGGCTCCAGAATCAGCAGCAAGGAGGGCAGAGGACGCAGGAGGCGAATCAGGTTTTCGGTCAGGGTCAAGGGCAGTATAACAATGGACGATCCTATAGACCTTACAACCAGGTTCTGCAGAATTTCAACAATCAAAGGCAGAATAATTATCAGGGACAGTCATCTAATCAGCCCAGGCAGTACCAACCCGCAAACAACAACAACAATTCAAGTGGGAGCAATAATAACAACAGGGGGCTGAATAATGCCAACAATAATAATGCCCCAGGAAGCTAGGAAGACTTGACTGCAAAGATGTACGAAATGTTCAATACCACTCAACAGCAGTCCTAGGCTAATGCCAAAGCCATCACCAACATGTAAAGGCAGATCGCTCAGATGGTTGAGGATCAAAGAAAGAGTGACAATGGTAAGCTGCCTAGTACTACGGAAATCAATCCAAACCACACTCAACGGGCAGGAAAGGAACATGTGAACGCCGTTGAAGCCGAGTAGAGGAAGGTGAATGTAGAGGATTTAATAGGATATAAAGAGGAAGTCAAGGTTGATGAAGAGGAAAGTAAGGATGAAGAAGATGCTAAGGCAGAATGGAAGTTGAAAGGAAAGATAAGGATAAGGAGGAGATTAAATTTGAGAAAGAAACTCAAACAAAGGAGGACAAGAATGTCCAAGAGAAGGAGCATCCAATGGTGGCTGGCATTTAAACAAAGGAAGAAGGATAAGAAGGAAAAGAAAAAGCAGGAGGTACCAAACAAGTCAACTAGGCCATCAATCAATCAGCCTCTGTGGGATGAGTTGAAAGATGCTTCTGAAGATACCAAGATTCTTTAGGAAATATGCAAGACAAATAAGGAAAGTAAAGCACCTACACCTGAGACAGTGAGGTTGACAGTTAAATCTAGTGAGGCATTGTTGGGTACATTGCCCAAGAAGGAGAGGGACCCTAGTTCACCATTGATTATTGTCACGGTAGGGGATGTTGTCATCAGGAACATGTTACTAGATTTGGGAGCAAGTGTTAACGTGTTACGAGGGTACCTGTATGACAAGTACAAGAATGAGGAATCGGACCCCGCTAAGACAGTATTACAACTGGCCGATCAGTCAACCAAGGTCTCACGAGGCAAGTTAACCAACGTAATCGTCAAAGTTGGTGACTTTTTCTATCCTGTCGACTTCTTAGTAATGGAATATGAAAGTTTAAAGGATGCACCTGCGTTGATTTTAGGACGTCCATTCTTAGCCACAGCAGGGGCTGTCATGGACTGTAAGACGGGGGATTTTGATATCTCATTTGGAACAAGGAAACGCAGGCTGAATATGTTCGGATGTCCGATATCATTGCCTCAAGGGCATAATGATGAGTATGCAAACAGCAATCAACTTATGGCACCAGGAATAAAGGACAGAGGAAAACAATAGACACGAGCAGGTGAAGGTGTAAAGGAAGAAATTTTATGGGAGGAGAAGCAACATCCGTTGTCAACCATTGACAAGGTGCAGCTGCTCGACATGATGGAATTAATGGAGTTGAAGCACCAACAATATGAAAAAGACGCAAGGTGCAGGGAGGCAAAAGTCTTCCAACTACTGGATGCACAGAAGCAATGGATAAGCCAAGTTAGTGATAGGATGACACAGTTGACATCATTGCTCGCGACGATAGTCCATAATGCTGCGCCAGAGATGAAGAAGGTGATGCCCCAAGAAGAATGGGAGGAATAAGGAGTAGTCCGTCTGGCTGAAGATGTTAAACTTAGCGCTTGTTGGGAGGCAACCCATCCTTATAGGTTCGATACTGTATTTTTAGGAGTAATTAAGAAGATATTATCATCATCATTGAAGGTGTTATTGGTTCGAGCCAAGTGTGGGGTCACACGAAGGAGTTTGGAAAAATTGAAGACCGTGCCGCGGTATGGCGTTTGGCGCGACGCGGGATCGCAAAACAACCCGATGCGCAGGGGTTGATTTGGGGACACGCGCGCCGCGGCTAGCTCTTACCCGTGCCGCAGGAAACGATCGGACCGACTCCCTTTATAAGGTACGTCATTTTCATCCGTCGCACACACACAAACTTCCACGCCACGCCTCAGAGCTCCGATCAACCGACTTATTTCCCGTGTTTTTCTTGTGTATTCGATTCCTACGATTGAGGTATGTCTTTCTAACTTGCTTTTACTTGTCAGAACAAGCAATTAGTCCGTGAAATTGATTAATTTCTCCAAAAATAGAAAAACTTAGAAATCGGCAATGCTGGCTCGTAGGGTGTTTTGTTTGCAAAATAATCACCCTAGAGGGGCTAGTCGGTGCTTAGGCTACCTTGTAGTGGTGTTGGATTGAGTTAAACAGGTGAAAATCGAGGATTTGGGGAAAAATTTCGAAACAGTCGCTCGCCGCGCCGCGCCCTGGTTCTTGGGCCGCGCCGCGGTTCAGTGGGGAAGACAAAAGGACTTATTTTGCAAAAAAAAATTGTTTTGTGTGGTTTGTTTGTTTGTGCAGATGCCCTTCAGGCGCAACCATCCATTTCTCCAGTTTCCCGATATTTTAGAGAGTTCAGTTGAGTATACGCAGCGGAGGGACGCGTTGATCGGTCGCCGGGTTCTCGAGGCGACGATTTTAGACCGGGACATTCTTGCAGAGGCCGGACTGTGGGCCGAGATCGAGCCCTTTCTCCACCGTACCTAGTCCCATGGAGAGTCTACATTCACATGTCGTGGTTGGGAGAGGCTTATGGCCAACTAGGACGATGTTGTCTACACGGAGCTTCTTTTGGAGTTCCTATCCATGGTCCATTACGCACCAGCCTCGCGGGAGGTATGGTCCAGGCTTATCAGCTTTCGATTGAGGCGGGGTCGGCTAAGGAGAGCCAGCTCCGCAACCCGCTTCACCGACTCATGCACCGCATCATCTCCACTTCTGTTATGTAGAAGTACGGGGGTGAGAAGGTGTCTGGCGAGGACATGACATATATGTGGGTGCTCCTCGACCCCACCAGGTTCCTCCATCTACCGTACGCTCTGGCGATCTCCCTATCCACCCGAGCAGCGGGTGTGTCAGCCAGCAGCCCTTTGGCCGGCAGGCACTACATTATCCGCCTGGCCCGATCTTATTGGTTGCTCACTGCCGCGACCATCGATTCTTTGACGGCGATACCCCATGTGCACACATCTGCACGAGCTTTGGAGAATATGCACCTTATCCATCAGCACAGGCGGGGTGATATTTGAGGGTAGCGACGGAGGCGCCGAGGGCACCTCGACCAGCCCATGAGGAGGGACCACCGAGGCGTCGCCAGAGAGTTGTTGCACCACCAGACCCACCAACACAGCCACAACAGGAGGAGACGACAGCTCTCCGTCGATTGGAGGGCAGGGTTGCCAGGATTGAGGATCAGCTGGAGTGGATTGGGGAGGTCTTATTGGAGATGGCCTCTCAGCAGGGACGACACCCCCGACCATTCCCGGCCCGAGCACACGATCATGAGGCAGGTTCTTTCAGGCCACCCAGGGACGATTGATGTATTTTTCTTTTCTTTTGGGATATATGTACCGTACCTATGACACTATCTTATTTTTGTGTTTGTTTATATTTCATAGTTTAGTTGTTTGTTTCTGTTGCATTTAATGTTTTGTGAATGATGCATGTAATACCCAAATGGAGAGTCCGTGGAGGAGTTGTTTCAGGCAAGTGTGGGGTCACCGTGCCCCCTCCACTTGCCTTGATCACCGGCGTGTTTTACTGTTGCGCTACAACTCCTGAATTCTGAATCGTGGATATGTTCGTGTTTTTGTACCTATGACAACCAAGTACCATCAAGCAGTCTACCGTCTAAGGGGTAACTCTTTCTCCCTAGTTTTGAAATATTTTTGTGTACAACATGGACGTTGTACGGTTTTAAGTGTGGGGTGTGGACGGTCGAAAGAGTAGTTTTTTTTTTGAAATTTTTGGGGGAAAAGATCAAATTTTAAAATTTTTAGCAATTTTTCAAAATTTTAATAGATTGTAATTTTGAAATGAATAGTTTGTGAATGTTTATAGCATTGGTATTTTTCAAGAAATATTATTTAGTTGTTATCATGCTAAGAGTTTAGTCAAATAAGTTGAGTTTTAAGAGTTAGAATATTGGAGCATTTAAGGTTTGGAATTTAAGAGGAGACTGTCAATCAGTAGCCTTTGTTGTTTGAGCCGGTAGGTCCGAAAAGGGTGGCCTCGAAGAGGCACTTATGCACCTTACCACCTAAGATCGTCTGGTTTGGGATGGAATTTCTGAAAGCTCGCTACACGGACAACATTGAAAGTCATGGACACTTCTTTAATGGCCTTTAGAATCTGAATGAGTACGTACACTTCACTGGGGACAGAAAATTTGTAATCAAGGGTTCTTTAGAAAGTCATGAATTCCAAAGGATATTCTGGTTATGTTTGAAAAAACTATTTCAATTTAACTCTTGAGACACTAAGCTTTGAAATTAAACACATTCAAAAATTGTTTGAGTCTTAGTTAAAATCTGTTAAAAACTCTCTTGCTTGGGGACAAGCAAGGCACAAGTGTGGGGTGTTTGACAACGCCTAGTAATATCAAGTATTTTAGTCATTGTTAGGCCGTATTCTTGGTGATTTTATATCATATATGATGTGGTATTCTCACTTTTTGTGTCAGTGCTTGTTTGGAAAGAAAAGATGTAAACAGGGGCTAAATGCGTACAAAATGAAAGAAGTTTGAAGATAAGGACAAAAAGAGTCGAATTCATACGCGCGTCGCGGGGAAGAATAGGGCGCGCCGCACTGAGTCAACGATGAGGCGGTGAGAAGAATTCAAATGACGAAAAAACGGGGATAACCATACACGCGCGCCGCGGGTATCATAGTTGCGCGACGCGGCCGCTTATTTTCCACAACTATAAATAGAGGCTTCTAGGTCGAAATCAGAGCAAAGGAACGACCCACAAGGTGGATACAAGGCTTCTTTGACTCCAAGATTCGGTTTTCAGTCACCATTCGTGGCATTTATGTTTCTTCATTTAATTTTCATATAGTTTAGTTGTTTTAGTAGCTTAGCTTGGTGTTATTGGGTCTGACAACCATTAGCATTAGGTTAAAGTTTCTAGAATTTTATGTTTACTGTTTTGGATGTTTGGGATCTGAGTTTTATGCAAGTTTATCATTCGGTTAATGTTTATTTGTTCTTTTTACCTTTTTATTGCTTTGGATTTGTTTGGATGTTTTGGATTGATCTTTATTGTTTCTGAATTTGAATCTGATTTCTGATTTCAGTAAGCAATTTAGATTAGGTTTGAGTTTAAGTTTCATTTAGTTCATGCTTGGAATTGGATTTTGTTTGGATTTTGGTTTTTGGATTGTTTTTGGTAAAAGTGGAGACTAGACTCTCTGATTGTAGCGTGACACTACAACTGGTAATCTGTTGCCTACCTTGACCACGAAACTCCTGTGGATCGACCCTGACTACCACTGTAGTAGTGAGAGTGAGGTTTTACTTATTTTTGACCGCACGACGACCGAGGCGTGTCAACTGTAGTGTCTACTACCTACACCCGAAATATACTAAACCCTTTCCATGGTGCAATTGTTGGTTTTAACGATATCCACTTGATGATGGTAGTTGATACAAAATGTTCCTACCTTGACCACGAAACTCTTGTGGATCGACCCTAACTACCACTGTACTAGTAAGAGTGAAGTTTTACTTATTTTTGACCGCATGACGACCTAGACGTGTCAACTGTAGTGTCTACTACCTACACCCGAAATCTACTAAACCCTTTCCATGGTGCAATTGTTGGTTTTAACGATATCCACTTGATGATGGTAGTTGATACAAAATGTTGCCAGACTGCATTTGGTACAACGAGTAGTCGCTAACGGTCTAATCATAACTCTTATTTCTGGCAGTCTAGTGGTCGTCGGCAATGGAGGTGGTTTCTGATAGAGGTTCAAACATAAGGAAGAAAGAGATAGAGAGAGGGAAGTGTATATAAGATTCAGTTTAATATGGAGGGTTGGTTGGGGGATGGGAGATCAAATGTGTCCCATTTACTTTAATATAAAAGAAAAATAAATTGAAAATGTCAAAAATAAATCAAAAAGGACAAAAAAGTCATTTCATGTCTATCAGTGACTAAAAATATAATAAAAACATAAGATAAAGATGGTTTGAGTTAAAAAAAAGTTAGAAACCAAACGTGCAAATTAATACAAACCATAAAGACTATCGTGTAATTTTGCTCTTATTAAAATTGTTTTATTTAAACTTTTATATAAACAAGACACCTGTTGGAACGTGACAGTCAGTAATTGGTCCAAAAAAGAGTACCCCGTTAAAAATTCTCAAATCCCCCTCACCCCTCCAAATCTTCTAGAAGAAAATTGTGTTTTAATATATAAGGTAATGAAATTATATATTTTCATAGACCAATCGTAAAAATTCTACTTGACAAGTGTACACAGTACATATGATCTATAACTCGGAAAGGGACATATTTTTAAATTTTATTTATTATGTTAATGTCTTTAGGTATACCGAGTGAATGTATATAAGTTAGGATGTTCGTTTGAATTTGAATGAATCGGTTTGATCTAATAATACAAACACTATGGAATTTAGTAAATGAATAGATGTGTGTATATTTAAATGAGATTTAGTTAAATAAACGAAATTGTTATTCGGTTTTTTCGAGTACTCATATCTAGTTTTAGTATTTAAAATCAATCCCAAAATTAGAATAATAATTTGCTTTTGATTTAATAAAATCCAAACATCTAATATTCGCTTTTATCTAGATTGTCCAAGTGGTAAACTCGACTTTATTTAAATAATGACGATGCATTTCTAACGATTCAAATTTACCTATTTTTTAGTTTTTTTTAACGACATGACCATCTTACAGATTCATACCAAATATCATCGCTAGTAATTAAGTTATTTTGCTACGCAAAAATAATGAAAATTTAAGTTTTGCATAAACGATTGTGTTATAGTTTCTTTTTGCGGGTTTTGTGGTTTTATATAAGGGTAAATTGCAAAAAAAAAATACATTAAGTTTAGTATATTTTTTTTGTAATTAAGTCACCGAGTTTTTCAATTTGTTGCAATTTTGACTCATTGACCGGTCAACCAGGTTGTTTGCTGACATGACATGGTGACGTGTCAGTTTTTGCTGACATGACATGGTGACGTGTCAGTTTTTGCTGACGTGGCATTGATAATGCATGATGACTTGACACAATATCAAAATCGAAAAAATATAAAATGTTGTGACTTAATTTGAAAAGAGAAATACAGTGTCAAAAATCAAAAAAAATTAAAATGTAATGACTTAATTGCTAAAAAATAAACACAATATCAAAATCGAGATTTTATGAAAATTTAATATCTTTTGTAACTTGTACGCCATGCATTAAAATTTGTATATACTAAGAAAATTATTACTTTTTAAATGTCTTACTAAAAAAATTATTTGTTATCTTATTTCATAAAATTTAGTACACATTCCAATTTTAATTCATTCATTTGTTACATTATTTCATAAAATTAAGTTAGTTTTTTAATTGCAATGATTATTTAATATTTATAAACCAATTTTTTTTTTTCAAATACAACTTTTATTTTAAATAATTTAGTTCTTTGTATAAATAATCGAAACATATTTTTGTGCTTGATTAAAGGTTCGTTTTTTCTAAAGTACAATTATCATCAATTTATGATAGATTATGAGAAATAATTGTTAATAGACAAAAAAAATTGTAAGTACTTTGCAATTTTACATTGAATAGCGATAGTAATTGTCTAAAATAAGAATTAAGCTCAAACACATTATTGTTTTTTGATATATGAAAGTATAATGATGTTTTTATCTATTTTATAACAAATGAATGGATAAAGCATACCATATATTGACATTGCGTTTTTTTTAAATTAATTCAATACATTTTATTATATACAAAAGGTTAAAAAATCAAATTATTTCAATACGAAAACCTTTGATCAGGTACAAAAATACGTTTCAATTATTGATAGAAAGAATTGAATTGTTTAAAATTAAAGTTGTCTTTGAAAAAAAAATCAAAATTGGTTTATATATATTAAATAGTCCTCACAATTAAAAAAAATTGGCTTAACTTTATGAAATAACTAGACGATGTCCTGCGCATCGTGCATGTTAAAATTATGTAGCTAAAACTTTGTTATTAATATTAACTATGAAATAATAATTTTTACACTACATTTATATATAAAATTGTAACCATTTTGAACAATATGATAAGATAAACATATATTACAATATTATTACTCGATGGCCACTACCCGCGGCTTGTGCTTGAATACAATTAAATATAATTCTTGACTTAGAGTTATTTTTAACTATTGTGTTGATTAATTAATTTAAAGTTTACTTAATTTACCATTTTTTTAATTTTGATCATAATTATTATTTATAATAACAACCATTTTTAGGTAATGTAATGTAATCTATATTTTTATATTACAATACTTTATTATTATTATTGCCAATTAAGTTTAAATATCAATTATTGTTATTAAGGAGTTGTAGAAAACTTTTAATAACTATTTATTATTATTATTAAGGAGTTATAACATATTAAAGTCTAGATAGAATGTTTTATTTTATTTGAAATTATATTATATTAATGAACCAATTATGAATATTACAAACTAAGTGTATACATCTTTAAAAAATAGTTAGTTAATTGCACTGATGTTTTATCTAATATTACAACTTTTTAAATTCTAATTAAGGGTTATTTAACATTAAACTACTACAATTGAAGAGGTTCTTTCTAGTTATGATATTTAATTGATACTTATGATACTTAATTAAATATGCTTAAAATATTTAAATTATGTTTAGTTAATTAAATAAATAATATGAACATCTAATACTTAGTCTTATATTATATTAGAATCTTTCTAACATTAACAAATTTAATAATATGTTATTTCTATGTTTTGAACTTTTATGTTATAACTTATTTTTGTATATTTCTTTCAAAGTAAATTTTCAAACCACCTGGTCTCTGTGTTTTCTAGAATATGACTATCAATTTAATGAAAGAAAAATTATTTGACAACAGGAAATTGGTAGGTGTTTAATGTATTTCGTTGTAGAAAATGTGTGTATATTTTATTCATTAGTATTATGAACCAACCATTTAAAAATATTATATTATTTTAAAAAAAGCGAGAAACTAATAGATTATGTAAAAACCTACAAATCCATTATTAAGAATTTAACTATAATACTTATATATGTCTATTTATTTGTTTCTTGCTTTATATTAATATATTCATGGAGATTTTGTATTTATTTATAATCAGAATACTTGAGAAATGCACATGAGATATTCTTTAGTTGTTATAATTTTATGATTGTAAATTTTTATTGTGAATTCTTCTACATATATGTTTATTGTTTTATTTTGTTGCACATTATTTTTTAAGATTAAGCTCATGTATTTGTGTTTTGTTATTATATTGTTTTTGACATTGTAGTCAAACCGTCTCTTCCATCATCTACATAAAAATCACCATTAACATATGAATGTATGAGATACATCCATTATCAACAAATGTTTAAAACATAACCGAAAAAATAAAAACTAATAATGATGAATTAATAATTAAAACATATTTTCATTTATTTGCAATAACTTTATACTATATTGAAATTTGATACATTGTCATGTAGTCATATTATTAGAATTGTACATACTTGAATAAAATATTCACCGATAACATAATTATGTTATATACATTCGCTATGACGAAACTCAATCAACCAATCATATAGGACATTACAAACTAAGAACAAACATCTTTAACATATTTAACAAATAAATTGAAGTATAATTTCTCTTGAATCTTGATGTACAACCATAAACATTTTCTTGAAATCTAAATAAAGTGGAAGGAAAAAAAGGTGAATATAAATTAAATTAGAGAAATAACTCAAATAGCTTATAGACTTTCAAAACCTTGATATTTATATGTGCCTTTTAGAGATTGGATGCCTATTGATCTCTTGCACCTTTATTTCCATCTTCATATATTTTAGATAACAACAATAGAAAAGGAGAGAAGAAAATGCATGTAACCAAGGATGAAAACAATGCTTTTATATAGGACAAATATTACATTTAAATAAACAATTAATTAGAAGAAGTTGAAAAGATGAGAGTTTCAAATGAATAGGGTGGAAGATAGATGCATATCTTTAACCACATTCATTTGGATGACCTATATTATAAGAGTTATATAGATATAGATATAGATATAGATATATATATATAGATATAGATATAGATATAGATATAGATATAGATGTAACAAATGAGTAAATTAAAATTGGATAGTGTATAAATTTTATGAAATAAGATGACAAATAGATTTTTAATAAAACATTTAAAAAATAGTAATTTTTTAGTATATACAAATTTTAATGCACGGTCTAAAAGTTACAAAAGATACTAAGTTTCATAAAAATTCGACTTTGACATTGTGTTTTTTACGCAATTAAATCTCTACATTTTATATTTTTTTGGATTTTGATACTGTATTTTTTTTTTGCAATTAAGTACTATATTTTATATATTTTTTATTTTGACATTGTGTTAAATCAACATGTCATGTCCACGTCAACAAAAATTGACACGTCAATATGTCCAGGGGCGGATCCAATGCTTAGCAATGGGGGATGATGCCCCTAATGGATTTTTGCAAGATTTTTTTAATGTTAATTTGGTTAAAATATTTCAATTTCAGAAAGTTTTTTAAAAAATATCCTCAATGATATTTTGAAGAATAGTGCCCCAACCAATAAATCTCTTAGATCCGCCGCCGGTTAAATAATCAAAATCACAACAAATTGAAAAACTCGGTAACTTAATTGCAAAAAAGAACACAATATCAAAACCGAGATTATGTGTAAACTTAATGTCTTTGCAATTTACCCTTTCTATAAAACATATCGATAAAAATTAGCAAAAACAATGTATATATCAAAAGATAATACAAGACGACCTAAACATGCATTCATTGTTATAATTATTCTATATATTAAATGCCGTAATTCTAATGAACGTTACCTTCCTTTTTTTTCCCCGATTGTCACTCGGTTTAAGGGTTTTTTTTCCTTATTTCGGATTATCTCCTATCGGGTTCTAACGCGGGTTATATCGGGTTTTTTTTGTTTCTTTTTCAATTCTTTTCTTATTTGTTGTACACGTGTTTCCTTATGGTTTCTCCTTCTGCGATTTTTGCCGTTTAATCTTATTAGCTTAGTTGTTGTCTTGCTTCCTGTGCCACTGTGGTGAATTCTCGTCCGACACCGAGTTTTTCCATCGCCTCCGCTTGCCTTTCTCCTTTGCATTTGGGTGTTTTCCTCTCCTCTTTTTGCGGCGTCTTTATCGAAAGATGATGTCATCGCAGCCTTACGTCTCCATCCCCCATCGGAGCTGTAATCAACCTAGGTCCGACACCGAGTTTTTCCATCGCCTTCGCTTCCCTTTCTCCTTTGCATTTGGGTGTTTTTGCGGCGTTTTTATCGGAAGATGATGTCGTCGCAGCCTTACGTCTCCATCCCCCATCGGAGCTGTAATCAACCTAGGGTTCGATTCGATGGCTTCAGAGATGGAGTGCCACGTTCTCCGGCTAACAAAGATTTCTTGCTGGTACTATTAACCCCGATGGTAATCTTATCTTTTCAATCATGATGGGTAGGTAACTCTTCTTCAGTATTTTACATATAATCAATAAATCAAACTTTAAAACCCTTGTAACTAATGACTGGCGGTGGCGGTGTGCGACAGTGGCGTGGCAGCAACGTCGGCGACTGTTTCTTTCGGCGAAATCAGGTGGCGTCGGCGGCATTTGTTACTTTCTTTGCTTAGGAAATTAAAGTCTGTTTTGCTCATTGTCCATGGACGATTCATCTCTCCCTGAGGATGCTCTTTTTCTTGGATTTGATAGCTCAACACAGAAAGAATTCGATATATATCTTCAACTACTTCAAACATTTACTATGAATACGAGGTATAAGACTCACATCTCTATTTCTTTTTGTTTCCTTCCTGATTCATTCGATTCAATTTGAAATCATTTTATAGGATTTGGCGGGCCAAAATGCAATGAATTTACAAAGAATACTAAAAACAAGGGTGGTAGAAGAAATCAGGTTGAAGAGGAGAGAAAATTCCAGATAGTCCCTCTTCTTCGACTGATTCACGCAAATGAAATAATTTAAGGATTTCAAAGTTAACTTTTTAGTTATTACAATGCGAATTTGAAATTGTTATCAATTCAAAATTGGTTTTCTAATGGGATTTTAAGTTGCATGCATTATGTTTTATAGGAAACTCATCAGAGGAACATTCAGAAGATAAACAAGAAGAGGTTGCTGTTTACAAAGAGCCATCAATGTATGATAATTTATTGAAGACACTTGGTTCAGCTACCGAATCAATTGCTGATGCTTACAAGAGAAGGTACTCTGTTTCTACCAAAGATCAATTATTTTCTTACTTTTTATTGTTCCTTACTTGCAGCTTTATTGGTTCAGGAAAACGATGCCCATTTTGCTTTTAAAAAAATTTCTGGGTTCAAGTAAAGATTGCTTGCTGATGATCTTTTCTTGACTAAAGTTGGAATTGAATCTGGTGTTGGCATCTTCACCAAGGTTTGTTCACGTTCCTTCTTCCGTCAATTTGATTAAATTATAGAAAAATTTCTCATTTTGAAGAGATGGATTCGAAATATTTTTAAAACAGGTTTCTAATTTCTTTCTTTTTGAACACTTTGATCTTCTAGAGTGCTGCACAATTGGAATGAAATATTAGTGGAATTTACCATATTACCCTTTGCAAATTTACCTACCAATTCCCCAACAAAGTAACTTATACCTGAACTGAAAATGCATACATTAATTGGATATTTTTCCATAGCTTTCTTAATTTACTCTCTTAAGTATGCTACAAAACTGAATAATCTCTCTGTATAACTTTCTTAACTCTCTCTGTGTAGTGGCACGGTTTGATTTCTCATGGGGTGACACTGCATTTCACCAAGAGACACTTGAAAATCTTAAGATGGCACATGTATTCCTCAACAGTTGCTACAATGTTCACATGATTTGCATCTACAGCTTTATTTGGTCACACTCTTACTATAAATTTTATACTAGGAATTTCTATTGTTTTCATCTCAATGCATCAGGTATGTCACCATGAGTTTGTCTTTTTTTTTACATCCAATAATGTCGTCTTTACCCTTGACTTCATTTTTCTCCAGTTCTTTTCAACCCTTGCAAAAGTCAAGGAAGAAGAAAACGGAGTATTGGAATTGAAGCCAGTTGAAAGCAACCACAGGTAGCATAAAATAAGCCATCTCTATTTTTGTTATTATTTAAAAAAATCAACTCTTGTATTTACTTGATTTTTTTCAGGGACACATTCGTAAATATTGCAG
The DNA here is from genome assembly GCA_023525715.1 of Cichorium intybus. NCBI lineage: Eukaryota > Viridiplantae > Streptophyta > Magnoliopsida > Asterales > Asteraceae > Cichorium > Cichorium intybus. The sequence continues at coordinate 138,641,057 of CM042009.1, forward strand.
CAGGGGCGAACGAGGAGGGTAGTCATCGCGTAGAATCCGATGAAAGACGTCCTCTTCTTCCTTCTTTAATTGACAATGGAGTAAGTTTCACAAATTTTATTTACGTAATATAAATGTATAAAATATAAAAAAGAAGAAAATGTTTTGACCCGATTTTCACAGGTTTATCATTTTTGAAAGAGTTAAATTTTAATGGTTTAAATTTATCTTAACATATTTCTTTATGTCTATACGCATTCCGTATATTTCTGTTAATAGAAAGATTATGTGTTTGACTTGCAGGCTTTACGGGTCAAGAATAATGTGCTGCGGTTTTCTGGATTTGCTTGGCAAGAGAATGATGTAAGACACATTTTACTATTAAAAAAACATAAAGCATAATAAATAATAATCAAATGTATATACTACAGGAAAAGCAAAAAATGAATGTGAAAGAAAAGCTTGACAAGTATAATAAAGAGAATCTCTTGGAATTCTGCGATTTACTCGACATGCCAATCGGCAAAACTTCTGCAAAAAAGGTTTTTTTACTTATTGTATCATTTGTGTTTTTTTCTTTTATTTTTATTTATTCATTAAATACTTTACTGCAACATTCGCTTCTCTGGAGGTAGAAACTTCACTCACCCTCACACCCAATCAAGAAAAAGAAGCTACTTCAAATCTCTCGCCCTCAAAACCCTAATGGTGTTGACGATGCTGACATGGCAAGCCATGTCGGCACCACCAAAATTGAAACTAATGGAAGTCAAGATCCTAATGGTCGTAGTGGTGGTACCATGAAAGTACATTGCCCAAATGGGGTACAAAGTATGGTTCTTGATCAAGATTCTAACAAGAATAGTTTAGTCAATGGAGATGCGTTGACCAAAGAAGAGTCAAAGAGTTTGGTCAATGGGGATAAAGAGAAAGGGTCAAACGCTGACGTGTAAGGCAGTCAGTCGGTAGTCGAGGAGTGTTCACGCGAAGAAGAAAATGCTGATTTTGATGGGAAGGCGGAGAGTGAAGGGGAAGCTGAGGGGGTGGAGGAATATGGTGCTGGTGGTGAAATGACGATTTTACCCCCGGGTGAACAGTTTTTGTCGACCGCAAAGCCCTTGGCTAAACGTGTGGCGTCTCCTTTACATGATGGTGAAATGAAGTATATAAATGTCTTTTATGGGAATGATAGCTTTTATGTCCTCTTTAGGTTTCATCAGGTATTTCTTTTATTAGAAGATAGAAAGAAATTCTAAAAATAGCAACGTACTTTTATTTATTTATTTTATAAAAAGGGTATATCACTATTCACTATATCCTACTTTCTATTTCTTGGCTAGATTTTTTTATAAAATAAGAAGAAATAAAAGTTGGATGCTATGATAATTGATAAAAAACCAACAAAAGTATATTCTTTTATAATTTTTTTCATGTTTTATACGAGAGATTATTATCAGCGAAACTCAATTCAAAATCTGCTGAAACGGAATGGAGATCTTCAAAAGATACATCACCTCCCGATCTTCATTCAAGGTGTGTTTCGATCACTTCAAATCTTTATTTTCAATTAAAAAAAAGTTAAAATCTTTATTAATTTTAAATACAATATTTACAGATTCATGAGTGCTTTATACAATTTACTTGACGGGTCTGCTGAGAATGCAAATTTTGAAGACGATTGTCATGCAATTTTAGGAAACCAATTTTACGTTTTATCACACATTTAAATTGTTATCTGCTGCCGCTTACAGATTCAGCTACAGTAGTTCTGGTGTGGATGGACTAGAAATATCATTCAGTCTGCAGGGTACGAGGTATATTGGCATTGATGATTACAAATAGTAGCTTTTATGACGTATTGGGAAAACTTCAGGAAAAAGGTGTGTTTGGATTGTTTTTATTCGACCACTGCCTTGAGTTGTTTTTTTAAATTACTACTCTATTAGATTTTGGTTTTCACTCTCACACACATAGAGTAGCATACACACTATGTGGGTTTGTGTAAGATAGCTATTAAAAACAGAAAGTAAGTATATTCCTATTAAAAGTAGATTTTATAACCAACATGATGCTATTAAGAATAGAGTTTAACTTTTATTGTAATAGAAAGTTTCTGGAAGTTAAAAATAGGAAAGTATATTTTTATTAAAAACAGAATTTAGAAAGTGCATTGTTATTTCAAACGGAAATTGTCAAAATCCAACTCAGACATGATGCTATTTTTTAATGTGTGTTATTTACGCCTGAAGTTTTTGCAGACGAGTGTATTCATTTGTTAAAGAATCCTATTTTTTATGTTGTTTCTAATTTTTGAAATGAAAGTACAATGCTATTATAGAAGAAACAATGAAAGTACGATACTATTTCCTATTTTACAATACTTGAGTATTTCTTGCAGCTCGAGGAATGGACTGAGAGTTTGTTTACTAAAACGCTCCGTATTAAATGCAAAAAAATCCCCCCTGAACCGTGCGGAGCACAGGTAACCCGATGGTTCTTAATTAAAACCATATATAAATATTGTTTAGTATGTTTTAATTTTTAGCATATTAAAAGCTTTTAAAACGGCCTAACAAGATCCTAAGAAAAAAAGCAGGAGGATAACATAGTTTAGAAGCTATATGATTTTGGTCATGAAGATAACCAAGCATTAATCCAATTTATTCTTACTCCTATTCGAGAACCAAAGAAAAATTTGCCTAACCATAAAATCGAAATTAATAGCCTCTCATGGTTAAGATCGTTTCAAAAGTAATATCGTTGTAAAACTTCTAAAATGCCCAATAAACCGTAAGGATGACAGCATGTAAACAAGTGAGGCAAAATCTATTCTCCCAAGCAAGACATTCCACTAGTTGGTAAAGGTGAGCGAAGCAAAACTCCACCATCCAGCCAATTGTGTCCAAATAGTCATAGAAAGCGACCATATGGTTTGTGTCTGTTGATTCTGAAGATTCTGAAGGCCTGTGAGAAAAGTAAAAAAGAAACCTAAATATAATTCTTTTAGTGACTGAATTTGTGAGGGACTAGAGACAAAAAAATTTACGAGGTATTAGCAGACGAAATTTTGCAAGGGATTAACGACGGATACGTCATTTGACATGCATTTCTGGGTTATGAAAATATTATCACTGATTCGCACAAATTGTAGTCAGTGACAGATTAACCGACAGATATTTCCGTTGCTAATATATTAAACATAAATTTTTCATTACCCTAGATGACATAGGCCCTGTGTGGTTAGTCACTGACACCTGGTCACAGGCTCGAGCATGGTGATCACGATCTAGAGCGAAAAGTATAGGAAATCGTGATTTTAGAGTGCCGTCCCCCGACCATGAATCCTCCCAAAATCAAGTAGTTCTCGCATCACATATTTTTCTGGAACACAAAGAATAGAGATTGATAGTTTTATCAGTAAGCTGCTTGATGGACCTCAAAATATTCACCCATGGAGATCAATATTTGTTATCATTTAGCATATTTAAAAAATTAAACTTATATTAAAGCAGCGTCATATTTTTCTGGTTGGTTTGTTTTTTAT
>CM042009.1:138649579-138719579 GCA_023525715.1 Cichorium intybus
AGAGCATCAACCCGAGGGAGAGCAACCTCCTGAGACACAGGGTAATATGCAAGCTATGATTGTGGCTGAGGTAGCCAAAGCACTTAAAGAATTACTACCCACTTATTTGAGGCCTCAGACGGAGGCTGCAACTGGAGGTCCTTCGGGACAACCACCGGTTCAACCTGAGCACAGGGAGGATCGTGAAGAGGTCTATACTGAGGCGAGTAGAGCTAGAATACCTGAGAAGACAAAGAAGTGTACTTATGATGTTTTTCAGAAGTGCAAACCATACGATTTCTATGGGAAAGATGATCCCATAGCAGCCAAGAATTGGTTAACACATGTTAAAAAGATGTTCCGCACCACTAAATGCGACGAAGCAGATAAAGTGGAGTTTGCAACAAACTTGTTAAAGGAAGATGCACAATTCTGGTGGGAGAATATGTGTATGGAGATAGGAGAGAGTTTGGCGTATACACTGAGCTGGGAACAATTCAAGTTGAAGTTCACTGAATACTACTGTTCCAATAATGCTATGAAGGGAATAGAAGAAGAGTTTTTGAAGCTACAACAAGGGTCGAGAACAGTGCAACAATACACACTGGATTTCAATGAGAATGCAAGATTTGCACAATATGAAGTTGATACCGAGGAGCGTAAGATGGATCGTTACTTGTGGGGTTTAAAAACCCAGATCCGAGAGTTTTTGCCGAGTTCCAAATATACTACCTTTCAACAGGTTGCCGAAGCAGCAAGATCGAGAGAAAGGGAGTTGCAAAGACAAGAGGACGAGAGAAGAACCGAAAGAGAAGTTGGGGGATTTAAGAGAAAGTGGGAAGGTAAGGCTGTAGATACTTCTCAGAGATCCATTACCACGGGTTCTCAAATCCGTGGTGAAACCAAGAAGAATGAAGAGAAATGGTGTAAGAAGTGTAGGCGAAAACACATGGGAGAATGCGATTCCCGAAACCCTCCATCAGTTTGTTTCCAGTGTGGAAAGACGGGACATATGGCTCGCCAGTGTACCGAGAGTCGCCCCCTTTGTTTCAATTGTGGGGAGAGCAGGCATATTCGTCCAAATTGCCCAAAGATGAAGTCTGAGCCACAAAGAGATTTTCAAAAGATTGGCCAAGGAGGAGGTCGAGATCGAGATGATCGAAGAGATAGGGGTGGTTGACGTGCACGCAGAGGTCGTCATGCGGTCAAAAATAAGAATTAACCTAACATTCACTAGTATAGTGGAGTCAGGGTCGATCCACAGGAGCTACGTGGTCAGCCTAGATGAGAGATTACCAACTAATAGTGTCACGGCTATAGTCGGAGGAATTAATTTCTATCTGTCTACCTCAAAGCAATATTCAAACACCCAATCCAAGCTTAATTATGTCCAAATAACCTAGTTACTTTCTGAACTCAGAAGTACATCTCTGAATCAGGAGCAATTGAAGGCATTCAAACTAGCAAAACGAGCATAGCACAAACTAGCTAATAACTAACAGTTCTAAGAGACATTTAATAGCCAAAGTTTAATGCCTAACCTAACCAAGTTAGCCACTGTTCTCAGCAAGGGAAAACAGTCCCAACTAAGTCACAAACAAGTTCAATCACAATCAAACAACCAAATAACAAACTAACATTCAAAACACCGAAAAACCAATATCAACATTAACCGAATGATTGCATTTACTCAAACCAATATCTAAACATCAAAATCAGTAACTAAACACTACCAAAAACAGAACCCTAAGCTGGAGATCGATGGTTGTCACACCCAAAGATTCAACTCAAGCTTACAAATGTTTAACTAAAGTGAAATAAAATCTAAAAACATGAAAATACCAAATTATGGCTTCTGAAATGGAATCCTCGAGTCAAAGAGCTTCTAGGTCGATGTTTACACCAAGTCTTTGCTAGGGTTTTCGGCCGGAAATGCCTCTATTTATAGTTGCAAATTTCCCGTGACCGCGCCGCGCAAATGTGAAATCCGCGGCGCGCGTACTTATCCTTTCCCCGTTTTTTCGTCATTTAAATGTGTTCCACCGCCTTACATCCGCGGCGCGCAGGAGATAAACCCGCGGCGCGCGTACGTCTTCTCTTGATTTTGCATTCTTTCCATACTTTTTCCTTTTTGTACACTTTTAGTCCCTGTTTATGTTTTTTTTCTCCAGACAAGTCCTGACACGAAAAGTGAGAATACCCATGCATATATGATATAATTTTACCGAGAACAGGGCTCAACAACGCCTAAAATACTTGATATCACTAGGCGTTGTCAGTGGTGGTCATGTGAAAACACGAGCTTTTTAATTAACTGTCGACGAGGCTAGAGATCGGACCGATGTTATCACAGGTATCTTTAGCTTGAACTCTTTTCAAGCAAGAGTACTTTTTGATTCGGGTGCATCTGTGTCTTTTATATCAGAGTCTTTTGCTTCTAAACTAGATATTCCATTAGCTGATTTATATGAGAAAATAATAGTAGATGTAGCAGATGGGAGATGTGTTTTTGTAAAGAGTCATTATAAACAGTGTCGGCTTGAAATCTATGGGATTGCGTACCCTATAGATCTAAAGCCGATCACTAATCATGAATTTGATGTGATAGTCGGGATGGATTGGATGGATGATAATAGAGGTCAAATAGATTGTCATGAGAAAACACTTTCCATAAAGACACCGAGTGGTTCCCGAATTTTGATACGAGGTGAACGATGTTCCCGAAAAGTACCGATAGTGTCACTTGCAACGGCTAGGAGATATATGGAAAGAGGGGGTGAATTGATTATGGCACATGTGATTAGTGCCGAGTCAAAACATTCCAAAATAGAAAAAGTAGAAGTGGTTTGTGATTATTCTGATGTATTTCCTGAAGATCTTCCAGGCTTACCACCAAGTAGACAAGTTGAGTTTGTGATCGATGTGATACCAGGGGCGAAACCGGTAGCTCGACCAACGTATCGATTGGCACCTTCTGAGATGGAGGAATTAAAGAGACAGTTACAAGAGTTATTGGAACTTGGGTTTATTCGTCCGAGTTCGTCTCCGTGGGGTGTGCCTATATTCTTTGTGAAAAAGAAAGATGGATCTATGAGAATGTGTATAGATTATCGAGAGCTCAACAAGATCACTATAAAGAATCGTTACCCGTTGCCGAGGATCGATGATTTATTTAATCAACTGCATGGGGCCACGTATTTTTCAAAAATTGATTTGAGATCTGGCTTTCATCAGTTGAGGGTTCAAGAAGCTGATGTTCCGAAAACAGCTTTCCGCACGAGGTATGGTCATTATGAGTTCTTAGTCATGCCATTTGGTTTGACTAATGCTCCAGCCGTTTTCATGGATTTGATGAATCGGGTTTGTCGTCCTTTTCTTGATAAATTCCTAATAGTGTTTATTGACGACATCCTGATTTATTCAAAGAGTCGAGATGAGCACAGATTTCATTTGCAACAAGTACTAGATCTTCTTCGAGACGAGAAATTATATGCAAAATTTTCAAAATGTGAGTTCTGGTTGCGGGAGATTCAATTTCTTGGCCATGTGATAAATGAAGATGGTATAAAGGTAGATCCAGCAAAGATTGAAGCCGTAATGCGTTGGGAGCCACCAAAGAGTCCAATAGAGGTTCGTAGTTTCTTGGGGTTAGCGGGCTATTATCGACGATTTGTAGAAAACTTTTCTCGTATAGCTATACCCTTAACCAAATTGACCAAGAAGACGGAGAAATTTAGTTGGACTGAGGCACAACAATCAGCCTTTGAACAACTACGAGATGGCTTATGCAAGGCTCCAGTATTGGCGTTACCGCAAGGAGGGGACGACTTTGTTCTTTACAGCGATGCCTCCTTAAGTGGTCTTGGATGCGTGTTGATGCAAAGAGGACGAGTGATAGCGTATGCCTCTCGACAACTGAAACCACATGAAAAAGCTTACCCAGTACATGATTTAGAATTAGCGGCAATAATTTTTGCATTAAAGATCTGGCGACATTATCTTTATGGAGTGCGATTTCAGATCTATACAGATCATAAAAGTCTGAAATACCTGTTTGATCAGAAAGAGTTAAACATGAGGCAAGTACGGTGGATGGATCTACTAAAAGATTATGATTGTGAAATACTTTACCATCCTGGTAAAGCCAATGTGGTGGCGGATGCACTAAGCCGTAAAGAGCCGCCTATTCGAGTAATATCGGCTCGAATGGGGATTGTGAGTCGATTACCAGAGTTGATACGTAGATGCCAAGTCGAAGCTAAAGATTTGAAGAAAGAAAGGATGATTGGTTATGTAGAGAAACTTGTGGAAAATGCACAAGGAATCAAGACTTTCCAAGGGCGAGTTTGGGTTCCGAGACATGGCAAGGCGAGACAGTTATTGCTAGAGGATGCTCACTGTACTAGATATTCGGTTCACCCTGGTAGTACACGAATGTATCATACTTTAAAACCGTACTACTGGTGGCCGGGTATGAAGCGAGATGTGGGACGATTTGTAGAGAACTGTTTGACATGTCTTCAGGTAAAAGCTAATCATCAGAAGCCTTATGGAGCAGTGCAGCCATTGCCAGTACCAAAGAAGAAGTGGGATGAGATCACCATGGATTTCATAACAAAGTTGCCTCGGACTCCTCGAGGATATGATTCTATATGGGTGATTATTGACATGTTAACAAAGTCGGCTCATTTCATTCCAATCCGAGAAGATTATAAAGTATCAAAGCTAGCTGAGATATATACGAAAGAAATTGTGAAACGACATGGAGTGCCAACTTCAATAATTTCTGATAGAGATAATCGGTTCAATTCACATTTCTGGCAGAGTTTCCAAAAGCATTTTGGTACAAAGGCGTTATTGAGTACTGCGTATCATCCCCAGACGGATGGACAGTCGGAAAGAACGATACAAACACTTGAAGATATGCTACGAGCCTGCATCATTGATTTTGGAGGCAGTTGGGAAGATCATCTGCCTTTGGTAGAGTTTTCTTATAACAACACTTTCCACTCCAGTATACTGATGGCACCTTTTGAAGCTTTATACGGTGCACCGTGTCAGACCCCGACTTGTTGTACTGAAACTGGAGAGAAACCATTGGCGAGAACATAAATTATAGCTGAAACCGAAGAGAAAATACAAAGCATTCGTGAGCATATGCGGGTAGCCTAAAATCGCCAAAAGCAATATGCAGATTGAAGAAGAAAGCTGTTAGAGTTCAATGTTGGGGACATGGTAATGTTGAAAGTGTCCCCATGGATGGGAATAATTCGATTTGGCAAAAGAGGTAAATTGAGCCCACGCTTTATCGGACCCTTTCAAGTTTTGGAGAAAATTGGAGCGGTTGCATATAAGCTAAAGCTTCCAGAGGAGTTACAGGGTATCCACAATGTTTTTCATGTGTCACACCTTAGAAAAACATTGTATGACCAATCCACTTGGGTACCCTTAGCTGAAGTTCAACTAGATGAGAAATTAAGATATCAAGAGATGCCAGAACAAATTCTAGAAAAGAAAGTTAAGAAATTACAAAATAAAGAAGTGGGATTAGTAAAAGTGCAATGGCGACATCATAAAGGAGCAGATGTTACTTGGGAAGCTGAATGAGAGATGCGGTCGAAATATCCTTACTTGTTTCAAGAGATTCCGAGGACGGAATCTTTTGAAGGGGGTAAGAACTTGTAATACCGTAATATTAAATAGTAGTGAGATTTCGTTGATTTAGTGTAAATAAGATTAAATAAGTTTTATAAGGGTTAAGAGGGTTAGAAACTTAATTGGAAGAAATTAAAGTTTAAAAAGATGAGTTTTAGAATCACACGGGTCGTGTAGATTCTACACGGGTCGTGTAGAATCAGACAGTAAGCAAAGTGTTGAGCACCAGACTTACACGGGTCGTGTAGAATCAGGCAGTAAGCAAAGAGTTGAGCACCAGACTTACACGGGTCGTGCCAGATCCACACGGGTCGTGCCAGGTTATCACACGGGGTCGTGCCAGATTCCACACGGGTCGTGTAAAATCCGGCAGTTTCCACTTCATTTGAGGCGGTGGATCCACACGGGTCGTGTGGATTTCCACACGGGTCGTGTGTCGCAGCAGGGCATTTTTAAAAGGGAATTTTCTTTCATTTGGGGATAAAACCCATTTCGTCCAAAACTTCTCTTAACCCTAAAAACTTGATTCCAACCTTCCAAAGTCGAGATTAAGGCTTATTGATCACGAATTGAAGCTAGAGATTTATCCTTTGAGCTTGAAAGGTAATCCTCCTTGATTTTTATCTTATTCCAACGGTTGAATCATTAGATTTGAAATGGTTCCTTGTGGTTTTGATGAGCCACCTTCAACTAGCATGAATTAGAGTGAGTTTATTTGGATTAGGCTGTGTATGTGAGTTCTAATTCGAGACCCAAGTTAAAGAAATGTTGATTGTTGCATTTCTAGGGTTACATGTGTTTAAGTGATGAAATTGAAAGTTACAACTTTGATATTACTGCTATCCTTTGATTATAACTTGCTTAAATGATACAAGTTCCTTGATTGTGATGAATATTGAGTGTAGTTAAGATTATTCTTCATTTGAGTAATGAAAATGAGTTGTTATGCTACAGCTAAGGCTAGGCAGGAGCATACACGAGGTGCAGGAGTTCCACATATCGATTCCACAACAGGTGAGTAGTTAATTATTAGATGATTATGCCTTATTATGATGTTATTTACAGATAAGAAGTAAACTATGTTTAATTTGGTTGAATATAACTAAATTTTGAGTATATGAAAGAAAGAGGAATAGTGTGTGAGACACACTATGGACTGAGATAGTCCATTGAGATACAATCAAATGAGATGATGAATGATGTGATTCAACTAACTTTAAATTACTCACTGAGCTTTCAAAGCTCATAAATTGTTTGTTACTGTGATTTGTGTTAGGTTCTGGTAGTGGTGACCGCGGGAAGCGGAACATGGATGGATAGCTACATATGGACTTGGAATTTGACTTAGATTTACTTTTGTTGCTTTGAAATATGAAGTAAACCCGGTTTTGTTTAATAATTGTAAACAGTTGATGTAATAGTTTGGGACTTGAACTAAGCTTTTGATGACAACCTTGTGTATACTTGTTACTCTTTTTGGGATTATACCTCTAATGATATTATGTTTGACTAAAGAAATTGGTATATCCTAAATTTGAGGAACCGGGTGTTACAATATATATATATATATATATATATATATATATATATATATATATATATATATATATATATATATATATAATCATTGTTAATAGAGGTATTTTTCCTTCAATCATATTTATTTAAAACTCTTATAAATTTTCAAATTCTTTTCAATAATAATATCAATGTTAGTTCATAATCTTAAATGATATGATAACATTATATATTTTAATGATATTATTATATCAATCATGATAATCCATTTTAAATAAACATGAGTTTTTAATTGTTTAAAGTTGACGATGAAACATTATTTTAATTTTATTTTATATGTAATTTTTAAAATTAAATTTACGTAAAAACATGATTTTAGTATACTTATCAAATCAATACAAACATTATCATGAGTTCGTAATCACAAATATTATGACAAAGTTAGATATTATAATGATATTATCACATTAGTTAAGGTAGTTTATTTTAGTTAGACATTAGTATTTAGTTGTTTAAGCGTTTGCACTAAAAATATGTTTTTAATTTTATTGTGTATGTAATGTGTAAAATTAGTTAAACCGGTACATGAAGTTCTGAAGATTTATAGTAATTTAACATTAGTTGGCTTTGAGTTTGGATCATAACTGTTTTCTTAGATGTTTATCCTATCAGGATATAGTTTTATCAATAGGTATATTATTATTTTGTATTTAAACTAATTAGTGTTTTTTAAAACTTTTGTATATAGTCATCTTTAAATAATAATTCATTAATGTTTTGTTATAAGAAATATTTTTTGTCTCTTTAACTAATACAATTCAAAGCCCTTTTTAAATCATGATATTTAATTCATCAGTTGAAAGATTTTTAGTTAAATTTAATGCAAAAAATCCGTATTTTAAAATTAATAATTTGTGTATCAACATTAAATAATCAATTTAGTTGAAGTTGAAAAAATGTATGATATTTTTTATTTTTCATTGTTTTAAGTATCATAAATATCAGTTAACCATCTTAAGTTAAAAATATCATTTGGATTGTATACAACTAGTTAGAAGTTAGAGAGTTTTGATATTAAAATAAATATTCACTGGAATTAGTTTATTTTCATTAAATATGTGGTTTAGTAAACCACATGAAAAGACTTTATTTCAATTAGGGATTTCACCGTTGTGATGACGTATAATAAGATACGGGAGGTTAATCCATGAAACATGAGTGAGTTATTCAAGTCCAGTTGTATACGATATGAAAAACAGTCAATCTTAAGTATAAAAATGATATACTAATGTTGGAGATGATATTCGCTAAAGATATAGTATATTTGTTTTTATATTTATATTTTTATAGTTATTGTTGATAGATACATAATTTTGATGCAAAGTAAATTAAATATTTATTTTGAAACATAATAATCTAAATAGTATTTCGTTAATTGAATTCTATTAGTATAACTGCTTTGAAATTATTTATTTTAAAGTTTCTAGTAAATTTCTTTTTTTATCTTATGGTTAAAGATAACATAAACAATTTACATCAATCTTTAATTGTAGTATAAGAATAATTATTTAATAGTTAATCACAATAAATTAATTATGTTTGACAATATACCTATTAATATTTTGACTACGTATTGTTTTCCTGCACAACGCGCGTAGATTCGCCTAATTTGTACATAATGGCAGGAGGGTAAACATTACATCTTATATAGGGTTTTATAATCATTTAAGGATATATGGGACATTTTGATGCACTTTTTTATAGTTTTGTATACGATGAAAATGAAGCTATATCAAAGGATAAAATAAGACATGAGATTGTAATGAAGTCTATTATATCAATTGTGGTAAATAACTCTAATTTCCAATACACATTACTCACTATTTATACTAGTTATAAGAAGATGAAAGGGTGCATAACTACACTCATAAAATTCATAATAATGTTTGTCACTGATGCTCACTATTGAGGAGAGTTATGAAAGAATGGGGAATCCAATAGTCATCACTAAATAATATTTCATAATACTCCCCCTTGAGTGACGATTGTGTCATGCCTCGTTAAAACCTCAATAGGTAAAACATCATGGGAAAAAACCCCTTATTAATGAAAAAGAGTACATGATTAATAATAGAGATTCTTAATTATTGACTCGTTAAAAACCTTGCTAAGAAAACCCGGTGGGAAAAACTTAGCTAAGGAAAAAAGTACAATAAGTTTCCAACTCCTCGTGATGGACATATCATTTGATTTCCTTGAAGCGTTGCATACCAATATTTCGCACCATCTTTTTAAATTTAGATGTAGGAAGTGCTTTAGTGAACAAATCGGCCAACTTGTTACTTGATTGGATTTTCTGAATGTTGATGCCACGCTCCTTTTGAAGATCATGGGTGAAAAGAACTTGGGTGATATATGCTTGGTTCTGTCTCCTTTGATAAACTATTCCTTGAATTGCGCTATACAAGCTGCATTATCTCATGAATTGCTATAATCTTTGCATGGTTAGAAGAAACAACAACTAAAGTTTGTTTAACAGAACGCAAGAAATTGTTGTACCTCCACAAGTGAACAAATAACCTGTTTGGGACCGAGCTTTGTGTGGATCGAATAAATATTCAGCATCTCAGAGATATCGAAAAATGTGTTTAACTCCATTCCAATGTCTTCTCGTAGGGCAATACTATATCTTGCTAATAAGTTTACGACAAAAGATATATCAAGTCTTGTATTATTAGCAAGATACATTGGTGCACCAATAGCACTAAGATATGGTCCCTAAAGTGCCTTAGGAATGAACTTGTTCTTTCATGTTTGGCTCAAATGAAATAACAACTAGTTATGGCTTGGTTTATGCACTAATTATTTGTATGATGATTATATGTTGTTATTGTTGTTTGTACGGTTGAAAATAGGATTTTGCATGCTAGAACAAACTAAAATAATAAAACATAGTATGATCATAGAATGGTGTTGCGAATAACATAATATGTATATATATATATATATATATATATATATATATATATATATATATATATATATATATATATATATATATATATATATATATATATATATATATATATATATATATATATATATATATATCACATGATTGTGTTAGGCATGCATGAAAACCAAAATTACAGAAACACACTTCCGATTTTCTCTCAACACTTAGAGTGTTCTTGAGAGGGGTTCTTGGGTTATAGAAAATAGATTTTTGCTCTTGAATCTAATAAGGATTTCATAAGGTGGAACTCGCATTCCAAGGGTAACATCTTCTTGTGGTGGATATGAATAGAGAAGGGCATACTTTTGACCTTGTTGCCAGCTTAACAACATACAATCTTAAAGATGGGACAAAAGGACTACAAAGGTTGTATCACCTCGTTATTAATATTTCTGTAACTATATTTACATGCATATAATCAAAGATTTTTGGTTGGAATAAAACTAGATTTTATGTTTGTGTTCAATTTTAACAAAGCTTCTATTTTCGTTTTCGAAAAACATGTGTTTAAAACATCATACTGTGAACACAAAATCCCAACAAAACATCCCCTTCACCTACCTCGAATCCCTCACATGAAACCATATCATACGGGCCCAAGACAAAACTCCCAAGCCTTAAATTCTCACTTGGAAAACAACTATTCAAGTACATGGCAAGCCACCACAACTTCTTTACCATCTTAAATGCAAACAAAAGACCAAGAATAAAATATTTAAGAGGAATAATAGGCCATAATAAACCTAAAAAGGAAATCATTTAATGACGAATTTTCCAAAAAACATACATGTCATTTGCACTTCAAGACGAGCGCTCTTATGTTAACGGTTTCACGAGGGCCTCATACCAGCAAGAGAAAGGACTGTTTCTAGGAATACTTGAGTCCTGACTAAAGGTATTTCAAATCATAGACACCCAATGTTGTAAACCATGAGTAAAATTAGGTTGTTTGTCAGGTATATTCTTGGCGTTTTGAAAGGTATTATCAAAGTGAAAGATATTCGCATTAACTTAGAAAAAATGCCATTTCCAATTTTTATGGAGTCTAAAAAACTATCGACAATCAAACCATGATTACGAGCATGTGAAGTATACCAATCATCAATTTTTGTAATACAATCATAACCCTTAAACAAATGAGGCTCCGCTACAACCCACACACTCAACAGAGTAGGTCAAAGTCAATGAACTTCAACATAGTATTGGGCTTAATCTGGTCAATGTGTATACGGTAATGCTACAAGATACGATCAAAGAAGGGGGTAGGTAAAAGACGAACTTCGGCCTGTAAAAGTTTTACATAAATATACACCTTCATAGAAAGAGGCTCGCTGATGCTTGAAATCTCCTTTCGAACCTATGTCATATTTTTGGTGCAAGTTCATAGTCACGAATAATGCACTGAAGATAGGAGGGCGTGATCACGAAAACTGCATGTCCAAATCGCTCAACCGCCATCTACAAAGGAAAATCGATACTAATGAGTTTTTTAGAGAGGAAGAAAACAAGGAACTAAAAATAAGGGATTTCCCTTTATGAATAGGCCTTTTAGGCTGGACAATCATGACGCGTCTTTCACCATAAATACGATGTGATGGCGGCTTTGAAACTAAAAGAATGGTTAACGCACGTGCATGTGTACTGACAACATAGGACGTGGGAATAGTTGAAATAAATAGGTAAACTCAAGTACAAGTGAGTTAAGTTAGATACCAAAGCATGATGGAGCTATCTTTGTCATTAGGACTGGGAGCTTGATAAAGGACCCCGCCTTCCAAGTCCGGATACCCGAATCTAGATAGAGGGTATGTAGCGCAAATCCAGTAAAATCACAATGAACAGTTCCCACGATTCAAAGTAGGAAGGCAATTGCTTGGAACCAACAATGAGGATGAAAGCCACAACTACAATGAGAAGATAAAGAGAGCCTAACAACGAATATAGGTACATAATCTCAATGTACCACCATCATGATTATATCCCCTAAACATTCCCTATATAAATCGATCATACAACAACTACAAAGAGAAGATAAAGAGAGCCTAACAACGAATATAGGTACATAATCTCTCCTATATTTTCCTATTATCGCAATACTTAATTCTCTTACTCTAACTGTGACAATTGTAACTTTTGGTCAACGAAATTCAACTGTAGCCAAACGAAGCGTATGTTAATCCATGTGTTGAAAAGTTATTTTCCATAACTTTTGCTATGAATTATTAAATATTATAATACTACGTATGCTAATTCAAAACAATTATCGAGTAAACATCGAAAATACGGACAATAAATTACTATAACGTAAAAATTCGATAATCGTACAATTATTATTTTGAGAATAATAATATTCATAAAACGATCTACTCGTAAATACGAAACTGTGGATATATAGAACGTCGAAAACGTAGTTCGTATGTGAAAGTTACAACGATTAAACCGCTGTGAACGGATAAATGTACACAGGGTTTGGACTCAAAATGAAAAATGTGGTGCCTTAAACATAAAATATTAAATAACAATTCATATAATATGGAACATAATAATATCTAGTATTTAATTTCAAAGTCAAATTCGATTTCCGGTAAAATGCCGAAAATCGCGAAATCGGAAGAATACTGCGCTTAAACGCGTATTTCAACACCCAACGAGTTATAATTCAATCAAAATAAATGTTTGACAATGTTTTTACACAAAATAATTATTTAGAACTTTGTTTCGTCAAAAACTCATAAAATTTCACTAAAACGACTTACGATTTTATAAAAATCACACATTTTATATAAGTAGTATGCTATTTTTAAAAAAACAAACCCACCCACCCCTCCTACCCCACCCCCATCGGCTGCACCACCAGCCCCCATGCAATCCATGGGTTACTATTCAAGATCTAGGTGTAATTAGGGCTAGGAATAAACAAATGCACAAAATCAAACTTAGATTTTTAAACCATTATGTACTTCATTTGAGAACAACTAGCACCACTCTTCTCCTACATCTCTCTCTTTCTCCTCTCGGCTCAAACAATCCACCACCATCTCCCCTCCAACCCGCCACCACCATACACCACCATAAACCACCGCCGGCCACCCTCACCATCCACCATTTTTAGTGCAAAACATTCCAAACTTGGTAAGTTAGCTTCTCTTGTGATTTTAAACACTATTACACAAGTTTTACTCCATTTACACACACTAACATCTATGAAAAACCTTTGGGTAATAGCATTGTCCAAGGGTCCTCCGAGCTCCAAGGCTTGGATCTTCGTTCCTACCGCTAATCTCCCGAGATTACCCTAGTTTTTAAGCAAAGCACGCTACAAGGGTGAGTTCATACCCCTCATTTTCATCATTTCTAAACTTTTTGGGGGAGAATACAAGTTTAAATACTATAAATGTTGTTTTATCCAAGTTTACATATGTTTAAATGTTATAAATGATGATTTACACAAGTTCATAAAACTAGTTGTTGTGTAAAAATGCTTTTGATATGAAAAATGGTTAGTTCTATGTATGATAAACATTATGACATATTATGTTTGGGTAAAAGTTTCCAAACTATAAATAAAATGTGTAAAAATGCTAGATCTTGGATAAAAATGTTATAAATATGAAAAACTAGAAGTTGTGTACAAATGATATTGACATGAGAAGTGGTTAGATCCATGTATTGTAAATATTATGATATATTATGTTTGTGTGAAAGATACAAGACTATAAATAAAGTGTGTAAAACACTAGATTCTTGACATAAACGTCATAAAAACGAAAACTAATAAAAATTACGTTTTTATAACCGGGAAATATCACTTTCTAGCAAAAATGGTTATAACCAAGTTATTACACCATTTTTGTGAGAAATATCTTAAAAGATGATATTTATAATCATTTGAATAAGTTATTTCGTTATTATTCGTAAAACTATGATTATTACGATGGAACACTAAAAATAGACTATTATTGGAATAGTTTATGAACATAAAGTTATTATGACAAAAATAATTATGTAAAATTATATAATTATTAAACATTACTATATTATCATGGGAAAAATGATAATGGATGATTACAAGAGTTTTTATATACAAATCTTACGTAAACAAGTTGATTGAAATACATGCATTTTTGTGAGATGAAATCTTCACAGTACTTCTATAAGTACATACTATAACTCCTGAATTTTATAACCAGAGTCTCGGTAAGAGAGCGCGATATTTGAGTATATATCTATACGGGCTTGACAACCCCGCACCTGAGCTGCTAGCTACAGCTAGACCGGCAGGTCTAAGGTGTCCAAATATCTCACATTCCGACGCCTGAAGAACGTCGCAGCAGGCCAACTAGTCACAGTATGGTTATAGGGTATCTCACATGGGGAAAATAATCTACTTAATATTTTTATAAATTGTTTACGTGGAAACATACATTTCTAAGGAATTTACACCACAGTTTACATATTACATTTTAGTCTTTGGGATTTAAAGACTTGGACATTTTTATGAGAAAATACTGGATTTTCTTGGTTTTCAATACTATCGTTTATAAACAAAGGACATTTCTTACGCAAAATCTTATGAACTCAACAACTTAATTGTTGACACTCTTTCAAATTACTTGTATTCTCAGGAAATTGATAAGGTAAACCTCAGCGCTATTCAAAGGGACGTTACGACATCGTTTTTGTTTATTTTGATATCATTTGTAATTGTATTTGAAACATGCAACTTTTAAACGATGTAACATTTGCAATTATTTAATGATGGTTGTTTTTCTTGGAATCACTATTATTCAACTTTGTTATGATATTGTTCATGAAGTCATCCACCCTCGAACGTTTCCGCCATTACGGTTTGGGGGTGTGACAGATTGGTATCAGAGCATTGTTTATAGTGAACTAAGTATATCAGTCCATTCAAAGATATACAACTATAAATACAATGGGACTAAAACTCTCGAAAACATTTTTCGTACAAGTATACTTTTAAAATTACAACGATAATTTTTATAAAAAGTATAAGTACATACATACTAGAACGATATCATAACGAAAACATACAAAAGTGGTAGGATGAGTTGAACACTACGGATAGGCCTAAGTGTTTTGGTAATTATATCTTGGATAAATAGAGCCTGATCAACTGTATTGGTCCAAGATATGATTAACGTATACTTAGGAATAGTCGTGGTGAACAACAAGTCCGAACACTTACCAATAACCAAATAACTAAACATAAAATTTAAAATACTATAGGAGTATTTTATGACGCTATAGAACTAAACATAAAGTTAAAATACTATAGGAGTATTTTGTGTACATTACTTAATTATATATATGTGTATTTAAGAATCCCTTTATATACTTCTTACACCCCAATTCTCGTACAGACGCCATGGCCGGATATCACCTACCAGGAGACCCTTACTACCCGGAAGAAGAACCGGAAGAGATGTCGGAAGATGAGGACCTATGGGACGAGGAGGAGTCCGATGACGAGCCCGAAGTCATCAATCCCCGCCACCCAATCCGCGAGCATCATGCACCACCCCCGGAGCCGAGCTTCCAGGTATACCGACACCCTGGTGGCCCGTTATGGATGCGTACTCCTCGAAATAGGGTACTTCCCATCCACCGTCCCTTACTAATAGAAGAACCACTTCAGGACCCGACGCCAGAATGGGCAGAGCGCCTACGCCAGTGGAGTCGCGAGCAAGGCCTGATTCCCCCTTATGGCAGGTGTCGAGACTTCTTCGACCTCAGCAAGGGAGGTTCCGCAGACCGAGCCTTACCGGTCATGATTGGGCGTATTAGCCGCCAGGAGGATTGGATCAGGGCGACATCCAGCCAAGTCCAGGATGTGGGGGCCGCTACGGAGGTCACCACAGCATACGTCCGACGCCTCGACGAGGCTCATCACCGTACTTCCGAGAGGGTCGACTCGCTTGAGGAGGATGGGAGGACGGCTATGGGGATGTTCCGAGAGGCCTTCGTGCGAATATCAAAGTCCGAGCAGAGGATACGGGACATAGAGCAGAGGGCCCAGGAGGCCGTACGAGAGGCTGCCGATCTGAGGGCACAGGTAGCCGCGCTTCGTGGAGATGGGGGATCCAGTTCATCATGAGTAGTACTCGTACTACTCAAATTTTGTTATAGACTAGGATTTTACGAGCAAGCGCTATACGCTACTCGCTTTTGTATGTAGGCGCGACCCTACAATTAAGTGATTACACTCTTTGTGGGTCGTTACGTCGTTCATTTATTGTTGCATTGTAGACCCCCGCGAAGGTCAAAATTTTCCTATCTCAAAATTTATGTAACGCTACAAATTATTATTAATATGATGACGTAGTTTATTTATAAAACGTTGTACAAGTATTTGATATGTATGTTTGATACTGGATTATGGTTTCAACTTACGAAAAAAAAAGGACAAAGATAAGCTTAAAATATATAAGCGCCATATCCTAATGACAACATACTTATAACAATCCTTCCAGAAACTAACCAACGTCAAATCATGAATCCTTGTGGCAGAAATATGCCACCTCGTCGAAGAAACGCTAGGCGCACATCGATCGAAACACCCGAGCCACCCATGATGGACTCAGCTACTTTCCAAGCCGCTGTTACTGCTGCGGTAGCAGCTTCTATCGCTCAGATAAACTCGAATAGGACGAATGGAAATGGAAGAAGAAATGGCACCAGTGACTCCACAAATGGAGAAACACCAAACCAATCGCGAGTATGTACGTACAAGGACTTTGCTAATTGAAAACCTGTGGCTTTCCATGGTACTGGTGGTGTCCTTGCCCTCACTAGATGGATTGAGAAGACTGAATCAATCTTTGATATCTCTGCATGTCCCGAAGAATTTAAAGTCAAATTCGCCGCTTGTAACATTGTTGACACGGCCATGTCCTGGTGGAAGGGTCATGTTAAGGCTCTGACACTTCCTGTGGCCAACTCAATGAGTTGGGAGGAACTGAAGACCATGCTGATGAAAGAGTACTGGCCCAGAAGGGAGATCCAAAAACTAGAACAGGAGCTGTGGAACCTTACCATGAAAGGTTCAGATCTGACCACCTACACGAACCGATTCAATGACTTGGCAACCCTCTGCCCTGCTATGGTCACACCAGAATCTATGAAAGTGGAACGCTATATCTGGGGGCTATCTCCTCAGATCCAGGGGAACATAGAAGCAGCAAGCCCCGCCACCTTCGACAGTGCCAAACGACTGGCCCAACGATTAGTCGACCATGGGGTTCGCCAGGGCACCATGACCACTAAAACTGATCAACCAAAAGAGAAGGACCACAAAAGAAAACCCTGGAACAGGGGGAGGGGCAGCCTAACCAAGAAGATGCCAAGAGACAATAGATTGTGGCAGTCCGTGCAGCCACTATCCCGACTACCCCAACAGCAACCAAGCAGTATAATGGGACACTACCCAAGTGCAACAAGTGTAATTTCCACCATACTGGAGCCTATAGAGAAATGCACTGCACGAACTGTAACAAAAAGGGTCATATTGCCCGTTTCTGCAAGGCGCCAGTTCCACAAACCACCCAAGCCTCTAATGCTGGGGTGAGTCAAGCTTGTTGTGGTTGTGGTGAGACGGGGCATTTCAAGCGTGATTGCCCGAAGACAAAGAACATTGGGAGAAATGGAAGAGTCCTAGCTATGGGGCGTGCGGAAGCGGTAGAGGATCCCACCGTGGTTACCGGTACGTTCCTCGTCAATAATTCATATGCTTATATTCTATTTGATAGCGGTGCGGAGAGGAGCTTCGTAAGCCATGAGTTTAAAAACCTACTAAAACAAAAACATCAACCACTTAATGAAACATTTACGGTAGAAATGGCAAATAGCAAAACAGAAAGCACAAACGACATATACATAGGCTGTACACTTACTCTGGACGATCACTCCTTTCAAATCGACTTAATGCCTGTTAGAATAGGAAGCTTTGACGTGATTGTCGGTATGGATTGGCTAATTCCACATCATGCCGACATCATGTGTTACGAACGAGGGATCCGACTTCATCTGCAGGATGACAAGACCCTTGTTATCTACGGTGATAAACCCAGTACCAGCCTCCGAATCATGTCTTGCATCAAAGCCCGAAAGTACCTACAGAAAAGATACCATGCCTTCCTAGCCCACGTTGTTGACGAGAAGAAAGAAGTAAAGAGCATCAAAGAGATCCCTGAAGTCTGCGACTTTTCTGACGTATTCCCAAAAGACCTTCCAGGAGTACCACCCGCACGACAAGTCGAGTTCAGAATCGATTTGATCCCTGGAGCCACCCCAGTAGCAAAAGCGCCATATCGATTAGCCCCGGCAGAAATGCAAGAATTATCCAGCCAACTAAACGTACTGCTAAGTAAAGGGTTCATCAGGCCGAGCTTCTCACCTTGGGGAGCGCCGGTCTTGTTCGTGAAGAAGAAGGATGGATCATTCCGTATGTGCATTAACTATCGGGAATTGAACAAGCTCACTATCAAGAATCGGTATCCGTTACCCCGAATTGACAACCTTTTCGACCAACTCCAGGGATCGATTTATTTCTCAAAAATCGATCTAAGGTCGGGGTATCACCAACTCAGAGTCCAAGAAGAAGACGTTCCTAAAACGGCATTCAGAACTCGCTACGGCCATTATGAATTCGTTGTGATGCCCTTCGGATTGACTAATGCGCCCGCAGTGTTTATGGATCTGATGAACCGCGTATGCCGACCTTACCTAGATAAATTCGTGATAGTGTTCATCGACGACATACTTATCTATTCATGAAGTAAGGAGGAACATAGTCAACACCTACGACAAGTTTTGGAGACATTAAGAGCAGAGAAGCTGTATGCGAAATTTTTGAAATGCGAATTTTGGATTCGAAAGGTGGACTTTCTAGGCCACGTAGTCAGCAAGGAAGGGATACATGTGGATCCCTCCAAAATCAAAGCCATCGAAAAGTGGGAAGCACCAAGAACTCCGACAGAAATCCGCCAGTTTTTGGGCCTTGCTGGCTATTACCGAAGATTCATACAGAATTTCTCCAAAATTGCGAAGCCACTTACTGCCCTGACACAGAAGGGTGTAACATTCAAGTGGGAAGATAAACAAGACGCCGCCTTCCAGACCTTAAAGAAAGCTTTGTGCAGCGCTCCTATTCCGTCCCTTCCAGAAGGAACAGAAGACTTTATGGTCTATTGCGATGCATCGAACCAGGGTCTGGGCTGCGTACTCATGCAAAGAGGAAAAGTCATTGCCTACGCTTCAAGACAACTTAAAACTCACGAGGTCAACTACACTACACATGACCTCGAGTTGGGGGCAGTAGTGTTCGCATTGAAGATCTGGATACACTACCTGTACGGCACTAAGTGTACGGGTTTCACCGATCATAAGAGTCTCCAGCATATCCTCAACCAAAAAGAACTCAACATGAGACAACGACGATGGGTAGAGCTGCTAAGTGATTATGAATGCGAAATTCGTTATCACCCAGGAAAGGCCAACGTGGTGGCAGATTCCCTTAGTTGGAAAGAGTACTCGGGCCGCCGAGTAAAGTCTCTGTCAATAACGATCCATTCTCATTTGTCCACTCAGATCAAGGAGGCGCAACAAGAAGCCTTAAAACCCGAAAATGTCGCAAATGAAGCCTTGTGAGGGATGGATAAAAACCTTGAAGTTAAGGATGACGGAGCTCATTACCTCATGAACCGAATTTGGACCCCGAGATTCGGCGGATACAGAGACATTATCATGAATGAGGCTCACAAGACTAGATACTCCGTTCATCCTGGGTCCGACAAGATGTACCTGGACCTCAAGAAACTGTATTGGTGGCCAAACATGAAGGGAGAAATTGCTACTTACGTGGGCAAGTGCCTGACTTGCGCCAAGGTTAAAGTAGAATACCAAAAGCCCTTGGGTCTACTACAACAACCAGAAATACCCGAGTGGAAGTGGGAGCGGATAACTATGGACTTCATAACCAAATTACCCAAGACAACTGGTGGGCTAGACACCATATGGGTAATCGTCGATAGGCTAACTAAGTCCGCTCACTTCCTGCCGATCAAGGAAACCGACAAAATTGAGAAACTTACAAGGACATACATCAAGGAAATAGTACGACTGCATGGTGCACCAATTTTTATTATCTCAGATCGAGATAGTCGGTTCACGTCAAGATTTTGGCAATCATTGCAGAAGGCCTTGGGAACCAGACTCGACATGAGTACAGCGTACCACCCACAGACAGACGGGCAAAGTGAAAGAACCATTCAAACGCTGGAAGACATGTTGAGAGCTTGTGTGATAGACTTTGGTAAGGCGTGGGACACCCACTTACCACTCATTGAGTTTTCATACAACAACACCTACCACACTAGCATCAAAGTTGCCCCATTTGAAGCTTTATATGGACACAAGTGCAGATCCCCTCTATGCTGGGCTGAGGTAGGGGATACTCAACTAGCCAGAGGCCAAGTACCTAACAGCACTCTCACCGGTCCAGAGATCATACGAGAGATGACGGAGAAAATCGTTTAGATCTGTGAACGATTGAAAGCATCTCGTGACCGACAAAAGAGTTACGTAGACAAACGACGCAAACCTTTGGAATTCCAGGTTGGCGATCGAGTGTTGTTGAAGGTCTCACCATGGAAAGGAATAATATGCTTTGGAAAGCGTGGGAAACTGAACCCCATATACATTGGGCCCTTTGAGATCCTTGCTAGAATCGGCCCAGTAGCCTACAAACTCCAACTACCACAAGAGCTCAGCAATGTCCATCCCACCTTTCATGTATCCAACCTAAAGAAGTGTCTGTCCGATGAGACGCTTGTCATTCCGCTCGATGAGATCGAGGTGAATGAGAATCTCCAGTTTGTAGAAGAACCCGTGGAGATCATGGACAGAGAAGTCAAAAGAACGAAACAAAGCCGCATACCAATAGTGAAAATCCGCTGGAGCGCTAAGCGTGGACCAGAATTTACATGGGAGCATGAAGACCAAATGAAACAAAAGTATCCACATCTCTTCCCAAACCCTTGAGGATCTACTCAAGAGCTAAATTTCGGGACGAAATTCTTTCTAACGGGTAGATGATGTGAGAATTGTAACTTTTGGTCAACGAAAGTCAACTGTAGCCAAACGAAGCGTACGTTAATCCATGTGTTGAAAAGTTATTTTCCATAACTTTTGTTATGAATTATTAAATATTATAATACTACGTATGCTAATTCAAAACAATTATCGAGTAAACATCGAAAATACGGGCAATAAATTACTGTAGCGTAAAATTTTGATAATCGTACAATTATTATTTTGAGAATAATAATATTCATAAAACGATCTACTCGTAAATACGAAACTGTGGATATATAGAACGTCGAAAACGGAGTTCGTATGTGAAAGTTACAACGATTAAACCGCTGTGAACGGATAAATGTACAGGGTTTGGACTCAAAATGCAAAATGTGGTGCCTTAAACATCAAATATGAAATAACAATTCATATAATATGGAGCGTAATAATATCTAGTATTTAATTTCAAAGTCAAATTCGATTTCCGGTAAAATGCCGAAAATCGTGAAATCGGAAGAATACTGCGCTTAAACGCGTATTTCAACACCCAACGAGTTATAATTCAATCAAAATAAATGTTTGACAATGTTTTTATACAAAATAATTATTTAGAACTTTGTTTCGTCAAAAACTCATAAAATTTCACTAAAACGACTTACGATTTTATAAAAATCACACATTTTATATAAGTAGGATGCTATTTTTATAAAAACAAACCCACCCACCCCTCCTACCCCACCCCCATCGGCTGCACCACCAGCCCCCATGCAATCTATGGGTTACTATTCAAGATCTAGGTGTAATTAGGGCTAGGAATAAACAAATGCACAAAATCAAACTTAGATTTTTAAACCATTATGTACTTCCTTTGAGAACAACTAGCACCACTCTTCTCCTACATCTCTCTCTTTCTCCTCTCGGCTCAAACAATCCACCACCATCTCCCCTCCAACCCGCCACCACCATACACCACCATAAACCACCGCCGGCCACCCTCACCATCCACCAGTTTTAGTGCAAAACATTCCAAACTTGGTAAGTTAGATTCTCTTGTGATTTTAAACACTATTACACAAGTTTTACTCCATTTACACACACTAACATCTATGAAAAACCTTTGGGTAATAGCATTGTCCAAGGGTCCTCTGAGCTCCAAGGCTTGGATCTTCGTTCCTACCGCTAATCTCCCGAGATTACCCTAGTTTTTAAGCAAAGCACGCTACAAGGGTGAGTTCATACCCCTCATTTTCATCATTTCTAAACTTTTTGGGAGAGATTACAAGTTTAAATACCATAAATGTTGTTTTATCCAAGTTTACATATGTTTAAATGCTATAAATGATGATTTACACAAGTTCATAAAACTAGTTGTCGTGTAAAAATGCTTTTGATATGAAAAATGGTTAGTTCTATGTATGATAAACATTATGACATATTATGTTTGTGTAAAAGTTTCCAAACTATAAATAAAATGTGTAAAAATGCTAGATCTTGGATAAAAATGTTATAAATATGAAAAACTAGAAGTTGTGTACAAATGATCTTGACATGAGAAGTGGTTAGATCCATGTATTGTTAATATTATGACATATTATGTTTGTGTGAAAGATACAAGACTATAAATAAAGTGTGTAAAACACTAGATTCTTGACATAAACGTCATAAAAACGAAAACTAATAAAAATTACGTTTTTGTAACCGGGAAATATCACTTTCTAGCAAAAATGGTTATAACCAAGTTATTACACCATTTTTGTAAGAAATATCTTAAAAGATGATATTTATAATCATTTGAATAAGTTATTTCGTTATTATTCGTAAAAATATGATTATTACGATGGAACACTAAAAATAGACTATTATTGGAATAGTTTATGAACATAAGGTTATTATGACAAAAATAATTATATAAAATTATATAATTAATAAACATTACTATATTATCATGGGGAAAATGATAATGGATGATTACAAAAGTTTTTATATACAAATCTTACGTAAACAAGTTGATTGACATACATACATTTTTGTGAGATGAAATCTTCACAGTAATTCTATAAGTATATACTATAAGTCCTGAATTTTATAACCAGAGTCTCGGTAACAGAGCGCGATATTTGAGTATAGATCTATACGGGCTTGACAACCCCGCACCTGAGCTGCTAGCTACAGCTAGACCGACAGGTCTGAGGTGTCCAAATGTCTCACATTCCGACGCCTGAAGAACGTCGCAGCAGGCCAACTAGTCACAGTATGGTTATAGGGTATCTCATAAGGGGAAAATAATCAACTTAATATTTTTATAAATTGTTTACGTGGAAACATACATTTCTAAGGAATTTACACTACAGTTTACATATTACATTTTAGTCTTTGGGATTTAAAGACTTGGACATTTTTATGAGAAAATACTAGATTTTCTTGGTTTTCAATACTATCGTTTATAAACAAAGGATATTTCTTACGCAAAATCTTCTGAACTCACCAACTTAATTGTTGACACTCTTTCAAATTACTTGTATTCTCAGGAAATTGATAAGGTAAACCTCAGCGCTATTCAAAGGGACGTTACGACGTCGTTTTTGTTTATTTTGATATCATTTGTAATTGTATTTGAAACATGCAACTTTTAAACGATGTAACATTTGCAATTATTTAATGATGGTTGTTTTGCTTGGAATCACTATTATTCAACTTTGTTATGATATTGTTCATGAAGTCATCCACCCTCGGGCATCCCCGATAATGCTCCTAACCTATCTCAGGTTCTATGATCAATCCTAGCAAGGACACACCAAGCTTACAGTTGCGCCCGGATTGACGTAGCAATGGTCAAACATGCTCCGGAAATTATGATGTATGAGTTAGCTTCCAAGAAACCATTCTAGAAATTGTCCTAAGGGTTTTGTGCGGTGTCAAAACTTTCTTGTTCCCTACGGTCGCCTTTTCTATTTGGGATATCTATTCCTAAGTTTTAGAGTTTTATTAGGAGACGTTTTAATAGTTATATATAGGGCTATTAAGAACGTTTTTTTTATTATCCCTTTCATCCCGTTTCTACCCAAACGTTTAAAGCCTTTGTAATCCTTCAAAATACTCGTGTTTAAATATAGTGCTCTCCAAATATATTTTTTTCCCGTTTTGAGGTTTTCCTCTATAAATCTGGTGTTCTATTTGATTCTTATTTGTGTTTTGATCATTACCAATCATATTAAGTAAGACAATACAATACAAATTGCGTTTATCTTTACATAACATTACGCAAATAGAAAATTCCATAAAAACATTGATACGAAATCTCTTTCTTAACAAGAGTTACCCTCTTTTATCTATCTTCCAAACTTGTCACTCTATAAAAGACAAGTGCTCCAGAGTTTTGGTCTTTTATCAGTTTATGTATAAACTTTAAAATGTAAATATTGATCAGATGCTCACAAATCAAATAATTAAAATCAAACCGGTAATGATTTATAAGTTATATATGCTTTTGATTGACAAAGATGTAAAAAACAAATTCAAATTCCGAATGTCGTTATTTTGTCTTTCATTTTAGTGGTTAAGATATCTTTTCACTCTATATTAATTTCTTGCTCTCCCTCCTCCATTCTGTATTTGATGTAAATACAATTGATTGTTGTGGGCCATGTAGACATAGAGTCATGTCCAAAATGTTCATCAAAGTTATATGGTCACCATGTCTATGATCATATACTGAAATTGGAGCCCACGTCAGTAATTGAACTTGTGAAAAGGGTAATACTAAAAGGCATTTGGATCCTACAAATTTTTTTATGAAAGCTAATTATCTTAGAAAATGTAATAAAATTTGAAACTATAGTTAAAGTCTTTAAGTTTATTAATTTTTTGGTTTTATTTTAAAGTTGATTTTTTAGTATAAAAGGCTAAAACTTGTAAAAGTTTTTTTATATATGGCAATTTGAATGTTTTTGAGGTTACCATTTTATATGTTGAGCCAACATGTCATGGATTTGGATTTTTTTTTGGCTGAATTCAACACTAGAAATCTCGTACAAAGAATGCATAGGGCTTAACACATTGTGGTGTAGCCAATTTTGTGTATACATTGTTGCACTTTTATATATAATAATAATAATAATAATAATAATAATAATAATAATAATAATAATAATAATAATAATAATAATAATTTATTATTATTATTATTTACATATTTATACTACTAAAAATGTCCATGTATATTTAAAAAAATGTGTTTATATTCTAAAAAACATATCTTTACTTTAAATATGTAAAATATATATTTATACTTTTAAAAAATATTTTACATTTCTAAATACGTAAAAAAACATATTTATATTTTTTAAAACATAAAAATTATTTATATTTCTAAGAAAATATATTTATACTATTAAAAGATAATAATACAAAATTATACTTCTAAAGATATTTTTATTCTTCTAAACATGTAATAATACATATGTATATATGTAAAACATAAAAAAATTACATATTTACCCTTCTAAAAAAATGCATTTATACTTCCCAAAAATGTATTTTGCAGATACATATTCATATCAATCTCAAAACGTATTTTTAAATATATTCTTTTAGAAGTATAAATATGTACTTTTACATTATAAATATACTTTTAGAAGTATAAATATGTATCTCTTTATTTTTAGAATTATAAATAATTTTTTTGTATATAAACACGTTTTTTCCATATTACATGTTAATTCGTTTTTAATTTATACAAAATGCGTTTTCATGCAAAAAAAATTGTAACTATACTTCTAAAAATGTATTACTACTTGTAGAAAATGTATTAATATTTTTATAAAATATAAAAATACGTGTGTATGTGTGTGTGTGAGTATATATATATATATATATATATATATATATATATATATATATATATATATATATATATATATATATATATATATATATATATATATATATTACTACTCATAAAGCAAACTTGCATAATTTTTAAGAGGTACAATTTTTTATGCACACAATACATCTATAAAGCACGTATATACAACTTTTCCAACACATTTTCCAAACATTTAATGCTACGTATCTTCTTAATTTTTAAGAGGTACCAATTGAGATGCATAAAATACAATTTCTAAAAACATACAAGTTAAAATCGCTCCTTATCTAGTAATCTTGGTCAAATTTACCTTCTTAGCTGATTATTTGAGCGTGATTTATGGATTGAATTTGAAATTTGAACTCCTCCAGATGAAATGTTTCCATATAAATTCTGCATAATTGTTGAATCTGCTGTACATTAAATACTCATATGAAGCTTCTAGAAATGACGACCATTCGTCTTCTCTCTCTCTCTCTCTAACCACCGTCAGCCGCCACTTCCGTTCCACCTTCAACCAACGACCGCACCACCACGTGAACTGCACCATCATGAAACCTCATTACGACTTACTACTATCACTACCACAAAAAACCCACCTTATCTCTCTCAATCCTGAACCCTAAACCACATCCCCATTGTAAGAACACACAAAAGTTGTAAAAAAGGGTAAAATGGTCTTTTATCATATTATAGACCATATTGTAAAATAATATGTGGTTTGTTAAATAAGAATGTAAGAAATGAAAGTTTGTGTAAATTTGGAGTTTTATCGCGTGAATAGTGAAAATTGACCAAAAAAGGGCAAAATGGTCATTTGACATGAAAATGACCATTATGTTAAGAAATTGTATTAAGGAGTTAAGTTGGTAGTTAATGTAACTTAATTTGCAAGATTATGAGCTTTAGGGCCATTTTTGAACCAAGGAAGAAATCCAAGGACCAAAGTGCAATTATTTTATAAAACTAAAATATAAATAAGAGAGTTAATCAACTCTCATTCTCCAGAACATCATAGAAGAATCGGGAGAGAACGAGAGAGCACAAGAGAAGAGGAAGAGTTCTAGTAGTTCTACAAGGAATTGGAGCTAGAATTGAAGATTTTCAAGCATTTGAGGTAAGAAATCAAAGTTTGAACACATACTATTCATGGTCTTCTTGAGATGAAATCTGGAAATCTGATTCATGAAGTTCATGAAATGTTTCCAGAGGTTTATCTCCATTTAAGTATACTAAAATCATCAAGTAAACATGTTCTAACCCTTGAACATGTTGAAAATCAAGAAAATATGAAATTTTGCTCAAGAACCCTAATTTACGGGTTTGTAAGATCAAGACTGATTTTGATGCTTTTGTTTGGTTCAAAGGATCACTTAGGATGTATTAAGACACTCCTAAGTGGTTAATTTCAGAAATTTGGATTTTTGGTGAAAATATCAAAAAACGGGTTTTTAAGAAATTGAAGTTGGAATCAGTGATTCCATGGGTTAAAACCTGATGTAAACTGAGGGTTTTAGTCATGGAATGATAGTAAAAAAGATTAAGTTATGTATTAAGTGCTTAATAGGTGAAAATAGAGGTTTGCAGCTCAAAAATCGGACTGAAAATACAGTCTGCAGCACGGGCACGAGTCGTGCCATATTTGGTCTATGGTTAGCACGAGTCGTGCTCACTATTTGAGCCAGAAATAGCACTTTACTTTGTGCACGAGTCGTGCATCTCCAAGAGCAAAAAGAGCACGAGTCGTGCTCTAAGTCAGAGAGCATTCTGTCCAATTTTGAGATTTGAACATGAAGCTAGACATGTCCGTTTGGTCTATAATTCATACCATAGGCTTAAAATGGTATGAAACCACATGGAAAATTGTTAAATTCAGAATACGACCCCTCGGGGGTACTGTAGTAGAATACGGGTATATTGAAGAGTATACAATTCATGGAAAGATGATTGTTACTAGTCATATACTTGTTATGACTTGAAGCTGTACCATATGAGACCTTAGAACCGTAGAGTCAGTTGTAGTATGTATTTATTAAATATATATACGTGATACCTGTGTAGGTTGTGCTTCGAATATTGTTGAGCACAGAAAGGGGAAAGGAGTACGAGAAGCTTAGTGACCTATAGCTACACCAAGGTGAGTATATGTGGACTTTTTGTACATAGCAAAAATGATATTTTCAAAAAATAAGATTTCCAAATACTTTTGAATACTAAAGTTGGAAACAGTTTTAAAGTAGCTCTATACAAGGGCTAAGTGTTTTAAAGCAGATTTTAAAGCAATGTAGTTTACAGAGTATTTTGAAAGTAGCTCCGTATGTGAGCTAAAGATGTTGGAGTTAGTTTTGATAGTATTTTTGATTAAGAGTTATAAAGTTTATGAGTTTGAGTCTATTATAAATTGTGTCCCTTTTTGACCAATTTGAGATGAAATGAAGAAAGTAATGAGATAAGAACTAAAGCAAAGAAAGTAATAAGAGTCAGTTGTCCGGTCTAGGATCACCCACATAATCGGGAGATTTGAAGACACTACTGGGGTGGTACCTCCCGTCGCGAAGTAGTTGTCTAGCTTAGCATAACCTTATGGTTGGATCTGTTCCAAGCCATGAAGGGGAGACAGCATAACCTTGTGCTTGGATCCGTTCCAAGTCACGAAGGGGAGACAGAGATAGCATAACCTTGCGGGAAGATCTGTTCTGTCCCGCGAAGGGGAGTTAGTAAAATGAATTAAACTAAACTAATTCATGAGTTTCAGTTGGTCACAAGTAAATGAGAAAGAAAGCAGTTTTTAAGAAGGAAAGCAGTTTTAAAGAAAGAAATCAGTTTTAAGAAAGAAAGCAGTTTTAAAGAAAGAAATCAGTTTTAAGGAAGAAAACAGTTTGAGAAAGAAGCAGTTTTTAAGAAAGAAAGTATTTTGAGATTTGTTATGAAAATAAGTTTAAAGCAGTTTACTTGTTTATTGTTGTCGTCAAAACAACTCACTTGTAGTTGTCATGTCATTTAAGTCTTAATCCAATTATTTACCTTATTATTTGACTATTAGACTTACGAGCAAGCATTACTCGATCATTTAATAGTATAGTTTTGGTAAGTAAAGGTATCAAATTTCCACAGGGAGTTGTTAACTAACTTAAAGTTTGCAATTCTTAGTCAAACGGTTTAGAGGCGAGTTTTAGTGAAAACTCGTAAAACCCAAGTTTTTGAATGTTTTTAAAAAAAATTAACTAATAAGATGCAATGGTTGTAACAACACAACAATACAGAGATAATATGATCAAATGATAACAAGGGAAGCTTTCGCCTAGGATTTGTTGATTCATATAAACCTATGTTGACTAGTTTTGATTATGTGCAATGAGTTAAAATAGGTTGCATTAAGTGGTAGGATCATATGGTCAAGTCACCAATTCTATGATTTCTAAGTTAATATAGCACAATGGTCATGTAACTAAATAACTTATAATCATGAAATATTAATATAATCTAGCATGCAAACATAGTCCATACCCTAATGGTCATAGTGATATGTTCATACAATCAATGGTCATGAGTTGCAACTAAATGTGATATAAGTTTTATTTCACTAATCAAGTTTATAACTAAAATAACTTCCCTAGTTAAATGGTCAATAACTAGTCCAATGATATATAGTTGTCAATTACACATCAAAATGGTTCATATGATCAATACGTTTAAATGGTCAATAAACTTAATCATATGAAGATGGCTATCAAGAATACAAACTTTAATCACATTCAATATGTATAGCATGCAAATTATATATCCTAACCGATATTTAACTCGAATCAAAAACTAGATCAACACATATTTATATTAATGAATCAACATCACCTAGGCAAAAGCTACAGGGATCTAGCCTAGCATGGTATCAAATATACAACAACAATATGAAGAAGACATGATAAAAGATACCAACCGGTTTACAATCGATGAATCCTTGCTTATAATGAAGATCTTAGCTCCTTCTTGTTATGAAAATCACTCTTAATAACATAAAAAATGATAAATACACAAAAATATATCTGAACTATAGTTTCCTTGCTCTCAATATGGTGTCTAAAACCGTGCATAGAGGCTTCTATTTATACTTGCTGAGATACAGTGCTCGCGTCGCGACCAACAGGTCCGTCGCGTCGCGAGGGTGCGTCGAGTGCTGCTTTTGGTCGGCCACTGGTCTGGCTAGTGCGTTGTGTTGGTAGTCTCGCGATCACAAAGTTGGTATTGTCGCGTCCAGGTCTTCGCGTCGCGACCAGTCCTTTCGTCGCGTCGCGAGTGCTGTAGCATCTGGATTCTTCTGTCTTGCTTCTCTTTGCGTCGCGATTTCTTGGTCAGCATAGGGTCTCGATATGGCTCTTGATTGGCTTTTTTCGTCTTTAAGCTCGAATCCAGCTCCTTCTTAATCCGCAAAGCCATTTTTCCTGTGTTTTGGTAATTTTGGCGTTATAAGTATCTTTTATCTTTAGATAATACCAAAAACACATGTTTAAGCACTCGATATTGCCCGAAATATATGTATAATTTAGGAAATATCAATATACCCCACACTTGAACTTTGCTTGTCCTCAAGCAAACTACAATTTAAAACCCAGCTAAGAAATTTGATATCCAAACAACTTTCCGAATGCTATCACAGATCTAGCATTATTTACCGATGTTAAGAATAAATTTTTAAGAATAAACATAGTAGATTATACCTAATCTTATGTACGTATTTCTAACTTTTCAAAATTTTACATAAAATCTATTTCTATTAATGACAAGTCTTTAGATTGAAAAATACTCATTTTTACATAACATTGAATACACCCTTAAAATTTTCTTTTACCTCAAGATCTTTTGTCAAGTTTCCCAAAAATTATGTTGGACTAAGTTTATCAAGTTCAGTTATTTTCTCCATTTTTACCGCACCTTTGAAACTCGTGACTTTCTATGGAACTCTTGATTACAAATTTTCAACTCACAACTGTACAGAGTTTACTAATTCAAATTCCAAAGGCCACTAAGGAAAATCCCATGAATTTCGATGACACCCGTGTAGCGAGCTTTCGACAATATTATCCCAAACCAGTTGGTTTTAGGTAATAAGGAGTAGAAATGCCCGTGGGCCCCATTTTATGTCTACTTGCTCGAATGTCAAAGGTCACTGATTGAATTTCCTTCCTGAGTCTCAATCTTATGGTGTAACATTACTTGATTCTCGCTTTTCATTAGATTTCTCATTCGAAGTTCTTTTAACGAGGCTTATTTTCCTCAATTTAGTCATAGCATTCGCGCGATTAGGGAAACTGACTCAACCTGTTTTGACAAAATTTGATTTTCAATGGGTCTATTTCATTGTTTATGCAAAACCTTTTGTAATTATCATTCTAACTACTTGTCATTTAAAGAATTAAATTTTATACGAAAATATCGAAAAACTAGAAAATAAGAGAATAAAATCAAGTTTAACCTACGAATTTATTTTCAAAACATTTTTCTTAACAATTACCTTCTTAGCATTCAATTTTTGGAAAAAATGTTTAAGATAAAAATTTTTACTTGGCTCAGTTAATTATTGCAGTTTTGACTTGTTTACCCTACACTTATTTTATACAATAATTTTATTGTATATATCTTTTAAATCATAGAGGAGTTTAATTGGAATGGACTCCCCTTGGGTAATGAGTCGTTTTGTTTTTAGGACATCTTTCCACAGAAGAAGAATGCTGAACTAACTGCCAGCGTCTGTTTAAACCTGAATTCTGCATCCATGCTCAGAAGAAATATCAACCACACCATGAAAAACACACCATTAAATAAAAACACACCACACTAAAATGAACTTCAAATAATTCAAACGTATTTAAGGAAAATTTTTTTTATTATCATTATTATTATTGTTTTTTTTTTTAGATCAACACATGAAAGACACAAATAAATCATACCAATCAATAATCTCGGGTTGCCTCCCGGAAGCGCTTCTTTTTCATAGATTTGAAGTCTTTTTAGCTGGGACTCCATTCCCCTCTAATGTTCTACTGTTTGGAGTGGGATGTCTTCGCGTTCGTTTTCGTTTTGAACGCCTTCTTCATATCTTTTTAACCTGTGCTCGTTCACTTTGAAACTTCATCCACCTTCCTTGAAAAGATCCACAGCCCCGTGTGGATATATTTCTTTGATTGTGAACGGACCATACCATCGCGTCTTCAGTTTTCCAGGGAAAAGTCTTAATCGTGAATTGTAAAGTAGGACTTTCTCCCCTGGTTGGAAATCTTTGTTTCCTTTCAATCTTGAATCGTGCCACCTTTTGGTTTTATCTTTGTAAATAACCGAGTTTTTGTATGCGTCATTTCTTAGTTCATTTAGCTCATTCAATTGACACAAACGGTTAGTACTGACAAGATTAAAGTCCAAGTTACACGTTTTTAAGGCCCAGAATGCCTTGTGTTCAACCTCTACTGGGAGGTGACAAGCTTTTCCGTACACCAATCTGTATGGGGTAGTGCCAATTGGTGTCTTGAAAGCGGTTCGAAAAGCCCAAAGTGCATCGTCAAGCTTTTCTGACCAGTCCTTCCGGCTTGTTCCTACGGATCTTTCTAAAATGCGTTTTAAGGCCCTGTTTGTGATCTCTGTTTGACCACTTGATTGCGGGTGATAAGGTGTGGATATTCGATGGGTTACCCCATACTTATTTAAAGCATTCTCCATTTGTTTGTTGCAAAAATAAGTACCCCTATCGCTTATAAGAGCTTTAGGGACACCGAAACGTGCAAAAATGGTTTTCAAAAATTTAACCACACCCCGCACATCATTTATGGGTAAAGCCTTTGCTTCAGCCCACTTTGATACGTAGTCCACCGCAACCAATATATATTTATTTCCGTGGGAATTAGGAAAAGGTCCCATAAAGTCAATACCCCACACATCGAAAATTTCACATACCTGGATAGAATGCAATGGCATTTCATTTCTGGACGAAATATTACCCGCTCGCTGACACGGATCGCATGTCTTGACGAAATTCGTTGCGTCTTTGAAGATAGTGGGCCAATAAAAGCCCGCTTCAAACACCTTTCGTGCGGTGTAATTTGCTCCGTGATGTCCACCTGTAGGTCATTGATGGCATTGCTTGAGTATGTCTTTTATCTCTTTCCCGTGTACGCACCTCCGTATGATGTTATCCGGACATGAGCGAAAAAGGTATGGTTCATCCCACAGGTAGTACTTGATATCGGCAAAGAACTCTTTCTTTTGTTGGTGAGTAAGCCCTTTTACTAGCACTTTGGCTGCAAGATAGTTTACAATATCCGCATACCAGGGGGTCTCCATATCAACATGAATTGACATTACATGTTCTTCAGGGAAGGAGTCGTTCACTTCCTTTTCTTCCCTCGCCTTTTGCTCCGGATTTTCCAGTCTCGACAAATGATCAGCTGCCAAATTCTCGGATCCTTTCTTGTCTTGAATTTCTATATCAAATTCTTGTAACAGCAAGACCCAACGAATCAGACGTGGTTTGGCATCTTGCTTGTTGAACAGGTACTTGATTGCAGAGTGATCTGTGTAGACAACGGTTTTTGATAAAATTAGATAAGGTCTGAATTTATCAAAAGCATACACTACTGCCAGGAGTTCTTTTTCAGTCGTTATGTAGTTTTCTTGGGCAGGATTCAGAGTTTTGCTGATGTAGTAGATTGGATTGAATTTCTTGTCGATTCTTTGGCCTAGGACGGCTCCCAATGTGATATCACTTGCGTCTGTCATCAGTTCGAAAGGTAGGTTCCAGTCTGGGCCGACCATGATCGGGGCAGTAGTCAATTTAAGCTTCAAAAATTCAAAAGCATTAACACATTCATTATTAAAATCAAATTTTACATCATTTTGTAACAGTTGTGTTAAAGGTTTGGTTAT
Organism: Cichorium intybus; assembly: GCA_023525715.1. Classification (NCBI taxonomy): domain Eukaryota; kingdom Viridiplantae; phylum Streptophyta; class Magnoliopsida; order Asterales; family Asteraceae; genus Cichorium; species Cichorium intybus. Next base: position 138,683,617 of record CM042009.1, read on the forward strand.
TTTTGAGAAATCTTTTATAAATCTCCGGTAAAAACCGGCATGTCCCAAGAAGCTTCTGACTCCTTTTACGTTGGTCGGTGATGGTAGTTTAGCAATGACTTCAACTTTTGCCTTGTCGACTTCAATCCCATGTCTTGACACTTTGTGTCCCAAAACTATTCCTTCTTTCACCATGAAGTGGCATTTCTCCCAGTTGAGCACTAGATTGGTTTCTTCACATCTTTTAAGCATTTTGTCTAGATTACACAAACATTCTGTAAATGAGTTACCAAATAGTGAGAAGTCATCCATGAAGACCTCCATTGAGTTTTCCATCATGTCATGGAAGATTGCCGAGACACATCTTTGAAAAGTGGCTGGAGCATTGCATAGACCAAAAGGCATTCTTCGGTACGCAAAGATTCCTAAAGGGCATGTAAACGTCGTTTTGTCTTGATCTTCTGGGTCAATCGGAATTTGAAATTATCCTGAAAAACCATCCAAAAAACAGTAATAGGCTTTTCCTGATAATCGTTCCAGCATTTGATCGATGAAGGTAAGAGGAAAATGGTCTTTTCGTGTTGCATCGTTTAATTTGCGATAATCGATGCACACCCGCCATCCTGTCACTGTTCTGGTAGGTATAACTTCATTCTTCTCGTTGGTGATGACTGTTATTCCTCCCTTCTTTGGTGTTGTGCTGATGGTTTTGAATCTTCTTCCATCAGTATCTTATGAGAACAGATGGTTGGGCTTATTCCTTTTATGTCAGAGATGCTCCAAGCGATAGCATCTTTTCTTTTTTTTAGAACTTTCATGAGTTCTCTTTCTCTTCTCGGCTTAATTCAGATGAAATGACAACCGGGTATTCCTTGGTGTCAGTCAAAAATGCATACTCCAAATGGTTTGGAAGTATCTTCAAGTCCGGAATGTTCTGGTTCCTAGGAGATTTTTGTTTTGGCAGTACCGTTTCTTCTTGGTAAGCGAAATGTGGTTCATTTTTCAAGAGTTCTTCCAGCTCCTTCAGATCCTTTTCTGGATCAAATGTTTTCTCAGCAAGTTGCATTTCATGACTATAATCTTGTTCTCGTATGGCTCTGGCTTCCTCTTCAAATATTAAATCGAAGGTGTCGATATGGAAGACTGTGTCATCACTCATCGTTGAGTGTTTGATCGTGTGATCCATGCCAAAGGTGATGGCTTCAGTGCCCACCCAAATGGTTAATTTAGTGTCATGAACATCTATCAAAGCTCTTGCTGTGGCCAAGAAAGGTCTTCCAAGAAGAATAGGGACTTCATCATCTTCCTCCATATCCAGTATGACAAAATCTACAGGAAAAACAAACTTGTCAACTTTTACCAGAAGGTCTTCTACTATCCCTCTTGGATATGTTACCGCCTTGTTAGCAAGATTAATTGCCATTCGAACTGGTTTTGGTTCTGGTAAATTTAGTTTCTTGTAGAAAGAATATGGCATTAAATTGATGCTGGCACCTAAGTCTGCCAAACCATAGCTGCTGGCATGGTTTCCGAAGGTGCAAGGAAGATGTAAACCGCCTGGATCTCCCACTTTTTCTGGTAGGTTCTTCATCATTGATGCATAACATTTTTCACTTAATGTTACCAGCGACACCTCTTCCATTTTCTTTCGGTTAGTTAGGAGGTCTTTGAGGAATTTGGCATATTTTGGCATTTGTGTTATTGCATCAACGAATGGAATATTGATGCTTAGCTGTTTCAAGTGCTCAAGAAATTTCTTAAATTCTTTATCCTCCTTCTCCTTCTTCAAACGTTGAGGGAATGGAATGGTCGGTTGGTGTGGTTGAGGTGAAGCTGTTTCTTTTGTTCCTTCATCCTTAGTGCTCCCCGGATCTTTTCCAGCTTTATCTTCTTGTGTTTCAGGAGTTGAGTTGATGGCTTCTTCAATGACTGCTGGTGGGATGATTTTTCCGCTTCTGGTTGTGATGGCTTTAGCCTGTGCTCGTGGGTTTGGTTCGGTGTTGGTGGGAAGTGTTCCTGGTAGTCTTTCTTGTAACACTTTTGAAATTTGGCCAATTTGGTTCTCTATGTTTTGGATAGAGGCGGCTTGATTTCTTAGTTGTACTTCAGTTGTTGTGTGTCTCTTTTCTGACCCTTCCATGAATTTACCCAATATGTCTTCCAAGTTTGGTTTCTTCTCTTGGTTATGAATCCTGGTGGTGACTGTTTTTGTTGATTATAAGTATTTTGCTGGCGTTCAAATGGTGGTTGTTGCCTTTGTTGCTGGTTGTAAAAATCATTTCCTCCTCGCCAGTTGTTTCTACGTATCGGGAAGTCAAATCTGTCTCCGAATGAGTAACAAGCTTCTGCTTTCTTATTACCATCTTCATCGTATGGACAGTCTTTCTGTAAGTGAGGACCGCTGCAATTGTCACAGCCTACCGTTATTGCATGGATATTTTGAGTCATCTTTTTTAGATCTCTCCCAAATTGATCCAATCGGTTGTGAATAGCGGACATTCCTTCCATTGCCTCTTCTTTTAACTTTCTTCGGCATGATGGATCTCTTGAGGAATGGTAATGATGAGAATGTTTTGCCAGTTCCTCAATTCGTTCATAAGCCTCGGTAGCGGTTAAGTTGATGAGGGGTCCTCTCCCGTCTAGTAGTTGTCCATGTCCTGTTGTGGTCAATCCTGGATCAATTCCTTGAATCGACTCCATGCTTGGTACAAAGTTTCATCTTCGTCTTGGAGAAAGTTCTGAATCTTTGCTTTCAGTTTATTTATTTTGGACGGTGGAGTGTATTCTTCTATGAAGTCCTGTTTCAGTCCGTTCCATGTAGTGATGGAACCTGGAGGCAGTCTTTTCAACCATTTCTTTGCTCCTTCGCGTAATGTCATCGGGAAGATTCGTAGCATTATCGCGTCTGAGGAAATTCCTGGAATGTTGAAACAGTCAGTGATTTCTGTGACTTGCTCGATGTGTTCGACTGGATCTTCTTCTTCTGTTCCTTTGAAAGTAATGCCCTTAAGGGCTGAAAGGTAATGGCCTTTAAGCTCAAAATTTGCATTTTCCGGTATCTTGGGCCGAACAAGACTTGGTCCTGTTCCGTCTCATGCTCTGTTGTAATATGCTTTCAAAGTTGGTTCTTGCTCGTTTACTGGGATGTCCATTTCTTGTCTAGGTTTTTCTTTCGAAAAAATGCTTCTTCTTATTCTTCTCCTTGCGTTAAACTCACGTTCTGGTTCGTTCAGTGCAGGTATGATGTTCAGTTGTGAACTTCGGGTCATAAACTGCTCATTAGAAACTGTTTGCAAGTTTGGTGCGTCCTCTCTCTTCTTTTTTTTTTTTTTTACACAAATAATAAATTGAACAAAAAGTTTAAAACTTTTAAAACCTTTATGTAATCAATCAGTTATAACAACCGAATATCTTATCAAATCCATTATAATGCGTTGACTATCAAATAAAGAACGGCCAGGCAGGACAGTAGGGAGGCAGGACTCTTTCGGTCAATGACCTTTCGAAAATCCAACAACCAAACCGGATCTGTCTATTCTGACACCGTTCTCGTAAGTAGAATTACTAGCATGATAGTTGGATTGATAATCAATTTAGTTTGAAACAACTAAATAAATTGCAAGCGAGTCTTAAAATTATTTAGTAAACAAACAGAGATAAAAACATGAAACAAACTAGAAATTTTAACTTCCCACGGTAGAAACCATAAAAAGGATCGATTGACTAACAATTGTAAACAATAGAATTAATTAAATAACTCCCCGGCAACGGCGCCAAAAACTTGTTGTCGTCAAAACAACTCACTTGTAGTTGTCATGTCATTTAAGTCTTAATCCAATTATTTACCTTATTATTTGACTATTAGACTTACGAGCAAGCATTACTCGATCATTTAATAGTATAATTTTGGTAAGTAAAGGTATCAAATTTCCACAGGGAGTTGTTAACTAACTTAAAGTTCGCAATTCTTAGTCAAACGGTTTAGAGGCGAGTTTTAGTGAAAACTCGTAAAACCCAAGTTTTTGAATGTTTTTAAAAGAGATTAACTAATAAGATGCAATGGTTGTAACAACACAACAATACAGAGATAATATGATCAAATGATAACAAGGGAAGCTTTCGCCTAGGATTTGTTGATTCATATAAACCTATGTTGACTAGTTTTGATTATGTGCAATGAGTTAAAATAGGTTGCATTAAGTGGTAGGATCATATGGTCAAGTCACCAATTCTATGATTTCTAAGTTAATATAGCACAATGGTCATGTAACTAAATAACTTATAATCATGAAATATTAATATAATCTAGCATGCAAACATAGTCCATACCCTAATGGTCATAGTGATATGTTCATACAATCAATGGTCATGAGTTGCAACTAAATGTGATATAAGTTTTATTTCACTAATCAAGTTTATAACTAAAATAACTTCCCTAGTTAAATGGTCAATAACTAGTCCAATGATATATAGTTGTCAATTACACATCAAAATGGTTCATATGATCAATACGTTTAAATGGTCAATAAACTTAATCATATGAAGATGGCTATCAAGAATACAAACTTTAATCACATTCAATATGTATAGCATGCAAATTATATATCCTAACCGATATTTAACTCGAATCAATAACTAGATCAACACATATTTATATTAATGAATCAACATCACCTAGGCAAAAGCTACAGGGATCTAGCCTAGCATGGTATCAAATATACAACAACAATATGAAGAAGACATGATAAAAGATACCAACCGGTTTACAATCGATGAATCCTTGCTTATAATGAAGATCTTAGCTCCTTCTTGTTATGAAAATCACTCTTAATAACATAAAAAATGATAAATACACGAAAATATATCTGAACTATAGTTTCCTTGCTCTCAATATGGTGTCTAAAACCGTGCATAGAGGCTTCTATTTATACTTGCTGAGATACAGTGCTCGCGTCGCGACCAACAGGTCCGTCGCGTCGCGAGGGTGCGTCGAGTGCTGCTTTTGGTCGGCCACTGGTCTGGCTAGTGCGTTGTGTTGGTAGTCTCGCGATCACAAAGTTGGTATTGTCGCGTCCAGGTCTTCGCGTCGCGACCAGTCCTTTCGTCGCGTCGCGAGTGCTGTAGCATCTGGATTCTTCTGTCTTGCTTCTCTTCGCGTCGCGATTTCTTGGTCAGCATAGGGTCTCGATATGGCTCTTGATTGGCTTTTTTCGTCTTTAAGCTCGAATCCAGCTCCTTCTTAATCCGCAAAGCCATTTTTCCTGTGTTTTGGTAATTTTGGCGTTATAAGTATCTTTTATCTTTAGATAATACCAAAAACACATGTTTAAGCACTCGATATTGCCCGAAATATATGTATAATTTAGGCAATATCATTTATAATTCAAGTTTTGAGCAGAAACGTTTTGGGTCTAAAACCCATATTACTCACGAGACTTTATGTCTCACGTATCTTTTTTAAATGCTATGTTCTTAGGTGAGAGGAGCAAGAGCTGGAGATGGGACCAATGTATAATACAGATAAGTTTAAATTATGGTTTCTGTATTGAGTCTGTAATACCCCTTGAGAATAAAATTTGTAAAAAAAAAGTTAAGTGACTCTTTGATAGTCACGAGTTGTAAGTTATTTTATATTATAAACCGTATTAAATTATGGTTTGAGAAAGGGGTGTTACACCCATCTCATCTATCGACGCTCTCTCTTTTTCCCTTTTTCTGGTTTTAGATCACAAATCTACTGTTCGTGTGTTTATTGGTTTTTTTGCTCTTAACTAGGTTTCCATTTGATTGTACAGGTCAACATGAATGGTTATCACTGGAAAAAAAAAGAAGTTTTACTCCTGATTATCAGAGTGTACATGGAGAGAAGAGCATCACATGGTATAACCTTTTGATCTTTGTCCAGAATTAGGACCAGAATTAGGAAAGAATATTCAAGAATGTTGTAACACATGCGGTCACAAAAACAAACATACATATAAACTACACGATAACATATAAACACACAGCGCCATAGAAATAAAAAATGACACACAAATGCGCATATATTGTACAATATTACACCTACAAACACTGAATCCAAAACCAATAACTTACAATTTTTTCTTCAATAAATTGAAATCAAAGAGTAAGATTTTATTCTGGACAAAGATCAAAAGGTTGTACCATGTGATGCTCTTCTCTCCCTGTACAATCTACTCTGATAATCAGGAGTAAAACTTCTTTTTTCTTTTTTCCATTGATAATCATTCATGTTGACCTGTACAATCAAATGGAAACCTAGTTAAGAGCAAAAAAAATCAATAAACATTCGAACAGTAGATTTGTGATCTAAAACCAGAAAAAGGGAAAAAGAGAGAGCGCCGATAGATGAGATGGGGATGTGGTTTAAGGTTCAGGACTGAGAGAGATAAGGTGGGTTTTTTGTGGTAGTGATGGCATCAAGTCGTAATGAGGTTTCATGATGGTGCATTTGGCGTGGTGGTGCGGTCGTTGGTTGAAGGTGGAACGGAAGTAGCGGCTGACAGTGGTTAGAGAGATAGAGAAGACGAATCGTCGTTGTTTTTAGAAGCTGTGAGTATTTAATGTACAACAGATTCAACAATTATGCAGAATTTATATGGAAACATTCCATCTGGAGAATTTCAAATTTTAAATTCTATCCATAAATCACGCTCAAATAATCAGCTAAGAAGGTAAATTTGACCGAGATTACGGGATAAGGAGCGATTTTAACTTGTATGTTTTTAGAAATTGTATTTTATGCATCTCAATTGGTACCTCTTAAAAATTAAGAACATAGGTAGCATTAAATGTTTGTCAAATGTGTAGGAAAAGTTGTATATGTTGGATTAGGTGTCTAAGCCATGACTTATAATTGTATTTATCTTGTTAATAGAAGCAATGTCCATTTGGGTTGCCCTCATAGATGGAGGATAGATATTTAGTTCAGTGGAGAGAATGGTTGATTTAGTGATTAAATTAATTAATAAAAGGTGCAGGGACTGGTTGGCATTTATTCAATAGTTGAATAACTGGCCAGGTAAAACCAGGGACCAAATTGGCGCCACCCTGGAGGCTCCTCCAGGGTTTTGGCGAAACCCTAATTAGGGTTTTGGGGAGTCAGGTCCAAGTGGTCAAAAGGCTTGTCCATTTGGAGGCTTTCTAGGGTTTCAGCTGTAACCCTAAGAGGCTATATAAGGAACCCTCTAGGCACCCTAAATCCCACGCCACCTTCTCTCTCTGTTACTCTGCTGGACTGATTTCTCCATAGCTTGGGTGTGACTTGCATTTGAGGCAGGATTCTTTTGCTGCTTGCTTCAAGGATCATAAGATCAAAGGTTGGTTTTTCTCAATTGATTTTTAGAAATTAATTGTATCCTTTAGGTTTACTTTATTATCTTCATAGAAGAGAAAATAGATCATATTAGGGTTGCATGTGAACCATAGGATTCTATTTGTTCATTGATTGCATAGAAACCCTTCAGTGGTATCAGAGCATAGGCTTGTTTTCTTATGAATTGATATAAACTGCATGCTTGATTCTTGCCTTGAGGTGTTTTGCGAAAACTCCTCCTTGGGAGGCTTGAAAGTCGACGGCTTGGCTAGGGTTTCCTAACCCTAGCCGCCATGCCCCATGGTCCCCTCTTGATTGCTTGATTTGCTTGCCATAAAAGTATGTTGTTATTTTTGGTAATTGGATTAATTAAATAACTTGAACACCTTTTTGCTTGGCTTGATAATTTCAATCACCATATGGACCTAGAAAGAAAATTAATTTGATTAATTTTGATAAAATCTATCTTAGATTTAATTAGTTTAATTAATTGTTAATTAAAAGATAAATTAAATCGGTTTAAAGAATTAATTTAAAATTTTCAAAAAATTAGTTAAAATTTGAAAAAATTAGAAGAATAATTAATTCTAAAAATATTTTAATAAGATTAACATATATCTTATATATTTATGATTAAAAGTTAATATTTATATATAAGAAAATTGGTTAGTCTTGCCGTTAGTAGGCCTCATTCACAAAACTGTCCTCTAAAGAGGGTATAAGGCGACTGCCTATAAAATGGCAGTCTAATGGGTATCTACTCTTACCCACCGCTCTCCTGATCAGTCAAGTGTCGTTAGCCGAACGGGTTTGATAGAACCGCTAAGCCTCTTAAAAGTATAATGCTATAATTGAAAGTACTAGAACCTTAAAACAAATCCCAATCTAGTTACTTTAGGTTCAAAATGTGAATTGGTGTTAATCCATGAAATTGCACATTGCACTTTGTGGAACGTTGGTGGAGCGTGTGTGGTTTACCGGCACGCCAACTGGGGTCCACAAAGAGTCGCAATGGGTTTCTTGATTTTGTCATTGTTGACGGAGCGTGTGTGGATAACTGGCACGTTAATTAGAGATGACAATTGACTTCAAGAGTACCAAGCAATTTACATGGTTATTCACACCCGGTTTGAGATCCTCGGTATCCCAGACACAAACAGCGGGGCATTCCCGAGATTAAAACATGCTATCGAACAGTTCGGTAAATCTCAATGTAACTAGGAATTTCATTATAATAAGATTATGTTTCCGCGGTGGAATTGGCTGAATCGTAATTCGCCTACCTTATAAAATTTACAATAAAGATTACGGCATCCCTCTTCGATATTGTAGATTGTTATTGTAGGATCCTAGCTTTATATTTATTCTTGAGTGAATATAAGGATTATTATTTATATCTAATTAAAACTACCTTCTTCTTGTTCAGATGTCTTCTGACCAATCCATTCCCCACTCGAATCCCGGTAATGTCACCTCGATTCTGTCATTGTGCTCGAAACTGACGTTGGACGGCACTAACTACAATGACTGAAACATCAAAATGGCTCTCAGGTTTGAACACAAAGAGTATGTTCTGGAAACCGAGCTTGTTGAGGTTGACTCTGAAACCGCTACTCCCGAGGAAGTCGCCGCGTACACCAAACACTCTGATGATGCAACCAAAGTGGCTTGCATCATGATCGCTACCATAAACCCTGAACTGCAGCGTATCTATGAGGACTATTGGCCTTACGAGATGCATAAAGACCTCGTGGAAACGCTCCGCAAGCAAGAGCGCATCGAAAGGCGTGAGGTTGTAAAAGCCTTTACTAACGGCAAGCCTAAAGATGGAGAGTCCATCTGCACTCATGTGCAAAGGATGCATGGTTATGTAGAGAGGCTTAGGAAGCTGGAAATGCCTGTTCATGAGGATTTAGCAGTTGACATAGTGCTAAACTCCTTGCCCAGTTCTTATGACCAGTTCACACGAGCATATCATTTGAACAACAACCAGGCAACCCTAGCTGAGTTACACCGCATGCTTCGTACGGCTCAAGACGGGATGAAGGGAAAAGGTTTACTCCCTGTCAACCCACCTGTCCTGGCTATTGGCTCTGGAAAAGGAAAGAAACGGAAGGGCCCTCCAAAGCAGAACTGGAGGGAAAAGACTCATGTCGGGTCATCTAGCGGTGCCCCGAAAGGCAAGTCATCCGGCATTCCACATGTTCAGAACCCCAAAGAGGCCGACTGCTTTTACTGCAAGCAAAAGGGTCATTGGAAGAGGAGCTGCCCAACGTATCTGCAGGATATCAAGGACGGTAAAGTGAAACCGTCACAACAGGTACATATTTTATATCTAATAACTCATCATTTTCCCGTTCTTGGGTCCTTGATACAGGATGTGGTTTTCATATATGTTCTGATTTGCAGGGCCTAGAGGAAAGTAGGGAGCTGGAGCATGGCAGATTGAACCTGGTCATGGGAAATAGGCGAACGTCACCTGTTACCAAGATCGGTGTTTATGGTTTAGTGCTCAGTAGTGGAGTTAGATTAGATTTACATAATTGTTGCTATGTGCTTGATATGGCAAAGAACATAATTTCCTTTCATGCATTGTTTAAACAAGGTTTTCATTATGAATTTAATAAATTGAATGTTTCAATTTCTGTTTTCAAAAATGATGTTTTTATATTTAATGCTATGCCTTGTGATGGAGTGTATGAATCTATTATGTGTGTTGATAATTATGGTAAAAATGTTTTAGCTATTGATGCTTCAAGCGGTGTAGAAAAGGCGTGTCTGTGGCACTATCGCCTTGGCCATATCAACAAGAAACGCATCGCCCAACTCCAAAAGGATGGAGTGTTGGAATCATTCGACCTCGGGTCGGATGATGTATGCGAATCTTGCTTGCTTGGCAAGATGACAAAATCACCATTCAAAGGTTCCTTTGAAAGAGGTGAAGGTCTATTAGATATCATATATACAGATGTGTGTGGTCCCTTCAGAACAACCACTAAGGATGGCACGCGGTTCTATGTGACCTTTACCGACGATTTTAGTAGATATGGGTATATCTACTTAATCAAGAATAAGTCGGATACCTTTGAGAAGTTCAAAGAGTTAAAAAATGAAGCAAAAAATCAATTGGGCAGAAAGATAAAGATGCTTAGATCCGACAGATGCGGTGAGTATCTTAGTATCGAGTTTCTCGATTACCTCAAGGAATGTGGAATTGTTTCACAGTTGTCGCCTCCAAGAATACCTTAGTTGAATGGTGTTGCTGAAAGGCGAAACCGAACCTTGTTGGACATGGTTCGTTCCATGATGAGTCGAGCTTCACTTCCAATCCATTTCTAGGGGTATGCCTTAGAGACTGCCGCCCATATCCTAAATCTTGTCCCAACCAAGAAGGTTGCGAAAATACCACACGAGATGTGGACGAGGAAAGTTCCCTCGTTGGCACACATCAAAGTCTGGGGCTGTGATGCTTACGTAAGACGAGAGACTCACGACAAGCTCGCGGAAAGAAGTGAAAGGTGTTATTTCATCGGATACCCAAAACAGTCTTTTGGATACTTGTTCTACAGACCAAGCGAGGACGTGGTCTTTGTAGCAAGACGGGGGTTCTTTCGAGAGAAAGAGCTCATTTCCAAAGAGGACAGTGGGAGTACGATCGATCTCGAAGAAATTCAGGAGACGACCGATGAACCAACCTTAGAAGAAACTAGCAACCAACATGAGGAAGAGGTTCCTTTTGGACCCACCGACATATCATTGCCCCTTAGGCATTCAGGTAGAGTTAGCTTGCCGCCCGAGTTCTATGGTTTCCATATTACTTCGGACGGTGATACGTTGGTCAGTGATCGTACATTGACTAATTTGGATGAGCCAGCTGTAACACCACTTTTGGTTTGGTATGTATGTGTTACTCCCTAGATATTTCTAAGAAGTATGTTTAATATAATGTGGTGTTAGTACGGCATTTTTTCGGACAAGGACCAAACTGTAAGAATTTTAGTGAAAAAGGGCCATTTTTGCCAAATAACCAAACTATGGGTTAGGTTGACTTGGTCAATGACCTAGATGAATATTAAGTTTATTTATGGGGCAAAACTTTTAAACTTAAGACTTCATATTATTATTAGAGCGAAAATTGGTATCACGACAAGTTTCGGGGGTTTTAACGACGACTTTGGATGTTGAGGGACTAATAGGGTATAAGAATCAAACTTAAAACTATAAATATCATTTAATAACCCAAAATCCTTAAATTTTATCTCCTAAAGTCGGTGTAACCCTTCATCACTCAAACCTTGGAGAGAAATCCCGAATTTTCAAGAACTAGCTACAATGATCGGTTGATCCCCGGAGATTCAACCGTTGGATCATCGTGAAATTAGGATCAAAGCTTCAGGAGGTCGGTATTCAACGTTAGACCGTAGGAAATTTGATTCTTTGGTCTGGAAGAGGAGATATAGCCTTCCGATTGAAACTGCAGAATTGAGGTAAATTTGCTGTTATTGTAAAAATCACCATAAATAATCAGAGTATCGTTTAGGAGTGAAACCAATGCCATTAGTTCAGAAAGTGAGTCTAGTATCGTTTGTCCAGAGAGGTGTGAAGCGTGATTCTACCTCTAACCTAGGTAAAATACGTATTTTTCACATACTGGTCCAGTTTGGAGAGATTTGATATGAAATCTTGCAAAAATCATAGTAAATTGTAGAAAAATCGTTTGGGGATGATATTGGTGTCCCTGGAAACCTAAAAAGGAGTAGTTTGCTGATAAATTGAAATCTGTATGAATAAATGTTCTAAAGTTGAGTAAATCCGATCGTGAACAGAGGTCAAATTTCAGGGGAAAATGAATAATTTCTAAGAAAGTTGATATTGAAGTTATTTCCTTCAAGTTCACGATTTAGGTTTTCAAGAGGGTATATACATATGATTGATAAATGTGGTTGAAAACCTAATGTAGGTCTATATTTGTCGAGGAGTAGGGACGACACCGTGTTATACGAGTAACGGAGCTAGTCAACCCGGTTTATATCGAGGTGAGTAGTCAATACCTCTCCCTATATGATATGTGATTGTAAAGCCTGTCTGGCTCAGTGTTACCTTCTTGTGGGGCCACATAACTGGTACATGTGTTTGGGACCACCTTTTTGTGGGGTCACATACCCGGTAATCGTGGTTGAGACCACCTTTTTTGTGGAGCCACTTACCTAGTGTTTGTTGTTGGGACCACTTGTGTTGTGATGGCCTAATTGGCCGGCAGTTCTATCACACACTCAGGGGGTGTACGGTGAGTCCTTGTGACTCGATACCGCGGGGGTCGAGGAAGGGACGGATATGATTGATCGGAGGGTTGTGGATGAGCAAGGGGTTGTGGTATGATGTGATGGCTGTGTGATTACATAGTTATGTGCTTTCTTTATAATGTGGTATACTATGACACGTATTGATTATTCACTGAGCTTGTGTAGCTCACCCCTGTTGATACTAACATTGCAGGTACTAGAGACCCCGCTAAGGGGAAAGATACAGCTCAGAGTTAGGAGCAGATGATAGTTATGTAGAGGACCGTAGCAGCCCGGCTTTGGGCAGATTTTGTTATGTTTTTGTATCCCCAGATATCACTTGTGTACCTCTTATATGTAACTAATACACTTGTACTATATTTTGAAATAATAATTATGTTTTAAAAAGTGAAAAATTTTGGGTGTATTTGTTATTATAAGCCGGGTGTTACAAATTGGTATCAGAGCCATGGTTTAAGTGAACTAGGTTTCTATAGGGTAGATACCTAGACTTAAACCTTAAGAGATAGTGGAATTAGGGATAGGAAGAGGATAATATATGTATAGTATATATATGTAAATTATCTAATTATGTGACTAATCTTTCTGTTGAACTTTGAAGATGGCAAATACCAAGAGTGGTCAGAGCCGAGGGGGTGCTAGGCAGGGCGCCTCAAGAGGAGGCAGAGCACGATCACAGGGCTCAGTGCACAGGGAGGCGAGAGATACAGCAGGCAACCCGCCAGATTTACGAACTATCATTACTGATGTGGTACGGGAGCTATTACCCACTATGGTAGGGACATAGAGGGAGGCTGCTGCTAAGCAGGTGCATGATATAGCTCCCGGGGACGAGGGACAGGCCGAGAGTGGAGTACGCGTGGTGGATAAAGGCAAGGGTGTTGAGGGGACGTCAGGTGAGAAAACCGAATACACATATAAGACTTTCCTTAGTTTCCATCCTAAGGAATTTGCGGGAGCCGATAACCCCGTGCAGGCGATGGAGTGGTTGATGCACACGGAGAAAGTCTTTCGAATCAGAAAATGTGCAGAAGCTGATAAGGTGGAGTTTGCCACCAACCTTTTCACTGGGAATGCCCAGTATTGGTGGCAAGTTTTTAGTAGAGCTTTGGGTTCCGATCTGACCCGAATGTTGACATGGGAGCAGTTTAAAGCCAAGTTTACTGAGGAATACTATTCTGAGGTGGCGGTGAAGAGACTGGAAGATGAGTTCTTACATTTAGAGCAGGGATCCCGGTCTGTGCAAGAGTATACCTTGGCCTTTTTAGAGAAAGCAAGATTCTGTGAGCATCAGGTTAATACAGAAAAGAGAAAGATAGATAAATACGTGTGGGGATTGAAGACCAGGATTCGAGAGATTGTACAGCCACTTCAGCTTACCTTGTTCCGGCATGTGGTGGATCGGGCGGTGGAGCGTGAGGCGGAGCTGCAGCGCCAAGAGAATGAGAGGAAGGCAGCAGAGGTGAAGAGGAAGGCTGAGGAGCGCCCGTGGACTTCTGAGAAGAAGTCCCAGCAGTCAGGTTCTGGGGCGCGGGGTCAGACACGGAAGGAGGATGGTAGATGGTGTGACAGATGCCGGAAGAAGCATATGGAAGATTGCCCCACTAGTCCCCCACCATTTTCTTGTTTTAAGTGTGGGAAGCCAGGACACTATGCCGGAGATTGCACACAGACAGACCGAGTATGTTTTCAGTATGGAGCTAAAGACCACCTCCGTACAGATTGTCCACAGCTGAAGACGGGGGAGTCCCGAGACAGGCCGCAGGAGGAACGGGTTAGAGAGAGGAAGGAGACACGAGGCCGAGGCAGACCAGTAGCCTCCCGAGCATTCCAGATGACCGTCGAGGAGGCCCGGGAGAAGACCAATGTCGTTACAGGTATTTTTAAATTGAATTCGATTCCTGCATATGTGTTCTTTGATCCCGGAGCCACAGACTCTTTTATATCCACATCATTTATGCCCCGAATTTCTATACCCTTCTCCCCGTTGGAGGAAGAGTTGGAGGTGGCCGTGGCAGGTGGGAGATATGTATATGTCTCTGAGCAGATTCAAGGGTGTCAGCTTGAGATCAACGGGACCATTTTCCCTATTTATCTGAAGCCAATCACCACCAGGGAGTTTGAAGTAATTGTGGGAATGGACTGGTTAGCAACCAATGATGCCCAAGTCGATTGTAAAAGGAAAAGTATTGTGGTTCTAGCACCAGACGGCTCGCGAGTGGTAATTCAGGGTGAACGACCGCGTACGAGGATGCCCGTCATTTCCTTTGCTAAGGCACGTAGCTGTATTAGCAAAGGAGGGATACTTTTCAGGGCATATGTGGTCCCCGGCAGAGCCCAACAAACTGTTCGTTGGAGATGTAGCAATTGTGAAGGAGTTTCCTGATGTTTTTCCCGATGAGCTCCCGGGACTACCACTGGATCGGCAGATCGAGTTTAGCATAGATTTGGTTCCAGGGGCAGCTCCTATTGCCCGTGCTCCTTATCGATTAGCACCAACAGAGATGGAAGAGTTGAGGAAGCAGTTGCAGGAATTACTCGATCGGGGATTTATTCGACCGAGTACATCACCTTGGGGAGCACCTATCTTATTCGTGAGGAAGAAAGCCGAGTCTATGCGAATGTGTATAGACTACAGAGAGCTGAATAAAATCAACATAAAGAATAAATATCCCTTGCCCAGGATCGAGGATTTATTCGATCAACTTCAGGGAGCATCCTATTTTTCTAAAATTGATCTGAGATCGGGATATCATCAGTTAAAGATTCGAGAGTTGGATATCCCGAAAACTGCTTTCCGTACCCGTTACGGACATTACGAGTTCTTGGTGATGCCGTTTGGGCTAACCAATGCCCCTGCAGCTTTCATGGACTTGATGAACAGAGTATGCCGTCCGTTCCTTGACACCTCCATTATATCCGACCGAGATAGCCGATTTATTTCTCGGTTTTGGCAGAGTCTTCAGGAGCAGTTTGGGTCGAAAGTTTTGATGAGTACTGCCTATAATCCTCAGGCTAATGGGCAAAGCGAGAGGACTATACAGACATTGGAGGATATTCTTTGTGCGTGTGTTATAGATTTTGGTGGGAGCTGGGAGGATCACTTGCCTTTGGTGGAATTTGCATATAATAATAACTATCACTTCAGCATTCAGATGGCGCCATACGAGGCATTATACGGAGCACCGTGCTGTACTCCGACCTGTTGGACAGAGTTAGGAGAAAAGCCATTAGCCGGACCCGAGATTGTCGCCCAAACCGAGGAGAAAATTCGAGAGATTCGTGAGCACTTGAAGGTTGCTCAGAACCGCCAAAAGCAATATGCCGATCGTCGAGTAAAACCTATAGAGTTTCAGGTTGGCGACATGGTGATGCTTAAGGTTTCCCCGTGGAAGGGTCTGATTCGTTTTGGGAAGAAAGGAAGCTGAGTCCTCGCTTTATTGGCCCATTCCGGGTATTACAAAAGGTGGGAGTTGTAGCCTACCGTTTAGAGCTACCTGTGGAACTAAGAGGCATTCACAACGTCTTTCATGTGTCGCATTTAAGGAAGACTCTGTTTGACGAGTCCCAACGAGTGCCTTTACCTGAAATTGAGATAGATGAAAAGCTGAGGTACCCGGAGCAGCCAGAAAAGATACTAGACTGGAAGGTTAGACAGCTGCGTAATAAGAGCATTAGCATGGTGAAAGTGCAGTGGCGATACCATAAAAGCTCTGATGTGACTTGGGAAGCCGAAGAGGAAATGAAAGCGAAGTACCCCCAGTTGTTTGCTTGATTCCGGGGACGGAATCTTTTAAAAGAGGGAGAACTTGTAACACCACTTTTGGTTTGGTATGTATGTGTTACTCCCTAGATATTTCTAAGAAGTATGTTTAATATAATGTGGTGTTAGTACGGCATTTTTTCGGACAAGGACCAAACTGTAAGAATGTTGGTGAAAAAGGGCCATTTTTGCCAAATAACCAAACTATGGGCTAGGTTGACTTGGTCAATGACCTAGATGAATATTAAGTTTATTTATGGGGCAAAACTTTTAAACTTAAGACTTCATATTATTATTAGAGCGAAAATTGGTATCACTACAAGTTTCGGGGGTTTTAACGACGACTTTGGATGTTGAGGGACTAATAGGGTATAAGAATCAAACTTAAAACTATAAATATCATTTAATAACCCAAAATCCTTAAATTTTATCTCCTAAAGTCGGTGTAAGCCTTCATCACTCAAACCTTGGAGAGAAATCCCGAATTTTCAAGAACTAGCTACAATGATCGGTTGATCCCCGGAGATTCAACCGTAGGAATTTTGATTCTTTTGTCTGGAAGAGGAGATATAGCCTTCCGATTGAAACTGCAGAATTGAGGTAAATTTGCTGTTATTGTAAAAATCACCATAAATAATCAGAGTATCGTTTAGGAGTGAAACCAATGCCATTAGTTCAGAAAGTGAGTCTAGTATCGTTTGTCTAGAGAGGTGTGAAGCGTGATTCTACCTCTAACCTAGTTAAAATACGTATTTTTCACATACTGGTCCAGTTTGGACAGATTTGATATGAAATCTTGCAAAAATCATAGTAAATTGTAGAAAAATCGTTTGGGGATGATATTGGTGTCCCTGGAAACCTAAAAAGGAGTAGTTTGCTGATAATTTGAAATCTGTATGAATAAATGTTCTTAAGTTGAGTAAATCCAATCGTGAACAGAGGTCAAATTTCAGGGGAAAATGAATAATTTCTAAGAAAGTTGATATTGAAGTTATTTCCTTCAAGTTCACGATTTAGGTTTTCAAGAGGGTATATACATATGATTGATAAATGTGGTTGAAAACCTAATGTAGGTCTATATTTGTCGAGGAGTAGGGACGACACCGTGTTGTACGAGTAACGGAGCTAGTCAACCCGGTTTATATCGAGGTGAGTAGTCAATACCTCTCTCTATATGATATGTGATTGTAAAGCCTGTCTGGCTCAGTGTTACCTTCTTGTGGGGCCACATAACTGGTACATGTGTTTGGGACCACCTTTCCGTGGGGTCACATACCCGGTAATCGTGGTTGAGACCACCTTTTTTGTAGAGCCACTTACCTAGTGTTTGTTGTTGGGACCACTTGTGTTGTGATGGCCTAATTGGCCGGCAGTTCTATCACACACTCAGGGGGTGTACGGTGAGTCCTTGTGACTCGATACCGCGGGGGTCGAGGAAGGGACGGATATGATTGATCGGAGGGTTGTGGATGAGCAAGGGGTTGTGGTATGATGTGATGGCTGTGTGATTACATAGTTATGTGCTTTCTTTATAATGTGGTATACTATGACACGTATTGATTATTCACTGAGCTTGTGTAGCTCACCCCTGTTGATACTAACATTGCAGGTACTAGAGACCCCGCTAAGGGGAAAGATACAGCTCAGAGTTAGGAGCAGATGATAGTTATGTAGAGGACCATAGCAGCCCGGCTTTGGGGAGATTTTGTTATGTTTTTGTATCCCCAGATATCACTTGTGTACCTCTTATATGTAACTAATACACCTGTACTATATTTTGAAATGATAATTATGTTTTAAAAAGTGAAAAAATTTGGGTGTATTTGTTATTATAAGTCGGGTGTTACACCAGCTAACTACCGTGAAGCAGTGGCAGGCCCCGAGTCTGCCAAATGGAAAGAGGCAATGGACAGCGAGATAATGTCCATGTATGACAATCAAGTTTGGAACTTGGTTGACAATGTACCGGGTCGAAAGACTGTCGGATGCGAATGGATCTTCAAGAAGAAGACCGACATGGATGGCAAAGTGCATACTTATAAAGCTCGGTTGGTTGCGAAGGGATTCACTCAAACCCCGAGGGTTGACTATGATGAAACCTTCTCACCTGTAGCCAAGATTAAGTCAATCAGGATAATGCTTGCCATAACTGCGTTTCATGATTATGAAATCTGGCAGATGGATGTCAAAACCGCTTTCCTTAACGGAAAACTGACTGAGGATGTTTATATGAATTAGCCAGAAGGTTTTGTAGACACAAAGCACCCTGATAAAGTATGTAAGCTTGAAAGATCAATCTACAGGTTGAAACAAGCATCTCGCAGCTGGAATCTCTGCTTCCATGAGAAAGTCAAAGAGTTTGGTTTCTTAAGGAGTGAAGATGAGTCCTGTGTGTATGTCAAGGCTAGTGGGAGTATAATCACTTTCCTGGTGCTGTATGTTGATGACATACTGCTCATGGGAAACGACATTCCGACCTTGCAAGATGTTAAGGCTTAGCTCGGGAAGTGTTTCGCCATGAAAGACCTAGGGGAAGCTGCTTATATTCTCGGGATAAGAATACTTAGAGATAGAAAGAAAAAATTGATAGGTCTGAGCCAGTGTACATATTTGGAAAAGGTGTTAAAAAGATTTAACATGCAAAATTCCAAAAAGGGAGAGCTGCCAATCCAAAGTAATACCAAATTGAGTAAGACTTAAAGTCCGAGTACCGATGAGTAAATAGCTGAAATGAGTCGGGTACCCTATGTTTCGGCAGTAGGGTCGATCATGTATGCTATGACATGTACTCGTCCTGACGTATCCTATGCATTAAGCATGGTTAGTCGGTTCCAGGGTAATCCTAGAAAAGCACATTGGATTGCGATCAAGAACATACTCAAGTATCTACGAAGGACAAAGAATATGGTATTAGTCCTTGGTGGCAGTGATGACTTGAAAGTGAGTGGATATACAGATGCCAACTTCCAGACAGATAGGGACAGTGGATGGTCCTAGTCGGGCTGGATATTTCTGTTGAACGGTGGAGCGGTCACTTGGAAAAGTTCCAAGCAGGAAACGGTGGCTGATTCAACATGCGAATGAGAGTATATTGCAGCGAGTGAAGCGTCTAAGGAAGCGGCTTGGCTGAAGAACTTCATCGGTGACCTTGGAGTTGTCCCGAGCATTCAGGAGCCGGTGGAAATTTTCTGCGATAACGAAGGAGCGGTCGCCTTGACAAAGGAACCGCGAGACCATGGAAAGTCCAGGCATATCGAAAGAAAGTACCACTATATTCGACATCAAGTAGAAGAAGGTCACTTACTGGTTAAGCGGGTATCATCAAAAGACAATCCTGCAGATCCTTTGACTAAGGCTCTGAGCAGGATCAAGCACAATCAGCATGCTCGGAGCTTTGGGCTGAAGGATGATATCAGTTTTAGTAATTAGATAGATTTGAAACTTGTAACAATATAAATGTAATTGACTTGGTGATTTTATAATAGAGATTTATAAATGAGTATTGTTACTACCTTTGTCAATTGTTTATTATTGTGTTTCTATATTTGCATGTTTAACTTCCTGAATAATTAGATTATTTAAAATTCCACAGTCGATCACACTGTTAGGGAGTAAGTGTGAACGAAGACTGTCATGAATCGGTTGCAGACTGTCTAATGAGTTAGACATTGCAGTAAAACTGCTGCAACATTCATGAGTACTTAGAAAATATAGATTTGAGTATTGGATAAACCCGCGCTTAACAGATTGCTTCATGGATTGTATCACGAGCAACGTTAAGACGATAATATCCGTTGATCTTTAAGTAGAGAGATATGATATGTTATTTGCGATACAAGTGCTTATTGACAATGCGAAAATGCACCAGTAACTCGGTGTTATAAAACGCATTGTTGTAAGTACTTAGACCCGCAAAAGGTATGGACATATAAGTCGAAACTTATCCGTCCCTTGACCCGATGGGAAACAGATATCTGTAGGCCTCTCGATGATTTTGAAGTTGACTAAAAGTGTTGGCCAACCGGGACTAAATTGATGTGTTCAATTAGTAGTCTCAAAAGTCATATGCAAATCAGAAATCGAGAAACAGAGTATCAGACCAAGATTGATGTTAATCCATGTCTTGAGTCTGAAAAATATCTTGTTGGACGGAGGATCATCAGATCTGACTAGGTCAGAGTTCAGAACAGTTGCTAGGAAACTAATATTAAACAGAAGGTAAACAGGCAATTAAAGTCATAGACTTATCCAAGTGGGAGACTGTTGGATTAGGTGTCTAAGCCATGACTTATAATTGTATTTATCTTGTTAATAGAAGCAAAGTCCATTTGGGTTGCCCTCATAGATGGAGGATAGATATTTAGTTCAGTAGAGAGAATGGTTGATTTATTAATTGTTTAATAAATCAATAGAGAATAAATATATGGTTTATTAATATATTCAAGTGTTAATATGTTAATTAGAAACTATAATAATTAATTAAGATTTAATCTAGAATTAATTGGATTTAATTTAGTGATTAAATTAATTAATAAAAGGTGCAGGGACTGGTTGGCATTTATTCAATAGTTGAATAACTGGTGTTGAGTCATAATTTAAGATTGAGTCAAATATGCTAATCGGATTTGTAGCCTGATTTTTAGCCAATAATTTAGCTATCGGTTATGGAATGGGTCTGTCCTTCCATACTTAGTTTTTGTTTAAATAGCTTATTCGTACCCTTGTTAGTGTTAACTTTTGTAGAATCATCACGGCGCTCATACAGAATAGTTCTCATCGAATTGTTCTTGAGTTGCATTTTAATCATTAGACATCAGTTCTTCATATTGTCTGTTCTTGATCTTGTTTATTTACTTTATTCCGCATTTTTGAATCTCGATCCAACTCTTCTGTTTCAACAATTGGTATCAGAGCAGGAATTTGTGTTTGTCACAGATCTGTTTTTGATTATCTTCATCGTTTCAATCGATCTTAGATATCAGAATTTGATCAACCTACACTTCTGATTCATTCATATAAACAAGTGTCAATGGCTTTTGACGACTCACATACTCAGTCTTTCAATCTTTCAAGTAGCATTGGATCTACTACCAGAACTCCAATTCTATTCACTCAAGAGTATGAAGTCTGGGCGCTGCACTTTGAAGATTATGTTCTTGGCATTGAAGAACACGGTGCAACGATCTGGCAAGCTATCACTGAAGAAACTCACGTCCACACAGCCACAAGGAGGGTTATCAAAACCCTAAAAGAATATAATAACTTGCTCGTCACTCACACAAACATTCCTCAAGACGAGAAAGATAAACTAATGTGCAACATCAAAGCATTTAGAATTATCAGGTTTGCTCTCCAAGCAGATACTCTTCGTCTGGTTAGTTCGTGCGAGACAGCTAAAGAGATCTGGGATAGACTTAAGGAATTATATTCCGGGGATGCTGACCTTGAACACTCCATTCAGACTACTCTTCTTTCTGATTTCGGATCTTTTGTACAAGGTTCCGAAGAAACTTTAACCCAGACCTTCAATCGATACAATCATCTTCTCAGTCGATTATTGAAATACAACCTGGCTCGGACTGTCATTGAGCAAAAGGTTACCTTTCTTGATGGTCTTCGTTCCGAATGGAAGGCTATCGTTTCAACCATAAAAGCGCATGAACAGTTCAAAACTTACACTTTGGCTAAAGTTGTAGGAATTCTCAAATCTCATGAAAAGGAAATCATTTCGGAAGCCAAAGCGACTACCAGTCTTGGTTCGCTTGCACTAGTTGCGACCGGAAAGAAATCCGCCGAAATTGATTCCGAATCTGACTTTTCCGATGATGATTTGACCAGAGAAGACAAAGCATTGATGGTGTCAAATCCCAAGAAGTTCTTCAAGAAAAACTTTTCCAAATTCAAAAATCGAAATCGACAAGGAGGTTTCCATGCTGAAAAGACTGTGGAAGAAAGTCAGAAAAAGAAGAATGATGAGGAGAAGAAACTTGCTGGCGACTCAGGATATGACTGCCATTATTGTAACGGCAAGAATCACTTTGTGAAAGACTGTTTGCTCTGAAAACAAGCTGAGAAGAAGGAGCAAGTGAAAGATGAAGCCTATTATGCAAAGAAGATTGCAGAGCTGAAAAAGAATGATGCTTCATCTACCAAGGCAGCTTTTGTGGTGAAAGAAGACAGTGAGTTTGGCGCCATAGAAGTTTGGTCAACAGATTCGGAAGATGAGGAAGTGAGGAATCCGACACATGGTCGGTGTCTGATGGTGAAAGCTGATCATTCCGAAAGCAGAGGTTACTCTACCGATGGGTGTCAAGCCTCAGCAAGCTGTTTTGCTGCGAAGCCTGTCTATGAACAAGTCGAGGAATGTGAGGCTGTGGTCAAAAAGGTACGCTCTATCCTTAAATCTTTAAATATTTGTTCTTCTAGTTATGATGCTGAATTAGATGACCTTAGATTTACTGTCTCCAGTTTGAGTGATAGTTTAAAAAGGACACGTCTAAGCAATTCTAACCTAAATGATCAATTGAGCAGGATATCGAATAGGAATGAGGAGAGACGAATGAAAATCGAGGCGTTGGAGAGTGAGTTAGTTACAGCACGAGATGATATTATTTACGTAAAAAGGGATAATTTAGTTCTTGTCAAACAAAGAAACATTTTTTGTTTAATTGCTAAGCGTCTTTACAATAATATTACTCAATTGCATCTTGATTGTGACATAGGCAGGGGTTTACACAAAATGATTTTGCCCTTTCTTGAGTTGAAAGAGGATGAAATCGATGCAGAATGTCATAGATGTGAAACCATTGTTTCATCTGATGAGGTTTCGGAAGCTTATCGATTCGGACTTGATAAAATTGAAAGCTATATACAGTCCAAAGAACATAAAAGTATGGTCAAAGAATATTTTTCGGAAAACGATCATGAGGAAATTAAAACAGCGACTCTAAAGAATTTTCATTCACTATGCTCTAAATTAAATTCAGATAATACTCCCGTTAATGAGAATATTTCCGATTTTGATGAAAGTGATATGAGTGAAATATCTGTTGAGGATGAAATTGACTGTTCGGAATTCGTATCAAATTCTACTGAAACTAAGAAAAATCTCATTTCTGAAAATTCAGTTACTTTTGCGAGAATCGTTAAAAGTAAAGGATCACATACTTTAACCGAACAAGCTACTGTTTTTCCAAAAATACACACTGTACCAAATCAAGTTTTTGTTAAACAAGGACTAAATACAAAAGATGTAACTGAACTTAAAGTCCTAGTTGATAACGATAATTCCGATGTATGTGATTCTTTCTTTTGGACAGAACCAATTGACAACTCAGATGAAACTAAAGGTCTTTCCGAAATGACCTCGTGGAAATCACGTGGTAACTACATCTCTAGATCATTGAACTGTAAAAATTCTGTCTCTCAAAGTGGTTCATGGGGTAAAGAGAATTTGAAATCTAATTCTTCAAACCCTAAGACGAGCACTTTCAAATCTGATTCTAATCAATGCTCGACATCTTATGTTCATAAGTCTCCTGAAGAGCTCATTGCCAAGAGGAAGCAAATGAATGCAAGGTACAAAAAGAATCTGAAAGAAAGAAAACAGTTCTGGAGAAACAAACACGATTCAAATCTAACTCAGAAAGTCAACCCAATTCCTTTTCGAAAAGTTGAGCTTGCTCCAAAACCAAAACCAACGTCTAAACCTACTGTCTCAACAACAACAACGAAGAATCCCACTCGTGTTCTCGGATCTACGGATTCAAAAGGGAAGGCAAAACTCTACCCTGAAACCACTCAGGATCCTAAAACCAACAAAACTCACCCACCAGTTACTACCAAAACAAAACTCTCTTCTCAATCGGTTAAAAATCGAAATCCCACTTTTCTCTCTCACAATCAGAAAACTCATTATTATCAAGTTACGAACACATTCACTCCGAAGAAATATCGTTTTGCTAAAGAACAATGGCAATCCACAAAAATGAAAGTGTTCAGAATTGAAGATAATAAAAATCACTCATCACTGAGAAAATCCTTTTGGGTTGATAAATCATGCATTTTTCCTATCTCATGTAAATTCTCACATGGACCCACATTGGTTTGGGTTCCTAAATCTCTCTAACGTGTGCAGGTTCTGCGTGACGAACAGTATGATCCGGAATGGTACATTGACAGCGGCTGTTCACGTCACATGACAGGAAGGAAGGAGGAATTACGAGAATATCGATCGTTATCAAATGGAGGAAGAGTCAGTTATGGAAACAATGCAACGGGCAACATCAAAGGCTATGGCATGATCACAAATGGTGAAATTTCAATTCGGAAAGTGGCATATGTCGAAGGACTTCAACACAACTTGATCAGTGTTTCTCAATTAGTTGTCGGAACTGGTCTCAAAGTCTCCTTTGATGAAGAAGGCTCCGAACTGATTGAGAAGGAATCCAAAAAGATTATTTTGAAGTCAAAAAGAAAAGGAGAGATGTTTCCTTTGGATATGAGACCTATCCAAGGAAAGCCTGCTATCTGCCTTCTCACTAAAGCTACGAACGATGACAGTTGGCTCTGGCACAGGCGGTTGTCTCACATGAACTTTCGAGACATTAATAAACTGGTACTTGGTGATCTTGTGCGAGGATTACCGCTACTAAAGTACGACAAAGACCGACTCTGTGATGCATGTGAGCTAGGAAAACAAAGTCGGAAAAGTCATTCTACAATCATCAACACAAAAATCATCGAACCATTGGAGCTTTTGCATATTGATCTTTGTGGTCCATCTGCCATAGAAAGCGTTGCTCACAACAAATACATTCTGGTTGTAGTAGATGACTTTTCTCGTTTTACATGGGTGTTCTTCCTCAAGCAAAAATCTGAAGCGGCGATCAATATGATTAATTTCATCAAGCAGATAGAAGTCTTTCTCCGAAAACAAGTTCGAATGATAAGGAGCGATAACGGGACAGAATTCAAAAATAAAATTCTGGATGATTTTCTCGTCAACAAAGGAATCTCGCACAACTTCTCTGCCCCTTACACTCCTCAACAAAATGGAGTTGTAGAAAGACGAAATCGTTCTCTATGTGAAGCTGCTCGCACAATGCTTTCTTTTGCAAAACTTCCTTTATATTTCTGGGCCGATGCCATCGCAACTGCTTGTTACACTCAGAATCGATCAAACATCACAAAACGATTCAATCTCACTCCCTATGAGATCATCAACAAGAGAAAGCCGAACGTAAAATTCTTCCATGTTTTTGGATCCAAGTGTTTCATTTTTAACTCCAAAGAAAAACGAGTTAAATGGGATGAAAAAGCTGATGAAGGTATCTTTCTAGGCTACTCTCTTACCTCAAAGGCTTATCGTGTTCTGAACAAGAGATCTCGAAAAATTGAAGAAACATACTACATCACCTTTGATGATAGATACAATTCCAGAGCAAAGCACATCAGTACCAAGGCTGAAGACATCTTTCCCGAATCCAATAGGTTTACAATTCCTCTTATGGATCTATATGAGGAATTTCTGAATTTGTTTGATGACCAAGAAACCGCAAAAACATCAGAAGCAAATGCAAGAGATAACCAAGGCGATGAATTGTTGAAGCTTATAGAACATACAGTTAGTGAAACCGAATCTTCACAAGACCACTCCACTGATGTTCCGATTCCGAAAAATGCTCCAACTCCCATTACTGAGGCACCAATCCAGGGGGAGAGTCCAACTTCTATTGCAGATGCACCAATCCAGGGGGAGGGTTCATCAAATATTCAAGGGGAGAGTATGACTCCTGAGTCCGAATCACCCACTCTACGAGTTGAACAAGATCACCCTGATAATAGAAACGATGCAAACTTCCAGGGGGAGACTGAACTTGAAAATAATGACCTTGACACACAGTCAGAGGTACATTCGGAAGCAGAAGAAATCATTTCAGAAATTAATCCTGAATATGATCCAAACTATCCTCCAATGATTAAATGGACAAGAGATCATCCAAAATCTCAAATCATCGGATCGACTTCTGCTGGTGTTCTCACTCGAGCTCAAGCTAAAGAAAAGCAAGCCGCATTATTTTCTAAAGTGGAATTTTGCATGTTTCATTCGTTTATCTCCAAGGTTGAACCTAAAACAGTTAAAATAGCACTTGATCATGCTGACTGGGTTCAAGCAATGCAAGATGAGTTAAATGAATTTGAACGAAACAAGGTGTGGCGATTGGTTCCAACTCCAGAAAAAGCTTCCGTTCTCGGAATGAAATGGGTCTTTCGAAACAAGTTAGACAAAGAAGGGAATGTTATTCGGAATAAAGCAAGACTGGTTGTCAAAGGTTACTGTCAAGAAGAAGGAATTGATTATGAAGAAACATTTGCACCAGTAGCCAGATTAGAGTCCGTTCGGATTTTTCTTGCTTATGCAGCACACAAAGGTTTTGATGTTTACCAGATGGATGTCAAGTGCGCATTTCTGAATGGAGAATTGGAAGAAACAGTCTATGTCAAACAGCCACCAGGTTTTGTGAGCAGTAAACATCCCGACCATTGCTATGTGTTAGACAAAGCTGTTTACGGCCTGAAACAAGCTCCACGAGCTTGGTATGAGACTTTAACTCGGTTTCTCAAGCAATCCAAGTTCAAGCAAGGATCAGTCGACCCAACCTTCTTTCGCAAAAAGGAAGGAAGTCATCTGATGATTGTTCAAATTTATGTTGATGATATCATTTTCGGATCTACTCATCCTAGCCTGACGGCTGAATTCCGAAAGCTGATGGAGACAAAATTTGAAATGAGCTCGATGGGAAAAATCAATTTCTTTCTCGGACTTAACATCAGACAAAGCTCAGAAGGCATATTCATCAATCAGGAAGCTTATACAAAGTCTCTCTTAGAGAAATTCGGAATGAAGTGAGATTCTAAAATCAAAGTTCCGATGGCTTTCGGAACAAAACTCACTCCTTCTCTAGACAAACCTGCAGCAGATATTACTCTTTATCGTCAAATGATAGGTTCACTTCTCTATCTCACTTCGAGCAGACCTGACATTATGTTTGCTGTTTGTTACTGCGCAAGATTTCAGGCAAATCCTAGAGAGCCACATCACAATGCTGTGAAGAATATATTCCGATACCTTAAAAGAACAACCTCTCTTGGACTATGGTATCCATCAGGATCTGGTTTCTTTGTTCAAGCATTTTCTGATGCTGATCTTGGCGGTTGTGGATTGGATCGCAAAAGCACCTCAGGAGGATGTCAACTTCTTGATGGCAAACTCGTAAGTTGGCAATCAAGGAAACAAACTTGTGTGTCACTTTCAACAGCTGAAGCTGAATACATTGCTGCTGCCTCTTGTACCTCTCAGATAATTTGGATTCAAAACCAACTAAGAGATTATGGAGTCAATATGAAACGTATTCCTCTTTACTGTGATTCCGAAAGTGCAATTAGGATCTGTCACAATCCAGTTCAACATTCAAAGACTAAACACATTGCACTCAGATATCATTTTATCAAAGATCATGTTGAAGACGGTAATATCGAGGTTCATTTCGTACGCTCAAATGATCAACTAGCTGACATCTTCACAAAGGCCCTTCCCGAACTAGCATTCAACAGAATTCTTCAAGGTCTCGGAATGATGGAAGTTGAATCCGTTCCGATATCTAGCTGAGATTCCGATTGATTCCGAAAATCGGAATGCCTCGGAATCGGATTTTAGACATGGAAGATTCGGAACGCGTGTATCCTTTCTAAATTTTTTTTTATTTTCATTTTTTTTTATTTTAAATCCTAAACCAAAAATATTTTATCTTTTTATTTCATTTTCATTTTTTTTATTTATTTCATTTCCTGCTTTACTTATTTCCGCTACTTGATTTCTTTATTTTGATATATCTCAAAAGTATTTTTTTTGTTCTTGTCTTCGTTTGTCTTATTTTTCTTGTGTGTATTTTTTTTTATTTATTGTTCTTCTTGCCCATATCCATGCGAATTCAGATATCAGAAAAATTCAATCAGACATCAGAAAACAACAGAAGACTAAATTTTATTCAAGCTACGTGAACAAAAGTTGTTACATCAACAGCCAAAACAAAAACAACTTAAACCTATAGCTTGTAATAATGCCACATAGGGGGATCACCGGGATGGAAAGCTTGGTAGAGGCGCAGCTCACTCTCGTCAACAAAAAGACGACTTCCATCAGCCAGTCCAACATGGAACTGGTTGTGGGGAGTGGTCCGAATGATCACCGCCGGCCACCATCCTCTTCTGTGCCATACCTCCACAAGGTCAAATTGCTTGAACTCCACCACAATTTTTGGTGGGACAGGCTGCAGAAATGGGTAGCTGGTTGGGACGATCAATGGTCCACCACCCTCGCCGTTGTTTAGAGTGGTCATTCTCACCTCATATTGGTGATGCCACACTCTCGTGACAATCCCGCCATAGATTCCTCCGGCGTAGTCACCCTCTTGCATTTTGACCTCCACTTTGTCATTACGGTTATAGGGACGAAGCGCCATGTGTTTTCTCTTTTGGTGGAATTTTTTTTGATGTGGATGTTTTCTACTAACAATGCTTCCTTTTTATAGGCAGAAATGACACCGGTTAAGCTTCCAAGTGTGGTTATTTAATTATTTTATGAAGTAATGATGCAGCCTGCTGTCATTATTATGTGTCATAAAGGCGAAGACGGCTGATTAGCATCTGATTGGACGTTTTCCTTTCTTTTCGCCGGAGCATTAAATGTTTTCTCATGATAGCCAAATCCTTGTCAGCATTCTTCAGCAAGAACACAACTTTTTTTGTAACTATTTTGAATTGATGGGTTTTTCTTCTTATCCTATTTTCTGAGTTCCATACACGAATATCCATGATTATTGAAATCTCAACCAATTTCAATATATGATTTCGGCAATTCTAGTCAAAGATCGCAACTCATTTTCACCATGGGGCGCTGTGAGACTCACCATCCTTTCTTGACCCTTCTATTATTTCTCCATATTCACTACACTTCCATATAACTGTAACCCTTATGAAGGTCTTCAGCATTACCACTGAAAACTGATGGTTACACAAATTCTGTGTTCATGATTTCGGAATTACTTTTACCATCATTCCGAATGAAACCCAAAAATCCGATCCCACTAAGGAATTGACGAAAACTTTAAAGGGAATCTCAATCTTTCACTTTTGCGTGTTCTTTACGAAATCTACTCTACCCAAGTAATTTCTATCCAAAAAGATCCAGTTTTAATTTTTTTTGAGATTTCCAAACATTTCCCAAGTCACACAAAATTTTTTCGAACCCTTACTTGTTTTCATGACTACCCTGGTCAGACAAGCACTGTCTTCCGATTTCGAGCATCTCTCACGCTTTCGGAATTTGAAAGACAGTTAAACCCAACCCATTAAGTTAACATTTTCAAAGAAACCTTTCAATGATTCTTATCAATCAATTGATCGTAATTCAACGGGAAACCACACAAACCACTTTTGAATCTCTCTTGATTCCAAAGGAAGAGATCATTGCCCGGGATCACTCAGTTTTATGTCATTCCGACATCACAGACTACCAAATAAATTTTGATTTTCTTCTTTATCTTTGGCACACTCTTGCACGAAAATCATCATTTGATTTTTCTAACTCTGCTTGGTTTTCTTTTGATAAGGATTACGATCGATGACGTGGCAATTTTTTTTTAACTCTTCAAATTTTTTCAAAATTTTGGATGAGCTAATCCTGACGTGGCCGTTATAACGTCACCTCCACAGCAGCTACTTTGTCGCTTTTCACGCGCCTGCAATGCGAAATTTGGGGGTTACTCATGATGATACGGCGTGATTCTAGGGAACCGTAATCGACTGAAGGGGGATTTCCTTTTCAAATCACTCTTCAAGGGATATTTAAAGAATTTCTGGCTCATCATTTCTCTTCTCCGCTCTTCTTCTCTCCACAGAACTCTTCATCTTCAAAGCTCTTCTTCTCTCACAAATATTCAAGAACTCTCCAATGGCTGGTTCATCCTCAGCAAACGAAAATACTTCCTCATCTCTAATGTTGAAGATCAAACAAAATCAGAACATGATTATTGATCTTCATTCTTCGAAGTATAATGAAGCTCTTCAACCGATGATAGAATGTCTCAAGTACTCCAGGATCTGCAAAGCCCTAACTGCTTCAGAAGAGGTTCCAATCGTGTCTCTTTCATCTGCATACTCATCTGCATTCTACAACAAGGCTGATGATGTTGTTACCTTTGAGGTTGGTTCCATCAAAACTCGCATTTCCAAGTCTCGATTTGGAAAATTGCTAGGGTTTACAGGTCAAACTGATATTGTTGATCCTGATTCCCTTCCGCCTTCTACTCTTCCACGGTTTTTCTATCAACTGGGCTACAAAGGCGACATAACGCAACTCTCCAAGTTCACGAAGAAGAGCCTACCGCCTCTGTGGAATTTTCTTTTCACAATTCTGTTCAAAAGCTTCTCCGAACGCACGACAGGCACAGACAGTGCAAGTAAGCTCTTTTACTCTCTGTTCTATGGTCTTTATCATGATATCAATCTTGATTATGGGTCAATTCTATGGAGCCAATTTGTCGAGAGTGTGAACTACAAAAATCGACACTCCGAAATCTCTTGTGCTCGATTTTGGTCTATTGTGGTAAAAAGGGCGATTGAGCAACATCATCTTCATATCATGACTGATTCTGTCATAGCGGTCATTCCGACGCTGTCAACCACACAGTTTACTACCACCAAATCGGAGGATTTCGATTTTATTGGATCTATTCCGATCACAATGTTGGACCGTGTTCCGAACGACGTTCCGTGCATTATGGCATATCGACAATTACCCCCATCAGGAACTCGTGATGTTGATCAAGCTCATGAAGTTGCTTTTGATAAGCTTGAAAATCCAAGGAAAATTGTCAAACGAAAGGGCAAAACGGCTGCATCTGACACCGAAAAACAGCCAAAACGTCCACGGAGACTCCGAAAGTTTGTTTAGTCTTATGACTCCGAAAACGAACTGTCCGATACTCATCAAATTCCGACTCCTCCGCGCGATGTTCCGATTACCGACAACCTTGACGATATTCCATCTCGCAAGCCTTCTCCATCACCGGCATCACCGCCTCATGACCCCACACCAAAAACAACTCCTCATTCTAGTCCACAATCCACACCTGAACGTTCGCCCCTCCGAACCACAAACACTCAAAAGTCTCCATCTCTATCACCAAAACAAACTTCCATTCCTAATTCTCCTCATAACGACCCTCCTACTGACATTGATGAAGAGGAAGATATCCTGGTTAACGATGATCAGGATGATCTTTCCGATTTCCTTGAATCCCCATCCAATGTAAAGCTAAAGGACCCCAGTTCATCTGTTCCGATGTCATCTGATCAGCTCTCGGACATCTCTGCCAAACTGGATTTACTTCTCCAATCCCAGGCGCATCCCTCTGTCACCGATTGGCAATCCCAGTTGAAAGCTCACAAAGACTCGGTGGATACCTTGATCACCGAAAACGTCAATCTCATGGGTAAAATCACCTTTCTCATAGAAAAATCTGAAGCCCAAATGCAAGATTCGACTACTTCCATTGGCAGACTGGAAAAAGATGTTCTTAAATTTATTCAAGATTTCCGTGATGCTCATGATCGGAACAATGAAAATATGCAACAGGTCATCTCCAACTTCGGCACCTCGTTGAAAACTGAAAAAGAGGCCCTTTCAACATTACGTTCGGAATTGAAGCAGCAACATTCTGAATGGGTATCTTCTATGGATACAAAGGTTGATCAACTAAGGACAGACTTGGCCTCGGAGAATTATTTGATGGATACCTTAGCCGCCAAGGAAACTAAAATCCAGCTCCTCAAGTCCGATCTACGTAACAAGTCTGCCATTCTCACTTCTGCTTTGTCTCAGAACAAAGCTGTTCGCAATGGTATATCGGAGATTGACTCTTTTCTTCATCGGATTGTTGAAGACAATGATCCGATTCTCAATCCTCAGGTGCGCAGACATCTGACTCTAAAGCTTCATCCAGTCTTCAATCTTCTTGCCGCCTTGAAGGGTGTTTCGGAAAGTGTTGCCTCTCCGAAACAAGGGGGAGACGAAACGAATGAAGAAAGTACTTTTAATCAGGAGACTCCGAAGAAAAACTCTGAAAGTATACTTAATCAGGACACTCCGAAGAAAAACTCTCCGATTAAAACGAATGAAAATACTGAAGGAGACGCTGGTCCATCCGCTGGTCCATCAAAAGACAAAGGAAAAAAGATTGTGGAAGAACAAGAATCCGAAAAGGATGCTGCTAAATCGAACAGGGAACAGGAAATTGATGATATTATTAATCTTACTCGGAAACTTGATGCTGAGGAAGCTGCCAAAAGAGAGGCTGAGTTACTTCTGAAAACTCAAATGTCTTTGTTCCCTCCATGGCACTATAAAAGAATGACAATGGAAGCAATTACTGATCCTGTGGAGAATTGGCTTCAACCAATAGCCTCGTACAACACAAGCAATGATGTAAACTCGCAGTTCGATTTTCCGATGACTGCAAAAGCTCTCCTGTTCCGAGGATTTGAGGAACTCAAAGACACCCGTCTTTCCAGTTCGGAAGTGAATGATTTGTTGTTCACTTTCTATTTACAGAATGCACGTCCTCAACATTTAACGTGGAGTTTGAAGAAAATTGTGCAGCTGACTCCCCGTCATCCTGAGGTCACTGTTCCATTCATGAACTCAAGATTTTTGGCTTTCAGAGGAGATGATAAAGAGAAGATGGAATTTTCACTTGCTGATCTACCATTCATGAATCCATTCGACTGGATATCTTTGTTCAACATCTTGTCGAGAGAACAAAAGTATTATCCTCTTTTTGATCATGTTAAAAGAATGCTTGGATACTACATTCTGGAAGTAGCAAAGCTAGATGTTGAAGTTGCTGGTGTTCTAGAAAAAGTTCCTTTAACTGTGAGACATCCTCCGCCCAAAAATCTGAACAAGCGTAAAATCGGAAAAATTGCCAACTCAAACTGGAGTGTGGCATACAATTCAAAGGAAGGCCTTGAGAATGTTAAATGAATATTCTTTCTGTTGGACAAACATCTTTACAGGACACCAGTGTTGGAACATATTCTTCATATCATCAATAAGCTCCCATCCAACACTCATGATGATAAAACATGTATCAACGACATGTTAAGGTGGTACATTGAATTCCGAAAAAGGATCCTGGCAATCATTCCGAAGGTGTTTAACAGACAATCAAGTGAAGTAAAACATGAAGAATGATGAGAGATTGCATTTTTTGACTCAAAGGGGGAGATTGTTGAGTCATAATTTAAGATTGAGTCAAATATGCTAATCGGATTTGTAGCCTGATTTTTAGCCAATAATTTAGCTATCGGTTATGGAATGGGTCTGTCCTTCCATACTTAGTTTTTGTTTAAATAGCTTATTCGTACCCTTGTTAGTGTTAACTTTTGTAGAATCATCACGGCGCTCATACAGAATAGTTCTCATCGAATTGTTCTTGAGTTGCATTTTAATCATTAGACATCAGTTCTTCATATTGTCTGTTCTTGATCTTGTTTATTTACTTTATTCCGTATTTTTGAATCTCGATCCAACTCTTCTGTTTCAACAACTGGCCAGGTAAAACCAGGGACCAAATTGGCGCCACCCTGGAGACTCCTCCAGGGTTTTGGCAAAACCCTAATTAGGGTTTTGGGGAGTCTGGTCCAAGTGGTCAAAAGGTTTGTCCATTTGGAGGCTTTCTAGGGTTTCAGCTGTAACCGTAGGAGGCTATATAAGGAACCCCCTGGGCACCCTAAATCCCATGCCACCTTCTCTCTCTGTTACTCTGCTGGACTGATTTCTCCATAGCTTGGGTGTGACTTGCATTTGAGGCAGGATTCTTTTGCTGCTTGCTTCAAGGATCATAAGATCAAAGGTTGGTTTTTCTCAATTGATCTTTAGAAATTAATTGTATCATTTAGGTTTAGTTTATTATCTTCATAGAAGAGAACATAGATCATATTAGGGTTGCATGTGAACCATAGGATTCTATTTATTCATTGATTGCATAGAAACCCTTCAGTATATACGTGCTTTATAGATGTATTGTGTATAAAAAATTGTACCTCTTAAAAATTAAGCAAGTTTTCTTTATAAGTAGTAATATATATATATACATATATATATATATATATATATATATATATATATATATATATATATATATATATATATATATATATATATATATATATATATATATATATATATATATATATATATATACGGCTAGGATCAAATGTATCCTGACAAGTATTGTGTAACCTTGAAACTTAATATGAACCACTCATTTAAAACACATTCTTTTAAGAATGACTTATCTGTTCATTTAGAATATTGTTGTTTTATGTAAAATATTTTCATTCTTTCCAGAATTGTTACAATTTTTGTAGATTCTTATTGTTGTGATGTAATGTTTTCCAGTTATTTTGTCATAATTGAAACAATTCATTACATTCTTGTTGTTTTGATGTACAAAATTTAGTTCATTCTTTTAAGAATGAAAATTTTTCAGTTTTTTCATTCTTACGAGAATGAAAATCGGATGGTCAGGATTTGGTTACAAAGTAACACAATAATTGTCATTCTTATTATATATATATATATATATATATATATATATATATATATATATATATATATATATATATATATATATATATATATATATATATATATATATATATATATATATATATATATATATATATATATATACGTGCTTTATAGATGTATTGTGTGCATAAAAAACTGTACCTCTTAAAAATTAAGAAAGTTTTCTTTATACGTAGTAATATATATATATATATATATATATATATATATATATATATATATATATATATATATATATATATATATATATATATATATATATATATATATATATATGTTCAAATGAAAACCATTAAAAGATTAAGAACCAAGGAAATTAATATTGACCTTTAGATTACAAGGTGGCATGATTGTAAATAGTGTGAAATCAGTTGCCATTTTGATAACGTTAACATTATAACCCCTAGCATTAGAGTAGACTTTAGATCCGGTGGATTAAAATTTCAAACTATCCCACACGGTTCCAAGAACACACAAACCCTAACACCACCACTACCGCCACCTTGGCCACCACCTACCATTGCCGCCACCTACCGTCGATCGTCTGCCACTACCTCTAAACTTCGGCCAAACTCACCATCACCGCCTCTGTCCTTTGAATCCATTGTCTCTGGTCACTATTGATAGCCGCCAGTAACCGACCTCTGCCCAACCGCTGCTACAATACTACCGACTACATCAGATCTGTCACCACATTCTCCTCCTAGAAATGAAAACAACTAATGCCACCATGTTGACAAATTTAGATATGTATATCTATTTCAGATTGTAAGTCTCTTTAAGGTATTAGATCTCTTTATCTTCTCTATGATACCGTCGGTTTCCTTCAGTCTCCGTTCTACCACCGCCTCCTCCAACCAGTTT
>CM042009.1:138722079-138817079 GCA_023525715.1 Cichorium intybus
CGACCATGTATAAATGGTGCTTTAATATTAAATTTGTCTGTCGTTCAAATAATATATTGGGTTAAAAGTTTCAACAATAAGACACATTCCATTCTCACCGGATTTCGAAAAAGTCTAATGTTATGTGTAGAGAAAAGCAATTCATTATATATTACTATCTAAAAATGGGTTTTGTTCGCTCGATTAAATACAAGAAAACTAATTTGAATTACACATGCTTCAAAAATACGTCGATTCAACTAGAAGTCGAGCGTTGCATATCGAATGAAACCTCGTAGCGCATCACAACTTTATCTATTCATCTCAAATTAGACCAACATCTCGACAGATAGATTAGTTCCTTTTAATATTGTATTTTTAGTTGTAAATGGTCATTTTGATCTTGTTTCATTTGCGGCTTAAAAGATTTTCGTCATAGTTGTTTGCATTTGAAAGAATTATAGTTACAACTTTATAATGGATACTGCACTAATAAACATTGCTACAAAGGTTTGTAATCTAATTCATTTTGATAGAATCCTCCTATCTCGATCCGAAGAGCAAAGTATAAAACAATCATAGATAACATCCTGATCTTGACAACCATAGGTATGACACTGTGATGGTAATTTCATATTTTAAAAAGAAGTATTGCACGCTTTAATGAACTGTCACCTTGCAAAAGCTTATACTAGCTTGGTGTGAATGATTTTATACATCAAATCAAACATTACAAGTGCCATACTCATATGCCCCATTCCCAGCGTAGCGTATCAAAAGAATCATCATGTTTTAACAGATCATGTCTCCTAAGGGAATTTTATCTAACACTTTATGAGTGTACTCCATATTTGAACACTTGATGGACACAAAGATCAATCAGTTTGCAACGAAGAGAGTGGATTGAAACTCTATACAATAATACGAGCAAGTGCTTGTTTTCCATGATTGAATTGAACATCGTCGGTATATGTGGGAGAATCTACTTTACCCAAAAAAGGGATGTGGATTTTGGGGTTATGGGAATTGTCCATTGGAGTGCGGCAGTATTGTTGGGAGAATCTTCTTTATGCTATTAGTTTCTTGAATTATTGTTTTTCTATATTTAGTTAAATTCACTTTTAATATAAGGGTTTATGTAATTAAACGGTAACCAAGTTGTAGGTTTATTTACATAGGAGAATTTCATCTATGTTCTTATAAAACTTCAAAAATACATGTACATCCTTATAAAACCTAATAAATTCACATATATATACCTAAATGCTTAATTTAATGATAACTAATCTTTTTAAAAATTAAAAAAATATCTTTAAATCGATTTTTTATTATTAAAAAACTAATTAACTTGTAACATTACGGTATTTTTTTTTTTCTCCCAAAAATCCTAAACATATCAATAGAAATCTAGATGTAGCCGAAATATCAACCGAATAAACAAAGTTTGGGTCACAAATTTAAAAATCGACATGGAGCTATCATCGTTCCACAATTGACATTTTATTCATCAACCAAAATTCATATTCAATTGATAGCTACTTCCAAGATGCTGATCAATAACAAATTGATATCATCAGTTTGGAGCTGTCATCGATCCGAAACAGTTATCAAATCCAAAATTCTATCATCGATAGTGATCAACTGAACAGAGTGATAGTCCCAAATCCATAATTTAACATGAAGTCAATCGAGATTAATAATAATTAATCAACTTAAAAAATGTTTATAATTTTTAAAAAGATTAGTTATATTTAAATTAAGTATTTTGGTGTATATGTGAGTTTATATATTTTATAAGGATATACATGTAATTTGAAATTTTACAAGGATATAAACAAAATTATGAAAGTTTATAAGGATATAGTTCTCTCTATTTACATAGGCACTTCAAACTTATTTTTAAAGAGATTTTACATCTAAGTATAATTATCTGTTCCATTTATTTGAAAAATATATTTGTACTCTCTAATAAAATAATATCTCAATGTCTAACCCCGTCATATTATGCATCATCAATTCTCTTTACTCACCCATATTATATATAAACCCTACTAAATCACAATTAATCATGGTGAAAAATAATGTTTTCCATTTAAACCCCCAATAATTACGCAAAAAATCAAGAGTATAATCGTAAATCTCGTTCCATTCACTTCTCAAATTTTGAATTATGCTTCCCTCCTCATCTATGTCTTCTATCTATCTCGTGGATGCTAAACCGCATCTACCACCATCTCCACCACCATTTTCAGCCGTTACCATAACCTTTTGTGTCTCCCATAAACCCACTCCATCTCTGTCGCTTTCAAACCCTAGATTTGTTCCAATTTTACATTTTTTATTTAGGTTTTTTATTGTTACCGATGGTTTTTAGATTTCAGAATGTGGAGGTGCTTATTGATTATCCTTCTATTTTTCTTTTCGTTCTTTTGATGGTTAAGTTGAAGGACTAGGTTAATCATATTGTTGATAGTGTAAGAATTTGGTTGGATACATCGTTCTTAATCGGTGTTTAGATATGGTAAATGGAAAATTTGATAAAGAAATGTATGAGAGATTAAGAAAAAGGATGTTGGAATTAGGCTGTGCGGAGTGGTGCCGGTGGCATCCACTCCACATCGGCTGGAAGAAGAAGAGAAGACGAAGAGATGAGAGGAAGAAATAAGGGAGGGAGTGGTTGCCGGCAACAAGAGAGGAGAAGAGAAGAAGAAGAGAAGAGGAAGAGAAGAGAGGAAGAAGAGAGAGAAAGCGGCAAGCTGTTGCCGCTGGATCCTTGCCGCTGTGGCTTGCCGCGGTCACGGGGCGGTGTTTGCCGCCGGCAACACCCGCCAGGTAGGATGCCGCCAACGAAAACCCCTCCCACTCCGCACAGCCTTAGCGCATGATTGTCAGTACATTGGCGGTGATATGACAATTGGTACCAATAAACTTGGAACCTCAAAATGTTAAATGAGTGATTGATGTTCAAGATCCATCTGTCCATCCATGGGGAGGTCTAACCACTACTAAAGATGGGACACTCACACTTCTCGATTGCTATATTTATTTAAAGTACTTGAAGGGTCTTCAAAATGTAATGTACAATTAATAATTCTGAATTTTTCTATCACTGATAATTAATAAGGGTATAATTCTTGGATTTGTGCCTTTTGGTGATTCTGAGGTATAATTCTCTCACTAATGAATAATAATACTATAATGTATAAGGCGATTTTTCGAGCATTATTGTTAAAAGTCTAGCATTCATTTTATTCGAATCATTTATTGTTTACTATTTATTTTGGTTTAGTAGCATTTTTGCTCTTCATGTTAAAAATGGATCTATATGCGAAGGCTTTACTAAGATCTAGAAAATTCGGTGGAACAAGTTTCTTTCAAGTGATTTTTCACAGCACTTGAATTTAGGGATGAGCATTTGGTCCTCGGAACCGAGTCCAAGCCCAAGAACCGAGGGAACCAAACCGATCTAAGGAACCGAGTATGCATCTTGGTCGGTTCTCGGTTTTTATATTTGGCTTAGGTCGGTGTAAGTCTCAATATTCACCAATAACAATATCAATCACATAAACCTTCAATTGGTGCGGAAAACCAATTGAAGACAATCAAGAAAAGAATAGATGAAGCAGAAATCGCCAAATATATGATCAAAATGTACTTGGATTAAAATGGCTTGAATGCTTGGTACAATGATCACACACACATGCTCATCACACGAGTTCTAGAGCTCTCACAATGCTCTCCTTGGCCGACCAACCCTTAGACACGCTAACAAATAGACTATTTATACTAACTAGGCCTTAAAAGCTCAATTCAAGACTAGCCCAAACCCACAACTAACTACACAAGCCCAATAGATAAACAAAACGAATAATAAAGCATAAACCACCAAAATAGGGTCCAACAATCTCCCCATTGGTTTAATGCTTTCTTCTGCTTCAAAGACCAAGATCCAGTATATTCATGGTAGCCTTACCCCAACCTCCATACCAATAGCCTTTCGCAACAATCTTTATAGCAAGCACCGTGTATGATTTAGCCGTCTCTTCCAGAATGGGACTTTCACACACTATCTGTGAACGAGAAAGCTTTTTGATATCGTGCTCACGAAACATCAACAGATCTTTAGGCTCGATCAAACGAATCTGATTATCCTTAAGCTTGATCACAGCAGTGTACGAAGTCGGATCATAAGCCCAAAACTCCATGTCACGGAGAGAGTGGTCTGGAAGTGGATTTACTATAGGAATAGCATGAGCTTGTCAGTAGCAGGCCAGAAAACGCGTTTGACCCGCTTGCCTTCAGCATCTCTTTCTCCGTAAAGCTTCCTGAGGAAGGTTTTTGCAGTCCTCATGGTTTCAAAGCCAGTAATAACTTGTTTCTACAAAAATCGATAAACATCGTAGCCTTCTGATCCTTAGACGGATTGAAGAAATCAGCGTTAGACAACTCTGTTAGATCTACTCTGGTCCATGAAGTGAACTTATTGGGGTGGTCGTAGTATTCTATATTCCCAGATTTCCTTTTCACCCACCACAATTTATTTATCTCATCATAACCCCAGCACTTTATACCTGAACGATCTCCAAATATGTCTGAGAATCGTTCAGACATATCTGTAACAAAGACTGTAGGCTCAGCATTGTCCTGAGCACGTTGATGAGCATTTACTCTGATGAGAGTATCTCCCCGTTTGGCTCTATACAAGTCCCTCTGACG
This sequence comes from Cichorium intybus, assembly GCA_023525715.1. Classification (NCBI taxonomy): domain Eukaryota; kingdom Viridiplantae; phylum Streptophyta; class Magnoliopsida; order Asterales; family Asteraceae; genus Cichorium; species Cichorium intybus. Next base: position 138,726,775 of record CM042009.1, read on the forward strand.
TTGTTCTTCTCTCCTATCCTCAGCAGTGTGGGGCCCAGCGGCCATGTATTGATCAATATTCACTGAGGAGGCAGGAGTGCGTAGTCTTAAACTAGAAGCACCAGCGGCAGTGTTTTCCTCAGTAGGAGCACCAAGGAAATCGTCACCAAATTTCTGGTTCAACAGCTCTCTAACATCAAGAAGCAGAGCAGACAATCCTCCCAAATTTGCTTCCAACTAGGTGATTTTCAGTGCTTTGGCAGCATTCACTTTCTCAACATCTGCCAGCCTTACGTCAAGATTTCCAATAAGCAATTCTTGATTGCTAATCTTCAGATCTTTCACAGAAACTTGTTGCTCGAGTTCAAAAACTCGATTCTGAAGAGTAACCACGTCAACGAATTCTGAATCAAGCATTACGCCTTTTCCTTTAGAAGTGCTAACGGGAGGTGGAGTAGAAGAGCTTCCACCAGCTTGAAACTCAGTGGTTGGCATCACCACTTCTTCTGTAATGGGCTCATGAATGGCTTCTCGAGTGGGGCTTTGATTGTCTAACTCCATGTGATTGGAATCAAACATTGGACTATGCATTTTTGTATATTCTTGGCTAGGTGGATCTTGAACAATGGGAATTTAAACAACAGGGGTTACCGGGCTTGGCTCTGGTTCAGTGGGCATAGGGATTGTGACCGTAGTGTCTTTGATTTTCACATTTTCTCATTTTCTCCCCCTAAATCAAAGATTTAAGAAAATATTTGATTTTCTAAAACGCAATTAAAAATTTAAATTGTTTTTGACAATTGTGCTTACAACGATCCAAGTATTCCTTTCAAGAATTAAGTTAGTTCCACGTTTGGTTGATATTTTTCAGAATAGGCTTACGTTTTCATTGCGAATAAATTCACACTGTTGCATCACAGACAATTTTTGTTAAAATGATGTATATACAAATTTAGGATTTATAGAATGAAATAAACGGTTATTGTGTCAAGAGAATTGCCAACCTGGAAATTTATCTTAAAAATTCGTTTCGATGTGAAACGGCTTTTCCAGTTTCTTCATTTTGAGTGAGGGCTTTATCTCAAGAATCTATCTCTCAAACAAAATTTCCATAACATACACAGGTTATCTCCCCTTTCTAATCGAGAAACTCTTTGGTTAACTGACTCTTTTCCCTAAGTCTATGTTCCTTTTTAGTCAAAACTCTTACATGTTTTCCTTACTCTTTTGCCTTGTGCAACATTGGCATCTTTTAAGAAGATTGACTTCTTTTGTGCATCATTGGCATCTTTTCGAGGAGTTTTTATACAAAATAATTTGATGCTCCTTAGGCTTTAAACATGTGATCTCATTGGCCTCTTTTAGGGTCTCTAGATGGGCTGATTTTGTGCCTCTTTCAATTTAATCCTAATGACCCTTTTGACATGTGGACACATTGGTCTCTTTTGGCCTAACCACACAATACTTTAGTGTGGGTTGTGACAATTGGACACACTCAGCAAACCAAGATAGTATACTAAAAGGTTCTCTTAGACCCATATCCTTGGGAAAGCCAGGATTGATAAACCATGTATGTAAAGGAAATTAAGTAGACACCAATTCTCAGACAAGACAATCTCGCAACAACTTGAAGTTTAATGAACTTAAGTTCATGGTGATAGCACATGAACCAAATATGCAACCACAAAAAGCACTTATAATCCTTAAACAGATCCTTAACCTTCTATACATCACTTTAATTCCAAATATCTCATTTTGCAACGTGTATGAATTTTATTTGACTTGAAAACAACTATATTTATCTACATGGGTATCATTTCCAAACAAGAACAAACTAACAGTCAAGACAAGATTTGGGCAATTAATTGACACATGCAGTTTTGATTTTCTGAAACTTTAAGCACACAAGAAAAATAAATGAAAATATTTTTTGGATTTTAATTTTCTGGAAGGAAAGATATGAAAATTATAAAAAATATTTTTGTATTTTTAAAGTTTTTTTAAATTTTTGTTTGTCTTTATGAAAAATTACTCCCCCTTAAGTGTAGCACAGAATGATACTAAACAAAGTAGAAAACAAAATTTGTCACAAAACAGAAATCAAAACATCAATGAGCACAGCAGTTCAGAATCAGAGAAAGAATTGGAGAGATCAAACCGAATTTCTGCAATTGAAGAGACTTTGATGAGATGCCATTTGAAGATTTGCAAATTCTTTTCCTTTATGGACACACGTTCTTTATAAAAGATCTGAATTGGTCACAATAGAGAAATGTCTCACATTGTGTGTATGAAGCAGCTATTACCAACAAACTTGGGTTTGATGATATGCCTCCATGGCCACTTCTGCACACAATGCAAAATTAGTTCCTTTTGGGAACCCAGTCCATCTTGTAACTGGGCTTGTCACTGCCGTCTGAGTGTAACACTTGCTCCCATACCATATCCTATTTGTCAAGAATAGAATTTGAAGAGTTTACAGAATAGATTAAGGGTTTAGAATTACTCCCTTTGGGTATCCATTGGTAGTTTAGCCTTGATTTCCCTTTGATTGACTGGTTGGATGTTCTGGTGTTTGTCTTGGGAGTTGATTTCCCTTTTGGTTTAGATATGTATTACCAGTGTACATTGAATTTGGATCCTTGAGAAAATGTTAAATTTCTAGAATTGTTCTTTTTGATCCAATGTGCTTGTCTCCTAGCCTTGGCAACATTCCAATCACCATCCCTTGAGTGAGATCTAGAGGAATTTCTTTTGACAGATCTTCCTCTTTGCATCCTTTTGTGACTTTGAGCATTCTGAGGACAATTTCTTGCAATATGTCCAGGAGTTCCACAGTTGTAGCATGTTGGTTGTTTGTGGACACCACGATGTCACTGTAGCCTGAACCCGAGGTTGATGGTTTTTGAGAGTGTCCACAGCTGCATGCATAAATTGTTGCATGTTTCTTTTACTGGTGCACATTAGGAGATAGATCAATTGAATTTCTGACATCATTATATTTCCTCTTGAACAGTCAGCAGATGTAGTATCTGAAGAATTTTCAGTTCCTGCACACTCAACAAATTCATTAGAACTTTCTAGCACACCCTTCTCAGCCTGACTAGACTTTTCAGGGATGAAAACATCGTATAAATCGAGGGGTTGTACAATTGTAATTAAATGGGGGTGGAACACTTTTGTACCAAAGACCCTGATTTTCATCCCTTTTGAGTTGAGACTCTATCATTGACTCAACTATCGTGCTTGACCCTTCGAATTTTTTAAAAACAAACTCCTTATCTTGAGCTTTGGCTTTCAAAGAGTCACGCTCAATAGTTAGTTTGACAATGTCTTCATTAGCCAATTTGAGAAGATAATTTTTTGTACTATAATCATCCTGTAAGACTTTAAAGTCGTTTATTTTTGCCTCGATCTTTTCTTGTAAAGGTTTAATTTTCTTCTTTAAATTATAATTTAAATTTTCAAGTTCGAAAATTTCCCTTACAAGGTTTTCATTGGTTTCGCGATAGTTTTTAATTTTTGTTTCACATTCTAAGCAACATGAAATTTTGCACAAGTCTTTTGTTTCGGTGGTCATTTTGCGAAAAAAAAATTAAATGTTAATTTTAAATTCAAATTTAGAGGTGATTGAGGAACCCTTTATAAGATCAAAATTTTGACTGCGTTGACCTAATTTGGTTGACCGATCAATGAGTTGTTGACTGATGTTAACCGAGCAATCATGTTGACCGAGTAACCAATGTTGACCGAGTAACCAGAGTTTGACCTAAGTTTGACCGAGCAACCTTTTGTGTCATCGAACAACTCTTCAAAAAGCACCGAGAAACCTTCTAAAATGCACCGAGCAATCTCAAAAATCCACCGAACAACCACTAAAAACGGTATTTCCTTAATTTGCGAGATTTTGAAAAATCATTCCACCAATAGATGCCGATGAACACGATGAAGAAAATATGATCTCGATGAATCAGGAGAAAATTAAATGACACACCAAAAACTTCAAAAACTTATACTTTTTCTTGAAAAATGATTGATATCAAAATAATAAAAATTGTTTTCTTGCTCTGATACCAATTGTAAGTACCAATATTTACCAATAACAATATCAATCACATAAACCTTCAATTAGTGCGGAAAACCAATTGAAGACAATCAAGAAAAGAATAAGATGAAGTAGAAATCGACAAATATATGATCAAAATGTACTTGGATTAAAATGGCTTGAATGCTTGGTACAATGATCACACACACATGCTCATCACACGTGTTCTAGAGCTCTCACAATGCTCTCCTTGGCCGACCAACCCTTAGACACGCTAACAAATAGACTATTTATACTAACTAGGTCTTACAAGCCCAATACAAGACTAGCCCAAACCCACAACTAACTACACAAGCCCAATAGATAAACAAAACGAATAATAAAGCATAAACCACCAAAATAGGGCCCAACAGTCGGGTTCGATCCTTCTCGGGTTTGGTCCCACTTGGTCGGTCGGGTTCTCGAGTTTGGTACCAAGTATTTCATGGAATTTAAAAGGCCAAATATATTAATACCAAAAAAATACGCACACTGCCATATGGTTTCCAAACCCGACTCTTTCAGTCTTCATGTTCACGTTCACGGCAATACTCAGTTTGTGGTAAGTTACGTCATGTTTTATTTTCTGTTTTTGGTGCAATTTTACATGTTTTTGTAACTGTCCTCACGACTTCATACAAATTTGGTTTGACCTGAAATTTTCTGTGCATAAAGTTCATGAGTAGTAGTACTTTTAGACTCTGGAATCATTGCAATCGGGTTCATATTAACTATTTTACAGTCCCCCAAACACAGGATATCACAGCTGTTTTGTTCAGTTTAATTTTAGTTTTCTGCATTCTGTCCCGGTTTTGAAACTGTCGTCACGACTTCGTACAAATTCGGATTGATCTGAAAATTTTCCAACATAAAGTTCATGAGAAGTAGTTAATTTTAGGCTCTGGAATCACTGAAATAGAGTTCATATCGACCGGTTTACAAGCCCCGGAAAAAGGGGTATCAAAGTCCAAAATTTTTGTCACTAATCTTTTTATATTAAAGATTCTTTTTACCGACAAGATGTTTTACCTCCCAATTCTGGTCCCAAGACCAAAAGTAAGTGTTTGATCCTACCCGGTTTTCTCGGTCCCAAGACAAAACCCGATACCAAATCCAAAATCGGACCCAAAAATAAGCGCTTAGTCCTGCTCGGGTAAAAGCTGACCAAACCCGAGCATACCCGAACCCGACCCCAAGACCAAGTCCTCTACCTTGGTCGGTCCTTGGTTCCATCTAATGTCTTATCTCGGTCTTGGTCCGGCTTGGGTTCGGTCCGGGTCAGTCCGGTTCTAGGACCAAGCTCACCCCTAACTTGAATTATATGAATAATAATAGTTCAAAGTTTTCTTATATTGAGCTTAAAAAATTGACTACAGAGTTGACCAAATTCAACTTCCAAAGCATATTACCGACTCAGATGACAATGAGAAATGTAAGATGGAAAATTATGCTAAAGGATCATTGTATGCATTACAACGTGGAGAATACCATCTAAAATAGGTTACGGGATTTTTTTAATAAATAATTCTTAAATACAAACTTTTAAAGTTTCTTGATTGGTGTTAAGTTTATTATTATAAATTAAAATGCAGGGTATTACTGGATTCATTTGTGGTATAAATGGTCTTGATTGTTTATGTTTAAGCTCATCTTCTGCTGTGAGTTTTTATTCATGTTTTCCTTTTGTTACAATTTTGAAACTGTGGAGTTCATTTAAATACTTACTTCATATTTATACTAATTGGTGATTGGTTCTTTTTTTATGTTTGGCATGTTGGAATTTCTTACCTTTTGGCTTTGGAAAATGTAGGTTTCAGTAGAGTTTCCCTATATTCACTCTAAGATAAATTAATTGATGGCTAAATGTAAGAAATAACAAACTACTTTCATTTCTTTGTTTAGTTTAACATTCCATTTTCATTTCTTCTTATCAGTACATTGTACTTTGAAAATCTACTCAATTTATAAAATTTCTACTTTTAATTTTTTCTTATTAAGGACATTGTACTTTGAAAATCTACTCAATTTATAAAATTCTACCTTTAATATGATTATTAAATTGTGAACTAAAAAAGTTATGAAAAAAATAACTAACTATTTAAATATGTTTTATAAACACCATTGAAAGAAGGGTGCTACTATATGTATCTCAACACACACATTCATGGGGGTTACATATAGTAATTATGTGTGTAAGTTATTTTATGGGGGGTGTGGATAGAATGATCCTTGAAAGAAAATGCAATAAAGAGATAACAAACTTTAATTTTGGTTTTAAAGTACCCATGTGACTAAGAAAAAACGGAAATTGCTAGTCACAAGAATATTTAAAAAATAATAATAAAGTTTGTTACATTTTCATGGCTTTTTTTAGTTTAATGATATTTTAAAACCCTTTAGATAGTTTGTTAACCTATCTTGATAGTAACCCTAAAGTAAATACATTCTTTTATGATTAACTTCTTCCAATATTTTTTTTATAAATGTAATTAGCGAGCGGAAGGGAGCCGCGCGTTGCTGCGGTTAAGGAAGTCAACAAATTAAAACTACAGGGGTCAAAACTGTAATAATGTTAAACTGACAAACAAAACTATGGGGACCAAAATTGTAATTAATAAAAATTAAAACTATAGGGGCTAAAACTATAATTATACAAATTAAAACTACAAGGGTAAAAATTGTAATAAACTAAAGTGGTAAAACTACAGGGGTAAAAATTGTAATAAACTAAAGTGGTACTGTTCATTGGAGGCAACAATTATATATATATATATATATATATATATATATATATATATATATATATATATATATATATATATATATATATATATATATATATATATATATATATATAATTTATCATCGCCTATCTAAGTTAGACCTAAAAATGAAGCGAGTTTTGTCATTGATCCGATTCAAACCCGTAAGAAATATAAGGGTTTAGGTCATAGTTTGTGATTCGTTTACTCGTTAACCACCCTTACCCGTTAACTCTTTTATTAAAAGGGTTGTGTATGGATCATTATCGATCCAATTTTCTTATAACCCGTCTCCTATAATAATTATAATTAGACTAATTAATTTAATAATTTTTCTATTCGTTTATGTTTTTGTCCATGTCTAAAGTCACTATACCGCTAAAAGGAAGGAGGCGAGTCTTTAATTATCCTCGATTGGTAGAAAGCTAATAGGGTCAAGGATCCTACTCTAACAAAGATTGTGCGAGACACATTAGTCGTTCCAATAATTAGTATTACATCTGGGGAAACATTTAGTGATGGAGGAAGAATAATTATGACTGTCGATTGTCCTTGGTTATGAAATTTTATAGGCTTTGGTGACTAGACAAGATTGACAAACCTCGAGGAAACCAAAAAAGTATTTCAAGTCAATTATTTTTTACTTGAAATCACTTAATATTTACTTGTACATGTTTCTTTTATCCCGGTTCTCAATGAGTTGATCGATCGGATTCCTGATTTTTTTAAGATGCATCTTCATGTTGTCTCATGCATATTTGATATAGTAGACATTTGCTTTATTTAAGAAAGATTATTTAAAGTATTAAGTAAAGTTTTATTCATTTTATATTATATGTATATTATTTTGTGGAATACTTAAATAGTAAGTAATTTTAGTATTGTAAATGTGTTGGATAAATGGATCGGATATCGTTGATTCCGTGGATAAGCATGTTAGTTCGATTAGATCTTGTCTACCGTCTGACACATGATTGGCTCAGACAGCGATGTTGGTAGGTGCATGTACTATGTTATGCACAGGTTTCAGTTTGTCGCGTGAGTGCTGTCATGGTTACGTCAAGCGGAAGGTTTCCATCTGGCCGATGGGTTACTGTTCCTAGCTTGCCATTATGGAGGAACTATATAGGGCATAAGGAAAGCATCGTCTGGATGCAGGCTGACGTGCCTACTGTAGGGCACGTTATCCAGTCTCCCTAGTCTTAGCCATTATTATGTAAGCGTGCTTAGTGATGATGGTTGGGAATAGCCCTTGGCAAGCATTACAATATTTTCGGGCGTCTATGACCGTGCGATGTAATAGTTTCTTCAGTGACATCCGGTACCATTAAATGCGGTTTAGGGTTTTTGAAATTCCGAGACCTCTATATATATTTTCTTTGTTTCATCTTCTTGACTTCCGTTTTCTATTTCTCCGTTTTCTGAGTCTCCTTCATCTTCTTCGCATACTACGATCATGAGATTCTTCCATTGTTGTTGTTCTGTTGCCTGAGTAGTTTGCTGCTCTTAATGAGCTTTATGGTTTCCATCCAGATGATGGCGTCGAGTTCCTCAACGATTATGTTTTTTTCTTAACCATCGGAGGGTTAAATCGGTATGTATATCAAGCACTTCGACGCAGGTTATCATCTTCCAACAACAGATGTCATTCACGAGGTCATTGACCACCATAAGTCACACCTTCATCAGCTTGTTCCAAATAGGCGAACAAGCTTGTGTCTTTTGAGATGCTATGCAGGGCCAACGGGATACCACCCGATGTTTAGGTTTTTCGTCACTTATTTCAATTCTCCTCAACTTCATCCGGTGAGAAATATACTTTATGTGTCTGGAAGTATAGTCACACATTGGTGACGGAGCAGAAAGGTTCTCCAAAGAACTGGGCGGATCGGTTATTATAGGTAAACAGTGATAAAGTTGGGGTAATGCAGAGGCGTGTGGAGCCTATTTCCGACCAAAAATTCACTTTGTATTAAGAGAAAGAACAGATTTCCATGGTCCAAAATGTTTTTCATGTGTTGGCGGATGATTTCCCGGAATGCGTCCTTGCCGAGGCCGGGATGAGTACATCATGGCATCTCTACGGGAGATGCCTGAGTTTTATGTAATAGTCAAAGGTAAAGTTGGATAGGTTTAATTTTGTACTCTACACTATCTTTTTCTGCCCCAGGCCCCCTTTTTATAATTATGTATGCTGGTGTCTTCTTTAGTGTAGAGAAAGAGATTAAGTTTGTGGACGCATTTGCGAATAAGTGGGTTGGGAGTCTCCGTTACTGATAGGTACAACTGGTAGACCGAGTGTTGTTGTCTCGGCCATTCCATCACCAGGATTTCGCTGCTAGAGCTGCCGCTATTCAGGAGGCGGAGCAGCGATAGGCGATGATGCACGGTGCGAGGCTATTGAAGACGACTTTTGGTGGTACTCTGAGTTCAGGATTTTTGAAGATCAAGGTTGTTGCTTAAGGTGTTGAAGAGGATGATAAGGAGAAAGTGTTTGTTGGTCCTGTAAATTACATGAAGTTTGGCACTCACGGATTCGATCTTGAATCGTTGGGCCTTTCTTTTTGTTTTGTTGTTAACAGTTCATCTTCATTGTGACACCCCTCGCTAGGGATTTATAATCAAAACATCATTTATCTTAAAAGATATCATTAATTCAAAAGTAGTCTCTTCATTGCGGAAAATAGGTCCCAAATAGTTAAAGTAGTTCAAAACATGTAGCGAGGTGGTATCATAATTCAAGTACAAAAGCACGATTCAAATGGCCACACAAACTGTGGTCTTCTAAAAGTCCTCGCCTCTTCACAACTCTTATTCAAACCTGAGTACACATCAAAACAGTTAGGCAATGAAAATGCCTAGTGAGTTACCCGAGGTTATCTCATTATGAGTGGAAAGGATAACCTTAACACCCGAGACAACCTCCAAAAATAATCTCTTACACATTTATAGTTTGAAATAAAAGAAAAACATCGCAAGGTTTTCTCAAAATAGAAGGTCATGATATGGAAATGCAATGCAACTATCCCAACCCATGTCCACCTCTTAAAGTCCATCTCACCTCAATGGCACCCACCTAAGTTCACAAGCAAACGCACGGAGCATAATACTTGATTCCCGTATGGGTTGAAACCAAGACTAGTGGCCATTACACTAGCCTCATGAGGGGTAGCAACTCCCTCATGCAATTTCCCTAATGTCGGGAACTACTCCTCACCCTCTTTATTTTAGAGAAGGGTCAAACTCATAATAACTCCTCATCCTCTTTATTTGAGAAGGCTCAAACTCGTCCTCAAGGTATCTCACGGTCAACCCCCATCCTACATGTAATGCAATGCACAGATGGGATGTCCAAATATCTTTCAAAACCTCTTTGTAATATTTTATAATAATCATCTTTGAAAAAGACTCATTTGAATGCCATGCACACATAAGGTTTATGCAACAATTAACACATAGAAAACATGCATGAAAGTTGTAATAAAACACAAGGTTCAAAAGGGGATGTGTACTCCCGGTAACTCACCTCTCTTAAGTCCCAAAGTAGGATGTTACTCTTTGCTTCACTTCGATTACTCCTCTCCTACAAGAAATAATATTCAACATTACTAATATCTCTAGACTAGTTAAACTTCACTAATCAAGAGTAAAATCTTAGTTAAACATTGCCTAGAAATGAGTTTAAGCCTTAGAACCCAAAGCCCAAACCGTAGAGCTCGAACTCAAAAAGTATCCAAAACTGGTCAAAGACTGACACGGGTCGTGTAGTAAATTACACGGGTCGTGTAACTCACTGATCCAAACAGCACGGGTCGTGCTCCTTCAGCACGGGTTGTGTTTCGCTCAGTTCCAGCTCCGATTTTGGTCATTTTCACTTCATTTTGGTCCAATTCAAAGTCTAACACTACCCCAAACTTCTAGATATCAAAAGGACATTATTTCAACCTAAATTACCCATCATTTGATCCAAACAAATCATCCCATAACATCTTCATTGAATCAAATCCATGTTCTAATCCCAATTTACTTCACAAGCTTAGATTAAGGAATGTCTAATTCCATTCAACCAATTGATCAATGATTCAAGGGGTTCCTTCTTCCATTGATTGAAATCACTATGAACTTATTTAAGCTCTTCATAGAACACATTTAAGATACAAGTTGATCCAATCATCAAGGTTTCACCCATTGATGGGTTTTCCCCAAATATTAGGGTTCATGTGAATCAACAAGCATTCTAAATGATTCTCCAAGAATAAGACAATCAAATTGGAAAGAGGTAGTCACTAGAACACATAATATACATCTTTGGGATCATAGAGCTCATCTCCCCCAACCATGAAATTCAAATTTGAACTAGATCTACCCAAAATAGTGGGTTTTCAACATGAATATTAGATTTCTTACCTTGAATCCTCCAAATGTTAGTATAGATTACTTAGATCTTGCTGGAAGGGAGTTTCCCTCTCTAGATCTCCCTTGAAATCGTCTACTTCTCCCTTCCTCTCTTCCAAATCGTTTCTCCCAAGTGAAATGGGGCTTTCCCCACTTAAACTTCCATCTTCTCACTTATTGCAACTTAGTCCATCCAGCACTAAAGTTATACCTTATTTGCACTAGAAGTCCTTCCCCATCACTTCTAAAATACTAATTACCAATTAAGTCCTTCTTCTAGAATCCATGTGGTAATTTCCATATTTACCCTTAATTAGTTACTCTAAACTATATACTTCTTCAAGATGAATAAATTAATTTGTTGTGTTTTAAATATTATGATTATTAGATTTATTATTATTATTATTATTCATTAAATTATTTACCCTATATTAAGGATGTTACACATAATTCATTTAATATGTGGAGAGACAGCCCACAATAGGTGTTCAGTGCATCATCATTAATCAAACAAATAACAAAAAAATTGATAATAGATTTAGCGCTCACCCATATGCTCATACATATACACATATACACCTAAGACACTCATATACACCTAAGACACTCATGCAATAATAGAAATGTGATTAAAAGGTGAATTAAACAAAATTGCATTTGACTGAATCAAACAAAAGTCATCATTTACACAATAAAGACAATGGTGAGTGTGAATTTCCAGAATCAATATGCACAAGTAAAATTGACATTCAATTTCTACTAACCTGTTTTTTCCAAATATCGGCTGAATTGAGAAGAAAAGAACTGATTAAAAGTAAAAGATCCTCGGTTTCTTCAAACTCTGTCGTTGGTGTCGGTGTCATCGTTGACGGGATGGTGGATGACGAACCGTTTTACGATCCTTCCGGTGGTTCCATTCCAGACGTCCTGTCTCCGGTTGTTGTTGGATGCGTAGCTGTTGCGGTTCCTCCTGTTTCCCCTCACGCCATCGTTCACGCTGAATCCAGAGGTGGGATGGTGGATGGCATGGTCGACGGTATGGTATTGGAAGATGAGTTTTCTGATGGCAGCGCTGCTGTAGAAGACAGAATGGTGGAAGACGTCGACTCCTCTGACAATAGCGATGGTGAAGACTACGTCTTCGGAGATGTGTTGGTGGAGGACGGTGGCTTGTGCTCGCTGCCAGTCGCTGTCTCTGCAGGTGGAGAAGAGACATTATGAGCCGGAATTCAAGGTCACCGCTGCAGCGCTGCTAGGGTTTAGAGAGAGGGAATACGATGGAGAAGAGAGCTATTGAGAGATCGGATGAGAGGAAAGATAAGAGAGAGCCGATAAAATGGCTGATCCTATATTGTTTCCTATTTAATTTGGGGCTTTCCCGATTTAGTTTGTTTTTGATACCAAAATTGCCCCTAATTTGTTTTTTAAAAAATCAAAAATATTATTGAAATTAATATTAATTTCAAAACTGCCACCTTGCATCATAACCTTTGATTTTCTTGATCTAACGATCCACGAATGGTTCCTAGGTTCCTAGGAAAATAATGGTTCCCATTTGATATTTACTATATATATATATATATATATATATATATATATATATATATATATATATATATATATATATATATATATATACACACACACACACACACACGTAAAAGTCGCTAGACGGTAATCGGTTTAGGCGATGATTAATTGGCGCCCTAGACGTGGACCCTTAGCTAGGTAGTTGTATTATAGTCATACAAGTGATTGAATATTTAAGTCATCAAACATCATAATGTTTACAATAAACAGAGAGATTTTTGACAATTTGAACAATCAATCATTATAACTTAGTCACCGATTATCATAATTTACAGATATAAAAGAATTTATATTACTAACATAACAAAATATATATTACTATATGTTTGAAAATGTGAATTTTTGTTGCCGATACCCGCCTAGGCTCGATTTTGACCGTCTTTGATCCGGCTAACTTGATCGCCTAACACTAATCGTAGGCAGAACCCGTCCGCCTAAACTGAAATTTACAACACTTATATATATATATATATATATATATATATATATATATATATATATATATATATATATATATATATATATATATATATATATATATATATATATATATATATATATATATATATATATATAGGTTCTTTTGAAAACCCAAAAAACACTGAGATCTTGAGAATTGGGAACCAATTCTGGACCACAGGATGAATAAAAAATCTATTCTGAAAATGTGAATTTTTGTTGCCTATACCCGCCTAGGCTCGATTTTGACCGTCTTTGATCCGGCTAACTTGATCGCCTAACACTAATCGTAGGCAGAACCCGTCCGCCTAAACTGAAATTTACAACACTTATATATATATATATATATATATATATATATATATATATATATATATATATATATATATATATATATATATATATATATATATATATATATATATATATATATATATATATATATATATATATATATATATATATATATATATATATATAGGTTCTTTTGAAAACCCAAAAAACACTGAGATCTTGAGAATTGGGAACCAATTCTGGACCACAGGATCTTGAAAGATGGCATTCTCGTAATTAATAACAAATCTATTGGTATTTTTGGTATGAATAAAAACTGATAGGGGCATTATAGGAATCAAAAAATATCATTAAAATTAAATCCCTAAAAATCCGGAAATTAAAATGGAATATTTTCGCTTTCTCTCTCTTTTACTTTCTCTCTCACTCACGTATCACTCAAACGGTTACCGTATTCCCCTCTGTGTCTTTCTTGATCGATCACCTAACCCTAATCACGCCTCCTCCGTTTGAAAAATGTGGTCTGTCGAGTTGTTCTTCACACCGGCCGGAAGTTCTTCCTCCTTACTCTACTCCGTCGGCAAGCACATCGTCCGTCCATTGGTTTCGTTTGCCTACACCGCGTAGTCCTCCCTCGCAGCCGTCGCCCTACCTAGCCGCCGTCGTCCTCCCTCGCCGCCTCGCCCTCCACTAATCCGTCTGCGATGCAACTTCTCGTAACGATCGCGAACAGCTTCTAGAAAAAGTATCATCTATCTTCAATGGAAAGCTCAACATCCTAGTAGGTTCTTTCAATTTCATCCGAGCAATAGATTGGGGAATCTGAGATTCGTGGTAAGATTAGGATTCCATAGTTATTTCTATTTCAAATCCATATTCATAGTGTCGATTCTGCAGCTATTAGAAACATCGGTGAAGAACTCTAGTGAACACATCCATGGAGAAATGGCCGAGAGGAAAAATACTTCATGAGATGATCACGATTGTAAAGAAAAAGGTTTCCTCCTTCACTTTTTTCTACTTTCCATCTATACCCATCGATGTGAAGATTTTTGAGGTGAGTTTAATATGTTCATATGCTGCGTATGTATTAATTTTGCATTCTTTTTGATGCATTCATTTCATACATATGTATTAATGCTTATTTTTTTCATTTGTTTACTTTTGTTTTTAATGGGTTTAATATGTTCATGTGATGCGTATTTTTTCCATGTAATGCGTATTGTTTCAATTTATTTATGTTTCAATATGAAATAAGATGGTTCTAGATGTGTATATCTACATGTATATATGTATACATATGGGCACATATTTGTATATACACATGTGTATACACATACGTATATATGCACATGTGTATGCCACTTTCTGTCATCAAAGACCGAACATATTTCAGCGGGGTAAGTAAACACCCACCACTTTACTTGGATTCAAATGTTCTAAAATATTGATTTGCTTTTTCATATTTTTATAAATATTGAGGTATAACTGTGTGCATATACGTTCTTAAATATATATGTGCATATGTATAAATGCATATACGTGCACACATACATATACACATATATGCACATACACATATGTGCACATATACATATAAATGCGTATGTGCACATATGTACAGATGCATATGTGCATATATGTTTATATGTGCATATATACGTATAAATGCATATGTGCATATATGTTTATATACATATGTACGTATAAATGCATATGTGCATATATGTTTATATGCATATAAATGCGTATGTGCACGTATAAATGCATATGTGCATATATATATTTATTGTTTTTGTATATACATGTATATTATTTTTTATTAATTTTATTGCAGGTTTTGGAGAATTTATCGAGCAAATTGAAGAAATGAAAATTGAAAATTTGAGAAATGAATATATCATGAATTTTTGTTGTATTTTTTATATTTTTTGTATGTAATGTTCATTATTTTTCTTTGTACTTTTGAAATTTTATGTATCTATCGTTCAAAACATTTATATATTATTGTTTATAATAAAATTCGTTATTCATTTTTATATTTAGATATTAAAAATACGAATATGTATATATGAATTGTGAAAATATGCATATATGCATCTACGAGTATGCATATATACACATGTAAATACACTAATATGTGTTTTTAATTTTGAAATTTTGTTTTTTAAAAAAAAATCAGAATTTTTATGTTTTTTTTTAATTCCAGAAAAAATTATTTAAAAGTACAAACGAAAATCTTATAAAATTTTTAAAATTTAAAAATTCAAATTAGGTAGGCTAATTTTTAGCCTTGATTTTAGGAGTTATTAGCATTGTTGCTAAAAATAAAAAAATTAAAATTAAATGAGAATTGTAAAATGACAATCATGCCCGTTTGTGATCTGACCAATCAGAAAGAGTTCTCAAGATCCATGGTTTTTTAGGTTCTCACAAGAACCCATATATATATATATATATATATATATATATATATATATATATATATATATATATATATATATATATATATATATATATATATATATATATATATATATATATATATATATATATATATATATATATACACAAACACTCTTTATAAACTTCCAAAATATAATATTTGCCCCTAAAAATTAATTATTTAAAACATTTTATAATCATTTTTATGTAATTTTAAATCATTATAAATATAAGTAAAATCTGGGATGACCAAAATATCCCTACTTTTATTTTGGGGTTAATAACATAAAAATCACTGTAGTTTGGTCAAAATTCTGGTTTAACCAATATATTTCTTTTTGTTCCATAAAAACCACTCATACTTTCAAAAAATTCCATAGTGACCACTGTTCGTTTTATTTTATAACTTTAAAGATTATTTTATTTTCATCGAAATATATGTGAAAAGTTTTATATCGACATTTGAAGCAAATATTGGAAGTCTATTGCAGTGAAAATGATACATAAAGTTTTCTACATGTGATTTTTGTCTTCGTAAGTGCAGCTCTTCGGCCACTTTGTGAATGCATAGGGTGTCCAAGTGAATCCACCAAATTTTGAATGTTTCGGGGGTAAGGAGTGTTTCGAGTTGGCAACATACAATCATGACTTTTATGTGTTATAGTGGTCACAATGAATATTTTTGAAAATATGAGTGTTTTTTACGATTTTTTAAAGTGTGAGTGGTTTTTCTACAACAAAAAGAAATACAGTGCTTAAACCGGATTTTGACCAAACTACAGTGGTTTTATGTTATTAGCCCTTTATTTTGTTGGAATACTTTCAATCTTTCAATCGGACTTCTCGAGCAATCACGTTGCTAGAAAATGGGTACACAAACGATGCAATCTGGGGGAAAGGCGACTCCACCATTGTCATTGCCCATCGTTCATAGTCGCCATTTGTCGTACTTAGTCGTTGAAGATGAAAAGCAGTGCTATAGACGATGACTATGTACGATGGACCAAAACAGCAACACAATTCTGAATTTAACCCAAAAACAACTTATTTGTATTTTTACCCCAAAATCGCAATATAGTTTTATTTTTAACTGAAAACAACAACATACACATGCTTTTTAACCAAAACGGAAATGAACTTTTATTTCTAACCAAAAACATTAATTTACTTTTGTATTCTTATACAAACAACAATTGCTTACCTTTATAACCTAAAATAACAACATAATTATATTTTTTTTAACCAATACAACAACACACTTGGATTTTTTTCAACAAAATAGCAACACATTTACATTTTTGGGATTGTGAGAAGAATAATGGGGTACTACCATATATAATTGCCGTTGTTATCATCAATCTATCTAATTTTTATTGTTGACCGTTGGATCTCTAGCTAAAATATCGGCTTAGAAATTTACTATTATTTGTATTTTCATTTCTTAGTTTTTATTTATATACATAGCTTTGAATTTCGTTATGTATTATTTTATTAGAGATAATTTACTATTTATTACGCGGATTTATAACCTAGTTTTATATAAAAAGTTAACCATTATCAATACTCGATACTCCACACTCCATACTTTTATATTTCCTCTTTCCATGCCTTTTGGATTAAAGAGTTTATCTGTTTAGAATTAGATCATAACCGATATGAAACGTTCAACTTATTTATCATGAATATAAAGATCTTATCTATAAAACCGATATTGTTACACTATAATTCATCAATGAAATAAAAATGTAAAGCAAATATCACCGACCGTGTTTTGGATTTAATAGCTCAAACCAAGTTGAAGACCAAGAGCCGCATGTACAAGAAACAATGTCATAATCCCACTACCTAAAATCCCATGAACACTTCGTAGCCCCGGATTTCCCTACAATAACAACCAAACTTCAACTATATAACAACATTTTAAAAAACCAATTTCCATTATTTTCTAACAATCTTTTTACTAAATATAATTCGTTTGAAAAAGAATGTAAATCAAGGTTTACCTCAAATAATGTTGGCAATGATGTTTGTATTGCCAAAAGGGCTAGACCGATCAAGCCCGTAACAGCATGAGGACTACAAGAAACGAAAGTATAATTTATTAATATTGCTAGTTAATTTATAGAGTTTTTTATATGAGAACTAGTCGTGAGACCCGTGTATTACACGGGGTAATATAAATAAAAGGTTAAATAACAAAATCTAAATACTAATATTTAAAAAAAACAAGTTTAAAGATGAAATATACTAATACTTAAAATAATAAAATTGTCGTTGTGAGTTTTGTTTAAGTCCATGAAATTAAGAGACAGAGAAAGTCATGAATGTAGGTTACAATTGATTTTGAAATTGAATTGACAATTAGACCGGTCATTATTGAGTGATTCGTAACTGTCAAATGTGTATTTCAAATTCGTAACTGTCAAATGTGTAACCATTTATTTATTTTTTATTAAAGAAAATCAAAACTACCAGAAAATGACATGTGACCAATTCAAAGAGGAGATGACATGTGACTTTGAGTTACTTATTTATTAAGATATGATAGTACAACATATTATGCTCACAGTACAAGTGTCACCTTTCAAGGATCGGCCTATCGGAAGTAAGTAGAGAGGTTACTCCGCCGGTGGCTCCGAGAGCAAAGAAGAAGAACATTCCGGCAAGGAGTTTAGGATGCAAGTCTTTCGCCATTGCCTTCTCATCCTAAATCCATTAAAAATCAATCAGCCATGTTTTTGTGTTCTGTTTTTTCATTTATAATTTATTAAAGAAAAATCTCCAATAAAGTCCTAATATTTTGGCCTACTTTATGAAAAAAACCCTAAATTAATTTTTATTTATAAAAAAGAACAAAAAATCGGCTAATGTTTTCAAATTAGCCCTTATAAACCTTTTCAGTAAGTAACTACATATTTTATTTTCGATAAAGTCTTAATATTTTGGCCAAGTTTACGGAAAAGTCTCAACATGTTTTATCTTCAATAAAATCTAACATTGGGCCAAAATATTAGGATTTTATTGAAGATAAAACATATTGAGACTTTTCCGTAAACTGAGCCAAAATATTAGGACTTTATTGAAGATAAAACATGTAAACTTTCTACGTGACAATGTAACCTGCTGAAAATGTTAAAAAATGTTAATTTGAAAACAATAGCCGGTTTTTATCTTTTTTGTAAATAAAAATTAATTTAGAACTTTTTCAAAAAATATGTTAAAATATTGAGACTTTATTAGAGATTTTGTTTTATTAAATTCCATATAAAAATGTTATATGAACAGAAACTCTGTTTTTTTCAATGATATTCTTACGACATCATCGGAGAAGCGAATGCGAAAACCTAAATAAGTTCCGTAACCACCCATGGCGAAGAGCACAACTGCCTGAAAGATGACAAGAAGAATTTTGGGCTTATTTCAAATTGATACTTTTAAGGTGAATATATAAGTTTTGATTTCTGAAATTGAAAGTCTACCATGTTGCCGGGGTGGCCCCAATGGACGAGCCAGCCTGGGAGATCCAATGTTTTCACGAGCTCAACGAAAGGTCCAAAGAGCGATCTAATAGTTCCAGCTGATATTCACAAAACCAGAAATTGGCAACATTCAATAAGTAATTAACTGATATGACTATTACTGTGATTGACAATCCTCTAATTGAATATGTAATTCACGAACATATGAGCATACAGTTCTGTTTTGACCAATTTTGCTACATTAAGGATTGATGTTAATCAATTGTGATGAAAATGCAACTAAAAACGATGAAAATGTAGCGTTTAATCAATTACCTCCAGGAAGGGCGGCGATTAGGAGAAGAGGGAGGGGGGAGATCGAGTATAAGATGGTTTCACTACCACTATCCTCCACCATTTCCATTTCTTCTTCCATGTCGAATTGGATTGTTTTCTTGAGTGCGCAAGCGGTAAAATAAACCCTATTTCTGCTGCTTGTGAAGGTAGATTTGGGTAACAGTGAAGCAGAGGAAGGTAAGAGTGGAATCGGAGTAGAAGGAGATGAGCATGCGAGTCTGTGAAATGAAGCAGAAGTGCTACTCAACATCGCCATTTTTTAAAATTGTGAGATGGTGTCTAGTGAGCTACTGTGTGTATGTGTTTTGGTTGGGTGAAAGAAATAGAAGGGAGAAGAAGGAGGGTAAAGGCAAAGAAAGAGACACGTTTTGGTTGTTGTTAAGGACTGGAACGTGGTCTCAACAAGCTCGTTCTTTCCACCAAATATTATCTTTTCATCTTTTTTCTTTTTTTTTTCTTTTTCCTAGGTAAGAAAAAACCTATGTCAATCAATGACCCAAGATGAATGTACCTATATCAATCGAACAATGAAAAAAATACATGATAATCTATCTATTTGAAGGAATAAATAAGATGTACGTTTACATTTTCCAACACATATAAAAACATACAAGACTATATAGAAAATATAACCACCATATATAGAAACATATGAGACTATATCTGATCGATATATGTCATATTATCACTAATGTTATATGCCACAGAGAAAGAGAAATATCATGTAATATATATGTAAAGTCATTGATTTATTCTTTAAAAGATCTCTTATGAAGGGAGAGTGAACTCCAACTTATATAGATGTATGAGATAGTGTCTTACCGACAGGTACGTCTCTAAAGGAGTTCGAGATGTTTGACCACGCAGGGTCCATGTCATTTAGGAAACCCGAAAAATTTACATTTTGTATATTAACGATGGAAAAATCTGTCGGTAATCCGTCACTAAGTGATAGAATATTTTCATAGCCAAAAAAGACATGTAAAATAACTTATTTATCGCTAATTCCTTGCAAAATTACGTTTAAGGGTGCTTTTCTACTTTTAAGTAGGTCCGGAAATGAGAGTATAATGAGTTTTGCTTATATATAGAAAAATTATATTTAGGGACTCATTTTTATTTTTCATACAGGACACTCAAAATCAATGAGACGTCATGCTAGCCAATGTAGTACACACTAACAGATAAAGTTGTAACAAAATATTACAAAATTTGATTATATAAGAAAATAACAAATCTAATAAGAGTGATAACTTTATTCTACCATTGGATAATCAATTATATTTGCCAACTCTAAAAACAACATAGTAAGGGTTCGTTTAGTTGTAGGCTCACTCTCTATGTCGGTTGCTCCCGGTCAGTTTGAATTTTGTCACATGATACTTCTTACTTAGTTTACCTATCTATCACATGATACTTCTTGAAATTGGAATGTGATGTGACACATTTACGGTCACCAAAAAAATCGATTAATTAGTTGTGGGTTAATTTTATGTATCAAACTGATTATTTGACCTACTAATCAGATAAGCATAAGCGCAAGTAGGTTGCCTTAGCATTTAAAATTAGTAATTGTTACTTAATAGTCGCTTTTAAAACACACACATCATACACCCCCTTAGATTATGCGAAATTATATTATGATTTCGTTCATCAAGTTGCAAAGGTTACAATAACCAGAATACCATGTTATTATCGGCATTTAGTTTGCAAAATTTCCGTGCTTATGTTCCTACCTATTGTCATTGGATATACTAAAAAGGGAATCACTAAATAAACACCCTATTTTTACTTGATACACACATCTATTCAAAGTCAAAAAAAAATTATTGGTTGAAATTGCATTACTTTCCAAGAAAAGTAAATATGATTGGTTAAAAATAGTTTGATTTTTGTGTAAGGTGTATGTAGGATGTATGTTTAGTAGCATCTATGAATTTAGTTTTTGTGGGCTTACTTAGTTCTCGGGTTTGGGCCTTAGAATTTCGACTTTGGTTCATTTTTGGTTTAATTAATTATACAGATTAATAAATTACATAATGCATTTAGAAATTAAAATCCTATACCCGCTTCGTCCACTACCGCTCACGCGGGTGCTTCACTCTAAGGCGGAACGCTCACCTACCGATGTATTTTTACATCTCACAGCTTCGGCAGATCGCTTAGCCCCGTTCATCTTCGGCACAATCGCTCGATCAGTGAGCTATTACGCACTCTTTCAAGGGTAGCTGCTTCTAGGCAAACCTCCTGGCTGTCACTGCACCCCTACCTCCTTTATCACTGAGCGGTCATTTAGAAGCTTATCCCCCATCGTCTCACTGGCCCACCTTGACCCCTGTTATTTTGAGTCATATCTAGTATTCAGAGTTTGCCTCGATTTGGTACCGCTCTCGCAGCCCGCACCGAAATAGTGATTTACCCCTAGATGTACAGTCAACTGCTGCGCCTCAACGCATTTCGGGGGGAACCAGCTAGCTCTCGGTTCGAGTGGCATTTCGCCTAACGACATATATTTGGTTTTCATGATCCATTTAAACTTTTCGTGATCATTTAGTTTACTTTCTATTTTAATAATTATGCAAATCATTAAGATATCTTATTTAGACTTTTACAACTCATAATTTCCTTTTGATAACCAACTAATATCTATAAAGATTTCAACAACGTAATAATTAAATATCTCAACTTCATCAATAACTTCACCTACTACTTGTCTTACTACAAAGAAATCAAAACATCAACACATTTCCGCATATAAAAAAAACATAAAATATTTTACGTAAACATACACATGCACATTTATTTTTACATGTATTCCGTATTTCCGTTTCCCTTTTTCTTTTTTTCTTTTTTTTTTTCTTTTTCCTAGGTAAGAAAAAACCTATGTCAATCAACGACCCAAGATCAATGTACCTATATAAATATTAATCGAACAATAAAAAAGTGGCATTATATTTTATCTATTTGTCCGAATAAATAAGATGTATGTTTACTCCTTCAAAAAACATTATGGAAAGTGCACCTCAATATACAAGCATACGAGACTATATATGGCCGATGTATGTGAGTATGTCATATTCTCACTCCATGTGATAAAACACAGACAAATATCACCTAAAATATATATGGAATTATTGGTTTACTCTAAAATATTTATTAGAGAGAGAGAGTAAACTCCAACTTATATAGATATATGAGACAATGTCTTGCCGATAGGAGCGTCCCTAAAGGGTGCAAAGTGTTCGACCGTATAGGGTCCATGTCGTCTAGGGAGCCCGAAAATTTTACATTTTGTATATTAGCGATAGAAAAATCCGTCAATAATCTGCCACTGAAGGACAAAATATTTTCATAGCTAATAAAGACATGTAAATTAACTTATTCATCACCAATTCCTTGCAAATTATGTTCTATTATGTTTAAGGACGCTTTTCTACTCTTAAGTAGGCTTGGAAATGTAAGTATAATGGATTTTGCTTATATATAGAAAAATTATATTTAACCATTTAGGGACTCATTTTTATTTTTCGTACAGTGCTTTCAAAATCAACAAAGGATCATGCTAGCGGATGTAGTACACACTAACAGATAAAGTTGTAACAAAATATTACAAATTTTGATTATATAAGAAAATAACAAATCTAATAAGAGTGATAACTTTATTCTACCATTGGATAATCAATTATGTTTACCAAGCCAGGTATTAAGGTATTAGACTAGTTGGTCGTGACGTGCCAATTTGGGATTTGGGGCGAATAAAACATTCGGTTTCAAGTCTAATAATAGTAAGGGTTCTTTTAGTTGTAGGCTTACTTTTTATGTCGGTTGCTCCTAGCCGGTTTGACAATTCCATCACATGATACTTCTTGTTTTACCTATCTATCACATGATACTTCTTGAAGTTGGAATGTGATATGACACATTTACGGTCTACCCAATAAAAATCAATTAATTAGGTGTGGGTTAATTTTATATATCAAACTGATTATTTGACCTGCTAGTCAGATAAGCAATAAGTACCAAAAGACTGTTAGTCCGGTAGTATTAGGTGTTGTCCTCCTTCCTTGAGATTGAGGATTTAAGTCTCGTCAGAGACATTGGTAAATTTTAGGTGTAGTTTAAGAATAAGTTAGATAGGTTAGCCTAGCATCTAAAATTAGTAATTGTTACTTAATAGTCACTAAACACGCATCATAAACCCCCTTTAGATGATGTGAAATTACCATATCTAATAATTTCCTTTTGATAACCAACTGATATTTATAAAGAGTTGAACAATGAAATAATTAAATATCTCAATATCATCAGTGTAACTTCACCTACAACTTGTCTTGCTACAAACAAATCCCATGGTCGATTTTACTAATTATCATCATATAGATATAAATAGATAATTTCATAATTACAAAACTAAAACCTATGTTGAAACATAAAAGTAACATATGAATATATAATTTAATCAGAAAATCACATAAAAATCTATGCTGATAACTAAATCCAAAACATCAACACATTTCAGCATAAAAGAAACATAATAAAATTTACGTAAACATACACATGCTAATGTTAATCATTCGCATACACATGATGAACTTTTTACATCTAACCAGAAAAACTACATACTTGACTTATATTCCGTCCCCCTACTTTGGACTCAAAATGCACATTTATTTTCTAAGAGGGTGTCTTATGTCTATCTACGCATACAAAAAGGTTATTTATAAAATTTCATCAGAAACCAAAAGAATAAAATTGTGATACTCATACCTAAATTGTCTGTACAGATGTCATCATTTGAAGAGCTACACATCACCACCTATCTATCGACCCGAAGAACATTGTTATGTATCGATCCCCTTGCAACCACCTCTTTCATTGGA
This sequence comes from Cichorium intybus, assembly GCA_023525715.1. Lineage (NCBI taxonomy): Eukaryota > Viridiplantae > Streptophyta > Magnoliopsida > Asterales > Asteraceae > Cichorium > Cichorium intybus. Next base: position 138,751,478 of record CM042009.1, read on the forward strand.
TCAATCATCCATTTTCCATCCACAATAAATTTTATCTGCATTCATTTTTTACTCTTTTTAACAAAAACACAAAAAAATATATATATATTTTTTGATATATACCTCATAGATCCCAGGGTACAGCCACAACATGGACCTCCATAGTCTAGTGTTCCTGTTAAATATAACATCATTATGTGATAGTTTTATTCATGAAGCTGAGCTGGCAATTGATAGAAAATTGGAAACCTCATTTCAACAGGGTCTGTGATGTTTGAAGAAGGCTGTGGGTCCAGTTTGACTCCATGATGCCACCCGTTGAAGCTACCTGCCACCTCAACAGTCTCGCCCTCGCCCCAGTAGTCAACTTGTACCTACCAAATTTAAAAGCTTCCATTAGCAGTTTAGCAACAAACTTTATTAATCACATTTTAAGAAATAATTAAATAAATACTTGTTTTAATCCAGAAAGGCTTTCTTCAGCTGCAAGTAACTCTGCATCTTTATCTAACAGAAGTTTCTGTGCTTTATTTATCTCTGTTTCAGCTTTTGCTTGTAATTCAGACAAAGCTTGCTGGACAAGAAATTCATAACCAAAAAGAAATGATAGTCAACTAAGAGAAAAATCTACTGGTTAGTTTTTTAAGATGTTATTTTATTTTACCTTGTTTTTTTCAATTTGGTCTTTTAACTGAGATAATTCCAACTCCTTGTGATGCTAATTACATGAAGAATAATGAGAAGATTGATTTTATTTTGATAATATGGATATAATGTATTAATATTTAATACCAGCATGACTTTGATACGGTTGATTTCAGCTTGATCCTCTTTTGTTCTGTTCTGTTGTAGAAAAAAAGAAGGTAAAATGATTGAGAAAGAAGAAAGTAGATTTGTAAATGTAAAAAATAATAAAATAAAAACAGTTAATAAGACTACCTCAACTTCAAGTTCAACATCCATGTCCTTCTCAGAGTTAGTGGATTCAGGACTTGATACTTGATCATTGGAAGAAATATTTCTATAAAGAATGTAAAATTGTGAATTAATCAAATTGAAATGAATCCTGTAATGAAAATAAAAAAGTGAAAGTGCAAACCTTGACTGAGATGTTAGATGTACGAGCTGGGATGACAAAATACTTCCATTTGCTAAATTGGGAGAGTCTGAACATCAAGAAGCACTAAAAGTTGTATTTATCTTAGAAGAAAAAATGAAAGTAATGACAATGTTTCTATATTTTTAATGAATCAATGGATAAAATAAATATATCTGTGCATTCACATGACTTGCCTTCAATTGCTTCAAGTTCTCCACTCTGAATAAAATTCATCACCTTTTCTTGCAATGATGGTTTGGAATTTTCAACTGAAAAGGAAGTCTCTATATCATCATCAAAAGTCTTGGAATTGGAAGTTTCTTCATTCGACAAGAATACATCTTCAGTTAACTTTGTTCCATTTTCATCCAAACCTTTATATGATTCAATAAGAGTTTTGAATTAAACTTGAAATGATACATGCTGAAAAATCGAGACATAATAAAAACATAAAAGCCACCTGTTGATTCATCTTCTTCAGTCAAGCTCTCTTCTACATCAGAATCAGTGACTTTGACCTCTTGTGAGGCTGCAAGAAGCTCTCTGATAAGTTTATATCCTCTCCTTCTCACAAGGTTTGCAAGATCTTGCCTATATGATAATGTAAGAACAAAGGGGAATAATTCAAACAGAATTTTCTACAAGTAGAATCCATTTCCATTAACATTTATTCCACAACCCTTGTGGTTTTTCAATCTTAGTTTATTTATGATAATAGGCTTGAATTCAGTAGCTAAACAGCAAACATACACAGACACACAGGGCCTCAATTGCTAGTACATATCTCAAACTCATATATTGACATTCTAATGTAACTTATTCAAGTTCTATAATGCATTCTGACCTTCACCAGAGTTATGATACAGAAAGTTCATTATTCGTTTGTTCAAAACACCATCACTTCGCACAATTTTTGACGGATTCCTACTAATCGTTTGTTCATAAGAATGCAAGCAATTTGTTGTACCAGGATTGCTATATTCTAGTGGAGTTTTTCGAGATAAGTGAAACATTTATATTCGCGGACATGTTTCGAAGTGCAACAGAAGGAATTAGAAGTAAAGCAGAGATATATAATGCTACAGATGCTAAACCTGCCATGCTGCGAAAGCTCCTTCAAAGAAGGAACATGTCCGTCAGGAAGCCCAATTTCAGACATAAATTTTCGTAAATCGTTGCAGAGATCTGCATTGGTCCTCGCCGGTTTCCTACTGGTAACACTTACACTGCTAAGCACAAAATTTATTCAATCGAACCTCGAATTAGTAAAACATAATCACCTACATAGAGACACATGCAATTGAAATGAAGCAGCAAACCTTGCTTCATTCAGTGATGAGGAACAATCTGCGACGAGAAGGCTGTGGCGGTGCCGAACGCGGAATTGACAGAGGCGAGGTTCTGGAGCGGCGGCGAATAAATGTTTGTAAGAAGGGAGGAAGAAGTGAGAGTGAGTGAGCTGCGTCGCCATGGGAGAAATCATCACTTGAAGCTGAGCATCGAGGTTCTTGTAGAAGTTAATTTCTCGAAGAAACACTGATGTGTTATATACTCCACTACCACCACCACCCCCGCAACCACCGGTTCCTCAGCTGAGAGATTCCCTATCCTCCCTTTCATCTAGGCACGGACTGGACTTAAGATACTCCTCCGTCGGACATTATCAGAACTTAAAATTAATATTAAAATATGGGATATTAATTAAACTAAGAAGTAAGAACATTGGAAGTTGAATTTAAAGAAAAAAATTAAATTTAAAAAAAAAATAGTTAAATTTTTTGGAATGAGTCATTTTGATCCATTAAAGTTGGATGCCCGACCCGGTTATAGTGATCTCCGTTATATATTTTTTTCGGAATGTGGCACCTATCAAATCTCGAAGTAACATTTTGAGACTTCTTGTTTTGTTTAATAAAATGGCTTCAAATGATGAAGAGCTTGCGGTGTTATCGCTAAGTTGTCTTTACTTATATGTTTTGTTTAACATTTCATGGATTTAGATAGTGTAAAATTGTAAGGGAGATAGAATGGCATATGTTACTTTTATAGCCAAAGACACACACACCCCTTTGTATGTGCATGTGTGTGTTTATGGGTGTGTATGAGATTGATGCATCATGTTCCTTTCCATCAGGCCCAAGGGTTTCATTTGATGTTGTTTCGGACCCTAAAGGTCTTAATGGGGTTGTTTTAATGGGTTAGTGTTGAAAACCCTAACCCTAGTGACTTGTTGGAATGATTAGAAAATTGCCTGTTTTGAGTCATTTTGGAAAAATCGTATAAAATCGTGGGAGGACCCATTGTGGTCGAGTCTTATGTTCCCGAAATATTCTAGGAGTCTAGTTTATTCATTCAGAAGGGTTTGATCTGATTACAACCCTATATTAGTTGAAATTTGCAACCTTTGATGACTGATCCGGAATCTTGACAGATTAAGTCATTTATCTTGGGAAAATCACTAAAAATCGTACAAAAATCATTTAGGGATGAGGTCAGTTGCCTTAGTTCAGGTTGGATCTCTAGTTTTTCCATACCAAATTTCAGAACCTAGTTCTTAAGATCTTGGACTGATTAGTTGGGGTATGGTCTAACTCATTGACTGAACTAATTAGTCTACTTGTTGAATTCACCCAGAATTATTGGAGAATGTAAATAACATGAGGTCGGGCCCTACAGTCTTTTGTTAGGGTCTAGTTTATCCCACATTTTTCCTAGAATTTAGGAATTACCCTTACTAGGTTGGAAGTGGCAAGCTTTGCAACTTGGTCTGAGTTTGGACAATTTGATACCTGAGCTTGTTCAATTTGTCGAAAATAGAAGAAAATGGTTAGCATGAGTGCCTTATATTATTGGAATCCTAAAAAGATGAACTAAGTAACTGTGTAAAAATATCCTAGATTGGTCGGGTTTAGGATGGGCTAAAAGGGTCATCATCAGACCCTCTCTTTGGACTTAAAAGCTGAAATGTAAGTTAATAACAATAATAATAATACTACAAGTATATATTTATAGTAAAGGTTAGTTGGTATACTTAGTATTAACTTAATATACCTTATAGGAGTATAAGGTGTGTGGGTGGAGCTTGGTAGGACCCTGCGAGTCAGTGCACATATTTCTTCAGTTGCTGTTTTGAGGTGAGTTTATCACTATGTTGTATTAAAGTCACACATCCTTTACTATAGCTCATATGCTCATGTGTGTTGTTTAGGATGTAGGTGGGTAGTACTAAGCTATGTGAAGTTCTAGTAGGTATGTGAGTATAGTGAGTGGGTACCAAGAAAGCCATCATTGAGTTGGGTGACATCATTGTGCTAAGTGTCGTGATTGAGTTAGGTGTCATGATTGTGTTGTGTAATGTGATTGTGTTGGGTGCCATCATCGAGCTGGGTGCCATCATTGTGTTGGGTGTCGTAATTGAGCTCGGTGTCATGATTGTGATGTGTACTTTGATTGTGTTGGGTGCCATCATTGAGTTGGGTGCCATCATTGTGTTGGGTGTCGTGATTGAGTTGGGTGTCATGATTGTGTTTTATATTATGATTGTGTTGTTACTGTGATTGTGATGTGTGCCTTCTTTGTGTTGTGTGTCTTTAATAGGGGTAGAGTGTGTGTGATGGATATACCGTGTATGTGCTGAATTCACTAAGTCGTGTGCATACTTTTTCCCAATTAAATCACTGTTTCAGGTACTTCAGGTGTGTGTGATGGCAAGGCGTGATGTGTACATACTGGTGCAGCTTCTTCTGGGGACTTATGTTTTATTTGATTTGATGTTAGATGGATTTCCGTTGTGAGATGCATTTTGTTTACAATGAAATGTTTTTAAATGATTTACATGATGTTTATGATTAAAGTTTTATAAATAAATGATGTGTTTTTATTTAAAATGATTTATTAAAAAATTTTAAGTTTACTCTAAAAACTGGGACGTTACACGATCTTCTTCACTTTAACATTTCTCTACATAAATTTTGTCTCAAATAACATAAGAACAACAACAATGTATTTTTTGTTTCTTAATCTTATATTCTATATGAAATTCACATTACTTTTTCCTTAATTATCCCAAATCTGGTTTCATGATACCCCAATGCAGTATGGTCCAAACATGGTTTCATGATGTTACAATCGTGTAGCATCCACCCTATAAGCGTCACCTGCTCCAACACAAGCTTCTCCTCGAGTGGTTTGTCCCTGTGAAGTAAACAAAATTATAGCATAATTACCCCCTTTACAACAACCAAAGTGCCCATCAAAAGTTTCACAAAATCATTTGAGAATGTAGATTTGCATCTAAGTATCATGAATTGCTCAACTGATAACAATAAACTAGCCATGGATGGCACACATCTTACATCTGAAACCGTACACACAACACCATCAAATATTTAAATTCTAACCATCCCAATACTCATTACCTTACATGTCGTATCGTTCCCATCAAAATGTTGTTCTCGTCCATTGTCGTAAATGAATAGAAACAACCACAATCACGTGTCATATGGTACGGGCACCAGAATCCACCATCCATCAGGGGCCAAATATAGAGAAACTCGAATTCACACACAAAGCCTCATCATTGAAGAGAAACAACCACAATCACGAACACAATGCCTTTCCTTATGACAATAGTTGCACTTGCCTTCCTTTAAAATCCCATTGCACAAGCAACTACAATCTACAGTCGTCACTTGATTAACTTGGCCTATAACATCTTCTCTCATGATCAACTACAATCTACTCAAAGTCTATTGTTTCATTTCACGAAGCTCTTATGGCGATGTATTCGGATCAAGCTCCTATGAAGCATAAACAACCAAATGACAACTGTTACCACACAACACCACCTTCAGCTTCCATTGCTATTTACCAAAATCACCATCCCCATTCCACTCTTCAAACTGTAAAATGGCGTCTGATAGAATATATGAGTCTTTAACATATGATGAAGATCCGGTAGTAAAAATGTTTGTATTATCTGAGTCAGACATTTTAACAAACACTTAGTATGCACAACAAACTAGCAAACCCTAGAAACAAATGAGACACCCAAAATGCACTCTAGTTCAAACCTAGATCTTATGATCCACTTTTTGGGGGAAAAGCCAAATGAAGCCTGATGCTATCCAAGATTCGGGTTAATGAGAATCACCACCCGAGATACCTAAACCATTGGTCTCTAAAACAAGAGTTAAACCAATAACCATGCATAAACATAAAAGATAACGATGTCTAACATAATCCAAACAAGCAACATAAAATCAACTAACAAATAAACACAATATTTAACATGGTTCCACAATCACGAGATTATATACATCCAAAAAGAGGAATGATTAATTGTATATTGCACAAATCAAACGAGATTACAAAGCTTACCAACGTAAAAAAAATACGTAAAAGATTTAAGAATCACCTAAAAACTCGCTACTAAGAAGAAAGGGAAATAATTAAGGCTAAAAACGACCAAAGAATACCTTAAAACCAATTTTGATGCCCTATTGCTACTTCCATGCTAGTTGAAGTCGCAGAACAAAGTGGCCCTGATGGGCAAAGTTGCTAGATCGAACTAGCAGGCGAAGTAACAAAAGTGTTCTATAGTAGTGTAGTAGCATCAGGTCTTTGTTAGTTCATTGCTGCTAGTTCATCTAGTAGGAAACTAGCAGGAACATGTGTGTGTGTGAAGAAGAAAGAGAGACGTTGACTCGACGGTTTTTCACCGCGTTCTATCCACCGGAAAACACCAACCGATCTAGTGTTCACACCGTAATACCACATAAGCCTCACCGCAATGCGCAGTGAGGGTGCTTCTTTCATTTTAAGTATTCAAGCTTACCAGGTAGTCTTTTTGTTTATTTTCAAAGTTACATAAATAGCCTCTAAATCTTAATTTTATAAAATATAGTTCATAAAATAAAATTTAAAAAAAATATGATCCATATAATAAAATTCAAATTAAAAGTACACTAATTTGCCCAAAGAATATACATTTATATATCATTAGTTCAAAGTCTTAGGTATCTTCATAGATATTTATAAATTAATATCAAAATATACAATTTCTTTGTTTTAGAAAATACAAAATTTGACTTGTTTACACTAATTTTACCTATAACAAAACATTCAAAATATTACTAAAAACAAGATTGTTATTGTTTATGTATCATAATCAATCTTATTAATAGCCTAGTTGTTAATAGACAAGTAAGATAACTTTACCGAGGACAGTCTCCCTTATAGAACTTCTCTTGAGCTAACTCAAATAGAAATGTTGTACATTGTTAATTTAGAAATAAAAAACTAGTAATTGAAAATTTTCTGATATTTATTAATTTAACCATAAATAACATTGGTTGGTTTCGTTCATATTTATTTGATAACTTTGACTCTGTACTGTATATCAAATTATAGTTCACATTTTGGTGTTTGACTTTTGTGTAAGAGTACTTATAATTGATCAAAAACTAATTGTCATTAATCAAAATCAAATAATATCCAAAAGAATCACGAGTACTTTCTATTTATAACTTTCTTTTTTACATCTTTTGGTAACTATCGTATCTGTTATTCAGCCGACAAGGTCCACTAATTCTGAGTGCATCACACACATACTTGAACCAGACAAAACTCTTTTCTAGATGACACTAAAAAAAAAAAAAACAATAGTTCAAACCTAAATTACTTATTTATGCAAGTAGCAATCACAAACCAACTTTGTTACAAAAAAAAATCAACCCTATTAATGGGATAATACCCACCCTCCTATTCAAGGCTATTCAATATCTAGGGTCTGTCTGATTTGCCTCTTATTGAGTCAGTAAGAGGCTATGTCTGACTCGGTCTGAGTCGGACCGTTTGATAACCTTAAAATTCACATTTGACTCGATCCTAATCCCTTAAATTTACCTCTTACCTGTTCATGATAAGTCTGACTGGATCAGAATCAGACTGACCCAATCAGCTTTTACTCAATCAGCAATTATCAAACAGCTTCTAAAAAACAAAGCAAGAATCTCTTCATATAGTCATCTATTCGATCCTCGATATCTAACCAAAAGGTACATTCATGGTCATAAATGACAACCTTCCAAATATTCAGTCGAAAAAACAATAATAAATTATAATAAATTACCACAAAAATCGAAATACAAAAGTCCAAATCCATAATTAGCAAAAAGCAAGCGCTACATGCTTACAAAATATACAAGATATAACAGGACATTAATTAATGCTCATACTTAACACGTCCCTTTAGTATCCCTGGAAGTGGAGGGGATGGTGGAGGTCTACCGTGTGTTACGGTGGACCTTGGCTGCATAGGAACCCCACCCTCCAACATGCTGGACCCCACACCTCCTTCTGTACAAACATTATTTGTTTGACCACCAAATTTCATGGCCTTGAGGACATAATTGTCATCATGTAGCTCAAATGGCGTGCTACAAAAAAGCCCAAAAACAAAAAAATCGATCTTATTACATTAAATTTTAAAAATTCAAAAAAAAAAAAAAACGAAAAGTCAAAAAGTCAAAATAAACTAACCTGTTGAAGTCAAAATGAACGAGCTGCATATCTTCTGAAATTTCCACCTCCACGGTCGCATGAGGGCGAGTCTAAATTACGAGACACCAGAAGGGCATTTTAGTCATTTTACATTTTGGTCAATTTACATTTAGGGCATTTTAGACATTTAACGGAACGTTAAGGTTAAGTGCTTTCATGTAGCCACAATTTCATGGGACAAAGAGCGTGCATTTTGACAAGTTTTGCATAATTTAGCGAAAAAGACGAAAATGCCCTTTTGGAAAAAATCGTACCTGGACCAGTATAAAAGGCAAAGCCACCCCACCACTTGGTGTATTTCCAGAGCCATATAACTGCTCGTTCCGTTGTATGAGGTTTTGAAGACCTACGTGCTTTATAAAAGAAAAAAAAAACGGATCAAAAATTATTTCCCAAGATATAAAATTATATAAAATATTTCTCACTTGATCTTCTAGTTCTCGCAAATAAGCCGTTTTTTTGTCAATTCTGTTCTTGAGAGCAAGTCGCTCGTTCTGTGACATTTAAACAACAATTAGAAACTCCATAATTAATTATAATGGATTTCGAATATTTTTTTGAAAAAAAAAAAAGAGAAAAAAGGAGACCTTTAGCTCTTCGATATCATTCAAAGTAGTTCGAGGTAGGCCCCGCCATTGTATTTCTTTTTTATCTTTAGAAATAATATCCATAGCCATGAGAACATTTAGTGCATCATATACGCGTCTACGGATATTCTTCTCATCATATTGTTGCTGTGATCACCGTTTAAATAAATCAAAGATTGTATTTATAAGATTTGGAAATTTAAAATAGCAATGTACTTTCGTTTATTTGTTTGTTATAGCATTGTGCTTTGGTTTCTTCTTATTACAGTATCGTGCTTTGAAAAATTTACAGAATTATAGAAATGTCGTCCAAAATTGAAGCAATTTTAAGGATTTGATTGGGTAGATTTTTTTTTAAAAGTGTAACGTGTTAATAGAAAAACTTGAAAGTACAATGCTGTAATTGGGTAAATGTGTAGAAAACATCCGAATATAAAGTTTGCAGGTGACACGAACCTGGTCAGGAGCTTGATCACCATTTTTAGGATCTGCAAATTCAGCTACAAGTTCATCTGCAACCTGGAAATCAAACTTTCTCTTCAGTTTTTTATACTTTTTTGTGGAAATTATATGAAAATAATATATACAAAGTGAAGAAAAAGATTAACGTGAATCCACTGACCTCATTATAAGTAGTTCTTCCCTTGCTTTCCACTTTTTCACATACTAAGACAAAATCAAATAAAAGTATAAACGTCAAAACTTGCATTGGGGAGTGTAAAATTATGAGTATTTCAAAACTAGTAAACAGAAAATTGAAGGGGAAAAAAGGAACCTTTCATGCTAAATTGGCGAAGTCCTCTTCCAACTTTATCGCCTCCAGTTGCACGTTGACCTCGTTTTTTCTTCTTATTGCTGTTCATCGTACAAGAAATTTAGTCGTCTAATTTAGAAAATCAAAGCTTTAACAACAGTACCCTAATGGATGGCATAAGAAAATCCCTCTACAAGAACAGTACTTTTTGATAGATATTAAGAATATGGTTGCAAATTTCACACTAAATTATTCATTTGTTATATGGTGGGTAGTGATTTTGTTTCTAAAGTTGAGAAATTGAAGTCAATTTGGAAGTCAACGTAGACTTGATTTTGATAATTGAGGGAGTATAGAACTGGAATTGACTAAGAGAAAACTCACACGGCAGCCCCTTGAGATCCAGCATCATCAGCGTGAATTTCAAGGTGATTCAACCTCATAAACGTGTTGTCACTAGCAGGCGTCGCCGCCATTGCAGCCTCACTCCGGGCCGACGGCGACCCAACGCTGCCACTTGTCGAAACAGATTGTCCCGACGCCGTTGTGCCCCAGGACCGGGTCGCCCCACCTCGCGAAACAACTGACATCGGGTTTGTACTCCCGACGACATTTTCCAAATTCTCATTCGATCCCATCCTCACCATGTACACCCACGTAAATTCATGAAGAGTTCGCCAATTCAGAGGATACTCAGATGAAAACAAGTCATATTAGATCTGAATTTGGAAGGAAGAGCTTAAGGGTTTACAGATGAAAACAAACAAATGGAGCATCATCAAAGAAATATTCTTTCAGTCTCCCCAGATGGGTTTTCTTTACGTAAAGAAGAAAAAGGAAAGGGAGTGAAATTGCAGAGTTTGATGGTGGATTGTGGAACGTGTTGATCAGAAGAGGTGTGTAGGTGTGGTGTGTGAGGTGAGGGGCGTTGAAGAGGAAATTGAGGAAGGAGGGAAATCCAACGAGGGTTTGTACAAATTTCTTTTTTTATCTTTTTCTACCCTCCATATAATTGCATAAAAGTCATTAACTTTTCCAATTTTCTCGATTTTGACACTGTATTTTTAGTTTTTGCAATTAAGTCATTATGTTTTCAGAAAAATTGCAATTAAGTCATTATGTTTTTCAAAAAGTTGCAAAAATGACCATATGACCGGATGGTAACAGGTTACCAGGTCATATGGTCAGATTTGCAATTTTTCAGAAAACCTAATGACTTAATAGCAAAAATAAAATATAGTGTCAAAATCAAAAAATTTGAAAAAGTTAGCGACTTTTAGGGTTTATTTCATAAAAACCCTATATTTTCAATTTTTTTTCTATTTAAACCTAAAACTTTATTTTTTTTCAAAAAAAACCTAAATTTTGGAGAAAATTTTTAATTTATCCCTTTAACACCGGTTTTACAGGTTATACATACACTTTTTTTTTTCAGAAAAAAACCCTAATTTCTTTTTTTTTTCCGAAAAAAACCCTCAATTTCAGTGATTTTTTCATAAAGACAATTTTTTCTTCGTTTTTGTAATTGACATAACTTTCATATACGATGTCAAAATTCTACGAACTTTATATCCTTGGAAAGGTCGTAAGTAATACTACAACTTTGCTTTACTGACTTTTGTTTGAATATGTTCAGATATTTCGCTACACTGGCTTGTTTTCTTATAGAACGTCGAAAACGAAGCTCGTATACAAAAGATACAACTATTATAAGAAAACAAGCCAGTGTAGCAATATATCTTAACGCATTCAAACAAAAGTCAGTAAAGCAAAGTTGTAGTATTACTTACGACCTTTCCAAGGATATAAAGTTCGTAGAATTTGGAAATCGTATATGAAAGTTATGTCAATTACAAAAACGAAGAAAAAATTGTCTTTATGAAAAAATCACTGAAATTGAGGGTTTTTTTTTCCGAAAAAAAAAAAGAAATTAGGGTTTTTTCTGAAAAAAAAAAGTGTATGTATAATCTGTAAAACCGGTTAAGGGGATAAATTAAAAAGTTTCTCCAAAATGTAGGTTTTTTTTTGAAAAAAAATAAAGTTTTAGGTTTAAACAAAAAAAAGTTGAAAATATAGTGTTTTTTATGAAATAAACCCTAAAAGTCGCTAACTTTTTCAGATTTTTTGATTTTGACACTATATTTTATTTTTGCTATTAAGTTATTAGGTTTTCTGAAAAATTGCAAATCTGACCATATGACCTGGTAACCTGTTACCATCCGGTCATTTGGTCATTTTCGCAACTTTTTGGAAAATATAATGACTTAATTGCAACTTTTCTGAAAACATAATGACTTAATTGCAAAAACTAAAAATGCAGTGTCAAAATCGAGAAAATTGGAAAAGTTAGTGACTTTTATGCAATTTACCCTTTGTTTTTTTATTTATTAGATTTGTAATTTTTTTAGTATTAATGTTGTTTGATATTTTCAACTTAAGTTCAAGGAATATTATATATTTCAACCAAACAAAAGACTAAAGATGTGTTTGATTTGCGTCTGATCGGATCTGGTCAACTTTGATGCCTGACTCGGTCCGAGTCCAAACGTTTTATAATACTAAAATTCATATTTGACCGAGTACAAATAAGTCTGACCGAGTCAGCTATAAAATAATACTTACCGAGTTAGACATCTTACTCATTCAAGTCTGAAACTATCAAAAGTAACTTAAATTCCTAAATTCATATAGGTTGAGAGGATGAAACGTTTTAAATATGAGGTATATTTTTTAAAATAATAATAATAATAATACTTTAGTAGCTGTTGTTATTGGATGATAACATTTGTAAAAAGAAAAAGTATTGAGATACTATCAAGAAAACCTGATAACGGATCATGAATTTTGAAATACGAGAAGTTTCAAGTTGTAATAAATTAATCGCGATGATTAATAATTAAGAAAATATAGTGATCAAGTTAAAGATTGAGATATCATTTCATTTAACATGTCACACACTTACACGAGTATTTCTTGGTGTTATTTTAAGTAAGGATCATTATGACATTGTTTATTTTAAAAAAGAATATTGTTCGTTTTGGTAAAGTAGATGAATAATAATTAAATCAAAACTAAAATACCCAGATGATTGAAAAATCCTAACATTTAGCAAGGACATTTTGGACTTTTGTTTGGACTTTTGTTTTTTATTTTTTCCCCACAAATCATATCTAATGCATGCATTGAAATATAAAAATAGTATAAAGACAAAACTTCATAAATTTTCCATATGGTTTTTCAAAATATCAAGTTTAGTCTCTAACTTTCATAAACCTCAAGGATGGTCCCTATGGTTTGAAAACTTTTCATAGACAGTCCTTTTGACTAAAACTGTCTATTTTGGTCCGTTAAATAAGAACATGTGCAAGACATGTGAGGGCAAAAACGTCTTTTACAAACCACAGGGACCATTTATGAATTTTTGTCTAAACCCTCCCCCACCCCAATGTCTTTTACGCTAAAACACACATAACCACCACCCCCCCCCCCCCCAACCCCAATGTCTTTTACGCCAAAAGCCTAAAACACACATACACACACAAACCACGGTGGAGCTAATTTATCGTCATCATCATCTCCAATAAATCTTTATTCAAACCTATAATTACAACAAATTAATCAACAAATCGAAACATGGATGCCAATAGCATTAAGCAAAATCACCCAAAAAACCAAATGAATCAGAATGTAACCATCACAAAAGTAGTATTGTAGTAAAAATTGATAAAAAAAACGGAAGAAATTTGTTACTAACACAAAACTCTACAACCAATTCTAGCCAAATCCTCAATCTACGTAATCTACGATAGTGGTAGACACGAAAATAACAAAACCCATCATTGATTTGAGATAAGCCAAGAAAGAGGAGTACCAAAGCAGGCTGCGAAAAGAATTGCAGCGCAGCTAGGCACGAATAGTGGTTATGGTATGGAGGAAAACTTTTGCTCGACTGTAATCCAAATCAGGAAACTTACTTGCATGTATCTTTGGTACCATGGCAAAATTGCGTCGTTTAATAGCCCTACAGCAGATGAAATTAGTCATAACATTTGACAACAGTTGAAAGGGGAATGTAACTCACGCTCTATGTAACTCGTATCATCCTCCCGATTCCTCCTCCGTTCGCCAACAATGCAAATTCTAGCACAAATTCTTCAACTTCTTCCCATTTGTCTCCCTTTGTCACAGCCGTCCGTTGGTGCCCTACTCCGCTTCGCCTCGATCTCCTCTCTCATGATCCTACATCTTCGCACTCCCACCTTCCACTCGTTGTTGGTGACCGCCAAGGCCGTGTTTGCCTACTTGATCTACGCGCCAAATGATCATCACCTTTTTTCCTTCAAACCGATCCAAACTCCAAATTAGTTATCCAATAGCTTTGTTGGATTCAAGCTAGACCTGATTCGTGGATCATTGCTGCCAAAATCAAAAACCTAAAAATAACTTTGAGGATGATGAAAAACGCAATTACAATCCCAGAAAACACGATTAGAATACTCAATTGCTTTTCGGAAGTCTTGGAGGCGGATCGTTCAAAGGATACCCTATCATGGCTTGCACATCGTTCAAAAGAAACCTTTAGAGTAAAAGACATTGGGGGGTGTTTCTACGTAAAAGACATCGAGGGTGGGGAAGGGTTTGGACAAAAATTCATAAATGGTCCATGTGGTTTGTAAAAGACGTTTTTCCCTCACATACCTTACACATGTTCTTATTTAATAGACCAAAATAGACAATGTTAACCAAAAGGACTGTATGAAAAGTTTTCAAACCATAGTGACCATCCATGAGGTTTTTTAAAGTTAAAGACTAAATTTGATATTTTGGGAAACCATAGGGACCATTTTTGAAGTTTTGTTTGGTATAAAGGTATATGAAAGTGTTTTCCAATGGACACATTAGAAATCTATATTAAAACAATAAATAGTAACATATACCAATTTTTATGTAACATGTTTATCATCCATAATTATATGTCAATTAACCATAATTGTAGGATTTAATTTAAATTTAATTTATTTATAAATTAATTTACTAAAATTCCCTTGGTTGATAGTCGTCTATGATTGCTCATTACGATCACACAATATATATATATATATATATATATATATATATATATATATATATATATATATATATATATATATATATATATATATAATGGATCATAGTACTATATTGGAGAAAAAAATTTGAAAAAAAAACTTTTGGATCATTATTTTTTTATAATGAAACAATGATCTAAAAAACAAAAAAAATTGGATTATTACTTTTTTCAATGATCCAAATTTTTTTTTCTAATTTGTTTTGATAATGATATAGTACTATTCTCGATTTTATGATTTGCAAAACGTAATGATACAATTTTTCTGTTTTTATTTTGGATCATTATTTCAATATAAAAAAAATAATGATCGAAAAGTTTTTTTTTTTAATCTTTTTTTTCTCCGATATAGTACTATGATCCATTTTATTATTTATATATATTTTTTATTTTTTTCAATTTATTTAAGATGTCATGGCAAGTCCTCACTTTAAGAATAGTCATCACCCGATCCTGATTATATATATATATATATATATATATATATATATATATATATATATATATATATATATATATATATATATATATATATATATATATATATATATATATATATATATATATATATATATATATATATATATATATATATATATATATATATATATATATATATATATATATATATATATATATATATATATATATATATATATATATATATATATATATATATATATATATATATATATATATATATATAGGTAAAAGTTCAACAAGGGACTAATATAAACCATGGTACCAATGGACTAATCTCATCCACACGATTATACACTTTACGGTGAACGAATTCATGTTTTTCGTTTTTTTAATTTTTAGGGCTTATTTTTTATCGAAAAAAAAATCTGAATATATAGAAATTTATAACTTTTTATCCTCTACAAATAGAGATCCATATTTATATACAAAAAATGATTTTTTTTTTCGAAATTTCCGCTAGTTGAGTGTTATTCTGTCCACTGTTGACATACACAATTCCATATGATATTGTCATATGAATTTGAATAAATTTTTGTGTGAATGTGAATAAAATTAACTTATGAATCATAGTATATTTATTATAAATGATTAAAATGTTGAATTGTTAAAAATTTTCTAACTAAATTAATCATATTCATATTTCGGAGTATATTTAAAATACCATATGATATTGATATGTGTATCTGAGTAAATTGTTGTGTGAATGTAAATAATTTATATTGTGAATGAGAGTAAAATCATTATAAATGGTTAAAATGTTGAAGTAGTAAAAACTTGTTAAGTAACTTCTCAATACTATATGATTTTGATATGTGAATATGAATAAGTTTTCATGTAAATATGAGTAAATCCATTTGTGAATTAAGTATATTACTTATAAATGGTTATAACATTGAAATATTAAAAGTTTTAAAAGTAAAATAATTACTCATATTCAAAATTTTACAGTTCAGATTCACATGAATCTGAACTGTTATTATGTTATTCTCTGTTGGCATTTACAATGACATATGATATTGTCAAGTGAATCTGAATAACTTTTTGTGTGAATCTGAATGAAATTAACTTATGAATCATAGTAAATTCATTATAAATGATTAAAATGTTGAAGTGTTAAAAATTTCCTAAGTAAATTAATCATATTCATATTACAAATTATATTTAAAATACCATATGATATTGATATGTGCATCTGAGTAAATTGTTGTGTGAATGTAAGTAAATTCAAGTGTGAATCAAAGTAAATTCATTATAAATTGTTAAAATGTTGAAGTAGTAAAAAACTTATTATTAAATTCTCAATAGTTTATAATATTGATATGTGAATATAAGTAAATTTTCGTGTAAATATGAGTAAATCCACTTGTGAATCAAGTACATTACTCATAAATGGTTATAATATTGAAGTATTAAAAGTTTTAAAAGTAAAATAATTACTAATATTCAAATTTTTACAGTTCAGATTCACATGTGAATCTAGACGAGCTGTACTTATAAAAAAAATTTATTTTTTATATATCAATATGGATGTCTATTTGTAGAGGACAACAAATTATGAATTTTGGTATATTCGGTTTTTATTTTTGAAAAAGAATAATGTCGAAAAACAAAAAAAAAACCAAAAAATGAAGTGGGTTTTTTATTATAATCCTCTACATGTGCGTCGACGTAAGAAATTTACAACCTATTTTTTGGCCGTTGATGATTTTTATTCCGACGATCGAGATTAGTCCCTTGGTACCATGGATAATTTTAGTCCCTTACTGAACCCAACTATATATATATATACATATATATATATATATATATATATATATATATATATATATATATATATATATATATATATATATATATATATATATATATATATATATATATATATATATATATATATATATATATATATATATATATATAGTTACGATATATTATGAACCCTAAATATTGTGTGGTTGTAGGACTTAATATGGGCCATAGATCTCATCAAATCACAAATTAATATATTAAGGGTAAATCAGGTACTTTATTTATATTAATTAGAATTAATTAGAAATAATAACACCTAAATTAGGATTGGGAGATTATTACGTAGACTGTTACAGATCTCGTTCCATATATTTCTCTATGGCATACGACTTTGAACAAATCAGGCGAAGTCAATATTGTGAAATCCAATCGTATTCGCTAATCTGGATCGTGATAATTGATGATCAATCATCCAATTCGAACCAGGTTCAAGGTATCGCTCAAGCAATAAGTCCAGACGAAGGATTTGAAGATTTCTACGATGAACATTTGGTTGTAATATATACCATGAAGATCAATCTGTTAATATCAATCAAGGTTAGTAATTTAAAGTCTTTTCAATCTCGCCGAATATCAATTTTGGTTATATTAATTATGCTTTAGAATTCGTTAATTATTATCTTAGAATATGTATTTTTTTCAGAATGATTCAATGTACATGGATGTTTAAAGCAATTGATGGTTTAGGGTTCGTTAATCATTCTGACAGAATGACAAATGTTCACAGTTTCATTATTAACATGGATTACAAAGTAGTTGTTTTAGTAGCATTTACTATATATTCTGACAGAATGTGAATCTTTAAGAATGATACAATTATTTCCCTTTATGTAATCTCGATTTGTCTTTGTGATTTTTCCATCAACTTCCCGTATTCTTGATTTCTTTGATTCTTCAATTATCAATCTAAATTTTAGTTTGTATGTTCCTGAAAGTTTTTTATTTCAATTAGTATTGATTTTTTTAGCTTGTCAGTGTTTTTTATTGGTACATTTCCATATTTGAAGCATACTTGTTAAAACCCCAAGCCCTGAATGTTGAGGTGAGTGAATGTATTCTTTTTACACCGAAACAGACTTCTTCGAGAATTTTTTTTGGATCTTATTATATTAAATCTTCTGGTGATATAATAATTCTTTTATTGTCTTGATATTTATTCTTCTTGATTATAACATTCTGTCAGAATTTGTTTTTTTACGTATTCTTACAGAATAATTGACATAAGACTATAACATTATGCCATAATTTGTATTTTGAGTCTAGTTCTCCGTGAATCACTGATTCTGGATGTGAAGGGTAGAAAGAAAAGTATATGGGATTTTGGAGTACACCGGAAAGTAGTGACACACATCATCTTAAAGCAACCATTTCCATGACAAAGAAATAGGAGTATACGGGAAAAGTAGTGACACACATCTTGATCAACCTTGAAATTCAGATTTCAAGGTTATGATTTTCTTCTGTCAATAGAATGCACACGATACAAAATATTTGATCAGCATACACTTTAAAAAAGAATGTTTTTGGATGTCATTCTGCCGGAATAAATATTTCAGAATGTAATTCTTCATAATTTTTATTTATTTTGATGTAATTTAGTTCAAATAATGTTATTTAATTGACATATTTTTGGTCATATGATGTTTTTCTATGATATTCTTTAATAATAATGTAATGTATTGTAGAATGTTATCCTTTTGATGTAGTTTAGTTTGTACGATGATTTTTTTCTATATGACATTCTGCAAGAATAATGTTTTTTTGGATGTCATTCTGCTAAGAATGGATTTTTCATAATGTATTTTTATTTGATATGTTCTTTGAGAATGTACTTTTTTGTGTTCATATGTCTAATACTCGGTACTAAAATAAGTTTAATTCTTGAAAAAACTAAAAAAATGTAGGAATGTATCTTAATTCTACAAGAATATATGTCCCTATACACCAAATACAACCCCTCCGTATAACATTCGTTAAAAATGTCGTTCTTCCTATTAGCCCAACACAACACAACATACATGTAATATATGTTTCAAACTACAAAAGAAAATATTTACTAACCCCCGAAATGTAAATTGCAAAAACTAATCAACATAAGTAACAACATTTCTATAAATCAAACACTCTAAACGGACAATTTCTGCTGTCATGATCACCATATTGATTGCATACTTTACAAAATCTCTCATTTTGATACTCGACATCTTCATCTCCATTCTTAAACAAATAAATATTTCGAAATACTTGAAAATCTTCCAGCACCATATTAGCACCATATTGTATGTTGTACTTTTAATCACTATTGTTTTTGGAGGTATGTTAGGCGTAACAACCTTTTCTTTTAGTGGTACACCGTGTAGTGGTTCTGCTTCAATTACCATGTGTGCTCCTACTCAATTAAGAAGTTAAAGGTTAGTAAAAAAACTACTTGATACACTAATTGGTTCAACTAATTAATATTGAAAACAAGAAAGTGCAACAACCTTACATGCTCAGAACTGTCATGCTTTTTATATTACAAAGAGTTCATATTCTTTTAGAATATGCATTTGCATAATTTATACTAATCAGCATGTTCTTTCCAACAAACAACTTATACAATTCTACAAGAATTCAAATACACATACACACAACTGACTTAATTCTAGCATATTAGCATGTTCTTTACTAAGGAATTCCATTATACTTTTAAGTCAAATACATACACACACATTCACTTATTTATTTCTAAAAAAACTTCATTATATTAACAACGGACTAAGGTATGCCATTATATTCCAAAAGTATCACAACAAACTTAGCAAAAACACACACACATTACAGTTTTTAAACAAATTACCATGTTCTTCACACAAACAACTTATTCAATTCTACAGAATTCAAATGCACACACACACACACCCACTGACTTAATTCTAACAAATTACCATGTTATTTACTAATGAATTCCATTACACTCTGAAGTCAAATACATATTCTTTCTGATTAATTCTAAAGGAACGAATATGCCCTAGTAACTTACTTTGCATCTGACAAAAAACCATTCTAAATCAGATACATCAACATCATCTTACAGAATGAAGATGCCCCTGTTTTTAAGTTTGATTCTAAATTACATCAACCTCATTTTACCCTCAAACCTTAATCGTAAATCACATAATGAAGATGCCCCTGTTTTTTAAGTTTGATTCTAAATCACATAAAATTAGCAGCATTCTAACACTGATTCCAATAGAATCGACTTTTAATTCTAACAGAATGAACATAAAATTAGCAGCATTCTAACACTGATTCCAATAGAGTCGCCTTTTAATTCTAACAAAATGAACATGCCCCTGTTTTTTAAGTTTGATTCTAAATCACATAAAATTAGCAGCATTCTAACACTGATTCCAATCGCGAAATCATACATGCAAACTTCATTCACCCAATTTTATTTCAATGAAAACTGATTACTTCAAAATTTAGAATAAGACAAACCTTTTGGAGGATTAACAAAATCGTCATCCTCTACATCCAATGCTGTATCGAATGTGTTCATAAACTTGTTATTGAAGTTTTCTCTAAACCTTGAAGTTGACCTTGTCCCCTTCATTCCGTCAGAATAACCTTTACTTATGCACTTCAAGCTCCGCACTTCCGTCAGAATCAATTCTACTGCTGTGTCTTAGGGTTGCTACTTATCAAATGATTTGGAATGGGATTATGATCAATTTAATTTGAAAAAAGATTACATTGAATCCGTAATCTGATTTCTTTTGAAATTGAAGATTCCTTTTTTTAGGGATACGTGATCATAACCCAGGAATGAAGGAATACGATTCCTTGAAAATAGCTTGTTACCTTTTATCTGATGTTGTTAGAATACCCATTATGCCCTTAGTTACCCGGTTTATAAGGTTTTCATATTTAATTTTTATTTTTAATTCTAATGAAATATTAATTCTAATCTAGTTGATCTAACGGTCCATATTATGTCCTACATCCACACAATAATTAGAATCCTTAAGGTATCTTAACCATATATATATATATATATATATATATATATATATATATATATATATATATATATATATATATATATATATATATATATATATATATATATATATATATATATATATATATATATAGGAATAGGTTCAAATGAGAACCACTAAAAGGTTAAGAACCGTGAGAACCGATATTCACATATTAAGAATTATGTTTTTTTTTCGTTTTTTTGTTTTTTCACACTTGTTTATTATGTGAAAATACATCAAAGTTAATAAATTTTCTTATTTTTTAATACGTTTTACAATATTCACAATATAATAAAATTTATAGTTATTAAACTGTGAATACTATAACGTAAGTTTTTATTAAACTGTGAATTAGTGGTTCTCACGGTTCTCAACTTTTTAGTGGTTCTTATTTGAACCCTTCCCTATATATATATATATATATATATATATATATATATATATATATATATATATATATATATATATATATATATATATATATATATATATATATATATATATATATATATATATATATATATATATATATATATATGCTATCAACGTGCGTACGCATTATTTTATTTATGTTCTAGGGGAAAAACTAATTAAAAGAGCTAGCACCTTAGATAAAGTGAAAGTTTTTTTTATTCAAAGACTATTTAGCTTGTGTTTTAAGTAAGGAATAGTGTATCCACTTTTGTTTTAATAAATCGACAAAAATTTAAGGACCACATTACCCATCCTTCACTATAAAATCAAACACATTACTCTACTAGATATCTTTCAAAACTTTTCAAAAGATTAATCATTTCCATTTTAATACCTATCCATGTATTTTTATGATTCAAGCATACGTGAAAGTTCTTTTAAGTTTTCATTTTAACCTACGTAGATATTAAAGGGAAACAAATAAATGAATAATAATGTCACATAATATATAATCTTTTTATTTATCTTTAACTTATCAGATTGTTAACATGTATTATAATATTTGAGGGATTTTGTTTAAGTTGTCTATATGAAAAACATCGCCTCTAAGGCCCTGTTTCTTCTTTTTTTTTTTTTTTGTTCATGTTAAGTCTTAAATTGATAAAGGATGCTGAATGGATAATGATATATGAATAATACAATATTAACCCCCCCCCCCCCCACACACACACAAACACACACACACACACATACACACACACACACACATACATACATACATACATACATACATACATACATACATACATACATACATACATACATACATACATACATACATACATACATACATATATATATATATATATATATATATATATATATATATATATATATATATATATATATATATATATATATATATACTGTTTTTTTGGACTGAATGAATTGTGTGAATCTGAATAAATGACTATTATATCCTCATGTTTAAACTTGACAAGTAACAAATGACAATTTATTTGATAATTGCTATAAATTAGAGAGTAAATTACACGAATGGTCCTTGTGGTTTAGGGTAATTTGCACGTTTGGTCCCTAACTTGTTTTTTTAACTCGGACAGTCCCTATCTTTTGATTTTGTTGCGCGTTTGGTCCCTACCAGATGTAAAAAGTCTATGTTGCCCTTAATGATTTCTTTTTAAATTTTCTTTGTATTATGTTATTTCTAAATTAAAAAATAGAAAAATCCACATTTCTAATTTATTAATTTATTGTTTATTCCTTTATCCCTTTTTGTGTCCTCCTTCCCTGTTAAAGATCTGATCACTCTCCGTTCATATTACCTCCGGCAAAAACCAACAGTCCATTTCGGATTTTCGCTAAATATGAACAGTCCCCTCCGACAACTATGCCTAGTAACCTTTAGAAAGCAGGTCAAATGAAAACCTGTAAACAAAGCAAAATCAAAACCTACAACATCCTAAAATAGAAACCAAATCCGACATCATATGTATATTCCCTATCCATCATAAGAATATACGTAGCTAGGGTACCAAATCAGACACCATATGTTATTTGATTGATAGATCGAGTGAAGAAACGAGAAAGGATTGAAGCTTCGACGGGATTAGAGAACAATATACAGGTCACCGGAGAAGAGTGGGAGAAATCTTATGAACGAAGAAGTAGACGTGGGAGGGTTAAACATCTATTTAGGAGCCATGTAGCCTCGAGTTCGTCGGATTGTTGAGAAGTTTGATTTCTCAGTGTCGATCTCTGTCGAATCGAGTTTTTCAGAAGCAAGTTTCCGACCAACAATTCGTTGATGTCATCCCTATGTGGTATACTGGTGGAGACATCTCCTTCCTCTGCAACCTTGAGATGCTTGACTAGGATCCGAAGAGATTGGGAAAGAGAGATGGGGACGAAGTGGTGATAATTGGAGAAGCTCAAGTGGGGCATCGATGGGCATCGGAGAAAGTGAAACGAGGGAGGTGGTCATCGATGGGCATCTGTCGTACCAACACACAGTAATTGTGTGTGTGGGGGTGTGAATTTCATGAAGACATTGTCACTCTCCAGGAGGTTTCCTGTGGATGGAAGAAAAAGAGAGCGATTTGCCGGAATCCAGATGAGATAAGCTGCCCGTCGTTTTTATTGAAAAGAGAGAGGAGAGAGAAGGGTATTGGGGGAAGTGGTGATTAATTCTTTTCAACTATATACAATAAATAAATATTAACAAATAAATTTAAAAATAAAATAAAATGATAATAATAAAACATCAAGAAAGGGCATAGATGTCATTTCGAATCTGGTAGGGACCAAGCGTGTAACAAAACTTAAAATTAGGGACCGTCCTAGTTAAAAAAATAAGTTAGGGACCGAACGTGCAAATTACCATAAACCACAGGGACCATTCGTGTAAATTACTCTAAATTAGAACTATATGTGTTTACATTAAAAGTTTTAAAAATTTAAAAATAACATGATTAATACGTTAAATTGAATATAATTTTAAAGTAAGTTCAAATAATAAATTTAAACTCAAACAATCAATCTTTATATATATATATATATATATATATATATATATATATATATATATATATATATATATATATATATATATATATATATATATATATATATATATATATATATATATATATATATATATATATATATATATATATATAATGAATTAAACAAAATAACGAGCATGTGAAATTTGTATGATGTTTATACACATAATAGTGAATAACTCAATATATAAGTATAAAATATACTTCATTATTTATAATTTTCTATATAAATATGATGTTCATTAGGAAAATAAGGGTAATTCCGGAAAATTAAATATAAAATCATGATTTAATGTTAAGGACACCTATTTTCTAACTTAACTTATTAAGATATTTTGTTAGCATTAAATAAAAAAGAAACAACTCCATAGAACTGAACAACTAAATTTGTTATGTATTATGTTCATCAAGTAAAAAAGAAACATCACCTAATTCATCATGACAAATTTTAAGTTTCTTATTATATTAAAGGGTGTGGTTTTAATACGACTGTTTTTTGGTCAACTTAACATCATGTTAATTTTCTTTTATTCTTTTCTCGCTCTCTACTCATCTAAGAAATAATCACTCCTCATTTTTCTTCATTATTTATATATATTTTTAATAAATATATAAATAATATAATTTACTTAAATAAATTCAAAACTAAAAATTAATATACTTTTAATTATTCTCTAATAATTATATTAATTAAATTTACAATTAATTAAGATAATATAGATTCAAATATGGATCAGTTAACATCAAATATGGATTCAAAGGGTTGGAAGCAAATATGGATCTACTTATAGCAATTAGTGGGATAAAGATTCAACAGCATAACTGTTTGTGTCCATTAATTCATGTTTTGACATCTCGTATTGATTTAATTTTTCCGTAGTTACAAAAAATTGATTAAAAACCAAAGACTTATAGGATAATAAATATCCGATAACAACGTGACAAATTTTTCCAAAAAAATCGTTCTCAATTAAAATTCTGTAATGACGAAATGTTACGCCAATACACGATTTCATGCAATTTAATTTCTTTTAACATATGTAGATACTAGAAGAAGAAAGAACGGATATCGTATTGACCATTTTAATTTTCAAACATTAGATATCAGAGAACCTTTTTTATTTTATTATTATCGTTGTATTAGACTACATTTATAATGACTATAATGCTTCTCTCAACTAGTCTATAGATTTATGCAAAACATCGCCTCTAAATCATCATGTCAAATTTCTCTTCTTAGCCCAAGAGGTTTATAACAATTAGTGAGATAATGATTTAATAGAGCAATTGTTTGTAGGCCTTCATGTTTTGAACCGGTCCATCTCGACCCAACAAAACCATTTATGACAAGTTTCTTTTTCCCTTTCGATGCTATTTGAATAAATGGTGTACAGAAAAATAAGAAATATGGCAACACATTTGGTGAATGCAAAATAAAAAATAAACGAAGAGAAATTCGTGAAAGATCAATTAATAGGAAGAACCTCGTTTGCTTAACATTACTTATTTGATTAAACATGCCTTCATTAGTCTTTTTAATTTAAAAAAAAAAACAATATTTAAGTCACATTTAAAGATACACAAACAGAACCACTTTTTTAATATCCTGAAAAATATAACCAAGTTTATGTGGCCCTCTAGACTCAAATTTGCTTTCAGTATATGCCAATTGGGCCTGCCACACACAATTACACAAACCCTTAAAATAATTAACAGAGAGATTTAAATTCTTATGGAACAGAATCTAAATGGCACCAAAAAACATTAACTACCAAGACTAAAACTCAAGAAACAGAACAACAATCTTTTGAGCAATTTTCATCAAACGCATAATTATCTGCAAATAAATGTTGAAATCCTACACCCACAATGTTGAATCTTATGTTGTAGTACGAACACTTTGAATCAATTCACTCAACGCGATGATCATCGATATGGAATAGTTACAAGTAAAGCCCAAATTTAAGTAAGAATTAGTCAACAAGATCAATCACCCAACACCAAGAATTTTACCTTATTCAATACAATAAACATAAAATTGATCTACCCCCATGAAATATTAACTTCTCATCTTCTATGTACAAAATGCAATCACTTCTTGATTCCCCTTAATTACAGAACGATTACATACATAAATAATCTCAAGATTAAAGATAACAAAAATTAATCAACACAATCACTTATCTTCTCTCTTTGCCACCACAACTCCATCACAATCACCACCATATCACCACCTCATTGCTGGAGATCTAGTACTGTGATAGCAATATATAACAGCAAAGGAGATGCCCATAGCTGTGACAACTATCGAGGTATTAAACTACTTAATCATACCATGAAACTATAGGAGAGAGTGTTGGTCCGTTGGAGGCCATCTTGCAACATGAAATGGCTAGATTTGAAAATTTAATTCCGCTTCACATCACGTCTGAGTCGATCTGCCTTATAGAGAAATATAAAGAGATATAGGGATTTTTTACGGTGTTCAAAAGGTGTATGATAATGTTCTGCGAGAGACGATTTGGAGGACTTTGAAAACTAGAAGGGTACCAAGGAGGTGTGGCAGAGTTATACACGATATGTACTAGTCAGTCTACAACTTGTGTTCAAACTCGAATTGATGACAACAAGTCTTTCCCAGGGAAATTGGGCTGTATCGGGATTGACTTGTAGCCCATACATCTTCACTATGATTTTGGACAAGATTTCTCGTGAGATTTAATGAGGGGTGCCATGATGTATACTTTTTGCCGATGACATTATGTCAGTGGCAGACATGAAGGGTGATCCGAATACTAGGTTGAAAATTTGGAGGACAACGTTTGAAGAAATGGATTTATAGATCAACACAGTTAAGACGAAATTCTCAATGCAATTTCAACGGGGAGCATATTGATGGAGTAGAAGTATGTATACACTACACTCTAAAGAGAGTTTCAAGCATTTGGTGTCTATGATCATCGATAAGGAAGAGGGTCTTGAAGATGACGTTACCAATTGCATAAAGGTAAGATGGCTAAAGGGGTTGGGTTTCACCTATGATCAGATCAGCGTGGAGTAGATCCCGCATCCAACCAAGTCTTTGACCAGGGAACGGGATAATTCCCACAACCGCTGGCGTCCCTCAATTGTCGCTTACTGATATGCTTTATCTCATCTAGCAACACTCTAAGACCCTCTTTCCACCCTACTGGCTTTAGGTAAGGGTCTAAGATCGTATGCTTTTTAGCCTGCCCCTTTCTTGAGCTTAGCACCCCATGGAGCAGTGGGATTCAATGCCTAAAAAAGAAAAAGACAAAGGGGGGGGGGAAGGATCTTTATATTATAGGTAGCCAGTCTTTACTTCACTCGACCCAAGTAATGCCCAAAGAGTCCCATGCCTTTCTTGGTCAGACCAAGCCAACATGAACAGGATGGGGTTTTTTTTTTCCTTCTTAAAGTCAAGGAAAGCGAAGCTAACCGCTTTGATGCAGCTTTCGAAACATTCTTCATCGACAGGACAAAGCAGAAATCGCGTTTTTAGATCTAGTGATTAAGGGGCTTAAAGAAAATGTATTCCCCGCAGTTTTTCATGCAGATTTGACCACGGTGTGCACCTGTTTTTTGAAGAGCAAAGAAAGTGAACTTTTATAATCTCCACTATGCGATCAACAACAGGGAGGAATTCCCTTGAGGGCATCCCAATTGATTCAATCAACAAAGCAAGTGTTGTGAGTAGAGGTAAGTCACATGAGTATTGTGCAATAAGGTCACATTTAAACTAAAAGGAAAATTTTACAAGGGGCAGTTAAGCAAGCAATTAAGGAGCATGAGAGTAAATTTGAAGTTGTGAAAATTACGATGCTTTAGTGGACATGAGGTAGAACTCTGGTGAACAATATCGAAATCATAAATATGTTGGGAGAGGCATCAATCACCGAAAAATTAAGGGAAGCGAGAATTGCAGTAGTTTCAGACATGTCTAAGGGAGAAGACAAATGGCTACGGGTAACAAGGTGGAGATGGTGCGAAGAACAGAGGACACCAAAAAAATGGCAAGATAGCTTGATCTTAGACATGCAGGAGTTGGCTTTAGGGTGTGGAGGTTTAAAATCACGGTAGTGAAATAGTATATGTCTTAGTTTCCTTTTGTATTTGTTTACACTTTTCGTGTAGTAATTATACCTTCTTACTTTTGTCCCCATTATTTAGCTTTATTGATTGTTTATGCTTCCTTCTATTCCCATCCCTTTTCCATTCTTCATTGTGGCTTGTGTGTTTCATATGTCTAGGGTGATCTACGAAAACAGTCTCTCTACCGGGTACAGGTACGACTGTCTACATCTTACCTCCTTTTTACCTATTCCTGCTTGGGTTTTGTTGATGTTGATTAGATTCAGTAACAAAAGAAAATGATTAACTAGGGATGACCGAAATCCTAAACCCATAATCAAAGATTAATAAAGGACAAGAAGGGATCTTCATCGGATAACACATAGTTTGTCAAAGTAAATCGTAAAAAAATACTATGGAAAAAGTTAGCTTAGCAAACAAGAGTTTAGGGTGCATTAAAGATTAAATAAAATGCTTATCTTATGCTTATATGAAGCAGTAAAAGAGTTCCTTGAAAATATCATAAGATATTTTTGGCACAAGAAGTTCGTTAAATTGGCTTCACTTGTCGAACAATACAATCATGTTAAAAGAACAAGATAAGAACAAATCCATGAAAGTGAATTTACAAAGGGTCATTGAACAAAGTTACATGATGGTATACTCTATTCTTATCCAGATTAAAATTGCAACAATATTTTCTATGGAGTTTCTCAACAGAATTACAATGTTTCTGAATTTTTTGGCATGTGTTCAAGCTAATGTTACCTATTTGTTTGTAGTATTGATTAAGGTCCACAAAATCAGTGGTGAAAGGCGTTTAAGAGATATGATTAACAGCAAAATGCTTTTATTAGACTATGTACAAACAAGAAAAGGTCTAACAATCAATGTAAAAGGAATATTGATAAACCCATTAAAATTAAAGCTTTACAAATATCATAATTATGGTTTAATACTTGTTTATGGAACAACGTAATTTCTGCACCAAAGTGATATTTGTAGACAAAATATGCAAATTTTACTAGTAACCTGTTCAACATGTTGAAACGTGGTTGCATAATTAGTGCCACTTGCATAAATGGATAAAAAACGAAACATTGTTGCATAAATTGGTAAAAAAGTGAAACGTTTCTAGCAAAAATTAGTAAAAAAAAATTGAAACATTGTTGCATAAATAAGTATTTAAGCAGTTTAATGTTATGACATCCTATTCTCCTAGAATAAAATGTGGTTGCATATTTTTGTCTAAAATACCACTTTATTGCATAAATTGAGAAAAAAATGACTCGTCGTTGCATAAACAAACATTTAATTTAATAATTATAATAATATGGACGCAAGATTAGATAGCGAGTAGAAGTGACGCATGAATAAATGCGACTACTAAAGATAGAAATAAGTGAATGTGCAAGTCATATTTTGCTCATATAGCCTATGTGGAATACAAAGGAATAAAATCTAAACCGAAAACAAAAGTTACTATACAAGTATATAAACAACCTTTACCATGTGCATCTTTAGAACACTAAAGAACTAAAATGTCAATAATTGGATTCGAAATAGGTTATCATAACCTAACAATTAATACAAAGGTAGATATCATGTATGCCACATATAATTTGGCTTCAAAATCTTTCAAGTAGGACACTATGAGCTTAGTATACTTGTCTACATATTGAAAAAACTAGTTCACTTTCAATATCTAGCCATTTTATTAATCATAAGTTGACTCATAATTACTTGTTCTACTAAATTAACTTCAATATTAAATAGCTACCTTATGAGCAAGATAGAATCACCTACTTACTACTTATGCAGTTACGTGATTATGATGTTCTTGAGCAAATTAGTCGATGAGACAGCTGGCAACCTAGATGAAGAATTAGAAATTTGATGACGTTTTCGAACTTGAATGCACACTAATCATGTGTTCCACGTAAACGTCAACTAAAAATAGATATGTCTTATTTTGGGCCGGTACGTGAGCTTGAAGATAACGCAATGAACTTCTTAGTTACGACAAAAATACAGCAAGTCTTTTAAAATTTTCTATTTATGATTGTACTTTCGAATTCACCACCTTATCTATAACACTTCCTGAAATTTCCACTTCATTAATATAAAGTTTAGTTATATTAGCATGCCATTAAAGTATTAATAAATACAATAATTAAAATCATGTGACAAACACATAGAAAGAAATAATCATTTAGTATCAAATCTATAGAAAGGTAAAACCAATAGATAAGAAGTTGTATGGTATACACCACCCTTAGCAAATGTGGGTGGAGGCAAAAGTAAAAAGGTAAATATTGTACGAAAAACAAATACAAGCAATAAAGTTGAAAGTAAAAAGAGGACAAAAGTAACAAGAAAGAGATGAAAACAATAAAGATGAAGGTAAGAAAGTGTACAAAAGTAAGAAAGTAAATACTGTACGAAAAGCAGATACAAGCAATAAAGTTGAAAGTAAAAAAGCAAGAAGAAAGTAAAAGACTGTAAATACAAGCAATAAAGCTAAAAGTAACAAGAGGACAAAGTAACAAAAAAGAGATACAAGCAATAAAGCTGAAAGCAAAAATGACACTAAAGTAAGAAGGTAAATATTGTACGAAAACCAAAAGCATATACAAGCAATAAAGTTGAAAGTAAAAAAGAGGACAAAAGTAAGAAGGTAAATATTGTACGAAAAGCAAAAGCATATACAAACAATAAAGTTGAAAGTAAAAGTAAGAAGAAAGCAAATACAAGCAATAAAACTGAAAGTAAAAAGGGGAGACGAAAGTAAGAACAAAGCAGATACAAGCAATAAAGCTGAAAGTAAAAGGGAGAAAAAATGTAAGAAGAAAGCAGATACAAGCAATAAAACTGAAAGTAAAAGGGGAGACAAAAGTGAGAAGAAAACAGATACAAGCAATAAAGTTGAAAATAAAAAGGAGACAAAAGTAAGAACAAAGCAGATACAAGTAATAAAGCTGAAAGTAAAATGGAGAAAAAAGTAAGAAGAAAGCAGATAGAAGCAATAAAACTGAAAGTAAAAGGGGAGACAAAAGTGAGAAGAAAACATATACAAGCAATAAAGTTGAAAGTAAAAGGGAGACAAAAGTAAGAAGAAAGCAGATACAAGCAATAAAGCTGAAAGTAAAAGTAAAGCTGAAAGCAGATACAAGCAATAAAGCTGAAAGTAAAAAGAAGATAAAAGTAAGAAGAAAGCAGATACAAGCAATAAAGCTAAAAGTAAAGGGGAGACAAAACTAAAAAGAAAGCATATACAAACAATAAAGCTAAAAGTAAAAGGGAGACAAAAGTAAAAAGAAAGCAAATACAAGCAATAAAGCTGAAAGTAAAAAGAGAGAAAAAAGTAAGAAGAAAGAAGATACAAGCAATAAAGATAAAAGTAAAAAAAAGCAGATACAAACAATAAAGATAAAAGTAAAAGGGGAAACAAAAGTAAGAAGAAAGCAAATACAAGCAATAAAGCTAAAAGTAAAAAAAAAAAAAAGCAGATACAAGCAATAAAGCTAAAAGTAAAAGGGGAGACAAAAGTAAGAAGAAAGTAGATACAAGCAATAAAACTAAAAGTGAAAATGAGACAAAAGTAAGAAGAAAGCAGATACAAGCAATAAAGTTGAAAGTAAAAGGGAGAAAAAGGTAACAAGAAAGCATATACAAGCAATAAAACTGAAAGTAAAAAGGGGGACAAAAGTAAAAAGGTAAATACCGTACGAAAAACACCAACATATAAAAGGAAACTAGGGCCCACACAACTCATTTAGGGACAAACCATAACTAAACGCACGAGGTAAAATAACAATTACGCCTTATAAAACTTCCATCTACTTTGGCTTAAGACTTAACAAGCACTTTTAGTATAAAGTAAATGAATCTATCCGTAAATCACAAAACTTAAATTCATTACCTTAATTAGAAATAAGCGACTTGAATACCGTCAACATCATTGTCGGCAAGAAAGGCGAGAAATCCAGCTAGCATATTCATCCCTCATTTTTAACGGTTCACTCAATGCACCAAAATCTTCCACATAATCCCATCGCCATGTCATCGTCCATGTCATCATCATCTTCACCAAGCTCGACCCTTTTCTATTTAAAGCACACCCCTCAATCTCGTCACTACCCCCATCCATCTTCTAACTCCTTCCCTTTCTATTTCACCATGAGAAACTTGTTTCGCACCGAGCCTGAAGCATTATCAGCCATTGATTTCACAGGCAGTTTCACTGACGTGTGGCGGCAAATACGCGTGTCAATGGTGATGCCGCCATTGACCGCCGCCATCGGTGTATGTGCGGTCATGTCTTTAATGATGTTCGTTGAAAGGGTTTACATGACTGTTGTTGTTCTTTTGGTGAAGTTTTTGGGAAAGAAAAAGTACACTCAGTATAAATTGGAAGCACTTAAAGAAGATCTTGAACAGAATAGAAGTTACCCTATGGTTTTGGTTCAAGTACCTATGTACAATGAAAAAGAGGTATTATACATGTTTGTTGTATACATCGTACATAAAAATATTATATATTTATGTATTATTTTGAATTAATAAATGTTGTCATTTTTTATCAGGTTTACAAGCTTTCGATTGGAGCTGTGTGTTCACTTACATGGCCATCTGATCGTCTCATTGTTCAAGTTCTTGATGACTCTACCAATGAAGTCCTAAGGGTACCCCTACAACTATTTATTATTTTGAAGAGGAAATTACAAATATGGTCCCTATGTTTTTTGATTTTTCCCATGTTTAGTCCAAAACTGGAAATTATTTTATATTGATTTTGGTCCTTGAGACTTTCTAGAATCCCAAAATGTTTTCTCTTGCATTTTTGGTCCAAAAAAGTTCTCTTGAAAATTTGGTTACAAAAAGTTTTTCAATTTTGGTCCCCAAAATATTGTCATTTTACTTGGAACATGGACTAAAAACATTACAAAAACAGTAAACAAAGACCAAAATTGCAAGGGATAACTTTTTTGGACCAAAACTGAAAAACTCAATACATTTGGGGACCAAAAATGTGATTTACTCAATTTTGGTCCTTATTTCAAGGTTACCAGACCAAAATCATTATAAAACATTCAAATAAGGACCAAAATTGAATAAAAAAGTTTCAATTTTGGACTAAACATGGTCAATTTAGAAAGCAAATGGACCATTTTTGTAATTTCCTCTAGTTTAACGATATAGTAGCGGAAACAAACTTACTATTTTTACACAGGCACTGGTGGAGTTAGAGTGTAAAAAGTGGATACAGAGGGGCGTAAATGTAAAATATGAGACAAGAAACAACAGAAATGGATACAAAGCCGGTGCACTTCGAGAAGGTTTAAATAAAGATTACGTGTTCGATTGCGAATTTGTTGTCATATTTGATGCAGATTTTCAACCAGATGAAGATTTTTTATGGAGGACTGTTCCTTACCTTCTTGAAAATCCAGAACTGGCTTTGGTTCAAGCTCGATGGAAATTCGGTAAAAGGGTCACTCATTTCTTTGATATTTACCATTTTGCCACTCAGATATATATTATTACTAAATTAAGTTTTTTCTTTTTTGGTAGTAAATGCTGATGAATGTTTAATGACTCGCCTCCAAGAAATGTCACTAGCCTATCATTTTGCTGTTGAACAAGAAGTGGGGTCTTCTACTTGTCAGTTTTTCGGGTTCAATGGTAAGTTATTTTATTTGACAAGTGGAAAATATAAAATAAGGGAATTTTTATAAAAGTTTTTATAAAATTAGGGACTGCGGGTGTTTGGCGTATAAGAGCTATTGAAGATGCTGGTGGATGGAAAGATCGAACCACTGTGGAAGACATGGATCTTGCTGTTAGAGCTAGTCTCAAAGGGTGGAAATTTGTCTTTGTAGGTGACTTGGAGGTGGGTGAAAATTTTAAATTCCAATATTACCCTTTTCAAGAACTACGATTATATGAATATTTAAAGAGCTAAAATATTACATAGGTGAAAAATGAACTCCCGAGTACCTTCAAAGCGTATCGATTTCAACAGCATAGGTGGTCATGTGGGCCGGCAAATCTTTTCAGAAAAATGACGAAAGAAATCATCTTTTGCGAGGTAAAAGTTGAAATATTGAAATTACCTTAATACCCTTTTGAGATATTGACTCAAATATTCAAACTTTATCCAGAGGGTATCCATCTGGAAGAAATTTCACGTCATATATGCGTTCTTTTTCGTGAGAAAGATAATCGCACATTGGGTCACCTTTTTCTTTTACTGTGTCATCATCCCAATCAGCATCATGGTTCCAGAAGTCCATCTTCCAAAACTCATAGCAATCTACGTTCCAGCAACCGTTACAATCTTGAACTCGTCATGCACCCTAAGGTAATATGAAATTACCGTTTTACCCTTTTGAAAAAGATTGACGACTAATCACCGTTTTGCCCTCGCAGGTCACTTCACCTTCTTGTTTTCTGGATCCTGTTTGAAAACGTGATGTCTTTTCATCGATCTAAAGCTACAATCATCGGTCTTTTGGGAGCCAATCGAGTCAATGAATGGGTTGTGACTGAAAAATTAGGAAATGCGACAAAGCCGAAGAGTAATTTGAAGCCATTGAAGAGATCTCGGTCGCGATTTGGAGAAAGGTAAAATATGTGAAATTACGATTATACCCTTTGTAGATGGTAATTATTTTTTTTTTATATGACAAACAGGCTTCACTTTTCGGAGTTGGTAATGGGGCTGTTTCTGCTGTATGTGGCTATTTATGATATGCTGTTTGGGAAAGATCATATGTTTGTTTATCTGTTACTGCAATCGGGTGCTTTTTTTGTTATAGGAGTTGGTTATGTTGGTATATCTGTCTCCAATTAGAGTGTCACACTGGTTGTTGTTGATTAGGTTTTATAGATTTTGTATTTTTGTGAATTTTAAGGGATGTCTGAAGCGGTTAAGATAAGGGGGAATATGGCTGAAAGATTATAAGAAGAGGTGGAAGGGAAGTATAAAGTATTACTACATATGGTGGTGTAATTAGTTTGTGTATTACTACATATGACACTCTGCAATAAATGTACCGTGAATAAAATATATGTTATGTTGTAGTTGGTTAGTTTGTTTATTGATGTTTAATGATGTTATGAAACAAGTTTTGGATATACAAGAAAAACACAGAGAGATTCTTCTAAAACATACAAAAGGAAGCTCTGACCTTGTCTTATCTTGTTCGATGATCAATAATCTTCTTTCTCTTGCCAATACGAACATTGAGGTAAGTATATAACTGTATTTAACACATGAAGAACAGAGAGTATGTCAAGCTTATTTCGAACCAAAAGAATCATATGCAATGCGGACACAGGGATATCGGGTTGAAGCTAAATTTAGCCCCATTCAGACATTTTGGCTCATGAAAATTTGAAAAGAAATGACGAGTAAAGATAGGGAGATTAATCTTTTCTATGTCAATTAAATTGAGGTGGAGATGGTGTGATCGAACATTATGAGGATCAGTAAAACGGACATGGACTCATACTGTCGAAGTGATTTTATGATAATTGGAAATATGCATAAGGTATAAATGCGAGTATAATTTGAACATGGCAATGGGGCTACAAAGGAATAACCTTAGCAATTGCTCCATGAATCAGTGTTCCTGCTATTAACCGACGATGTAAGACTCCTCCTTTCGCCCCCCAATCCTCTGATTATCGATTATGCGGAACAACTGGACACAGATACAACGATTTTTTCACGTATCACTATGTTTCTGATTTTGGGAAAGAAAGAAAAGCAAAGAGAAGAGTGAGACTGTGTGTCCTTCATTCCCAATTGCTTGTGATTTTAGGAGATAAATTAATGAATTAGGGTGATGATGAAGATGGTATGGAAGGGTGAAGAGTGCCGCTATGGGTGTTATTCGGGTTTTATCGGTTTTCGGTTTAATCAGTTCGGTTTTATTAGCTTTTTAGCATCTTAAAACTAACCATAATCAAACCAAATAACGTTCGGTTTAATCGGTTTTGGTTTATTCGGTTACGGTTTAATCGGATCGGTTTAGCGGTTAAACCAAATAAAAAGTATAAAGAGGAAAAAAATGACGGTAAAAAAAGGAGATTGGAGAATTCAAGATGTAGACATAGAAAGTGGAAGGGCCGGGTGGATTATAGTACAACGTATGGAGATGTCGTTGTTTTTTTTTTCTTGATGCATCTTCTCACTTCTCAAAAGTCAAAGGTAATAAAATATGTTATATGGCTATAAGTACTAGGATATGGCGATAAGAACAATAAAGAAGTAAATAAAGGTAATGAAATCTCAAATGAGTAATATCGAATTTCGGCAATTGCACTATTTGACTAATCGGGTTGTATATTTGTATTTGGCTTATATAGTTATATGTAATTTATTAATGAGTTATGAAGATTTTCTAGTAACAAATATATGAATTAAGATATAAAATATTAATTTATAGAAAATAAAATATTGAAATATATATTAATTAAAAGGTTATTTGGTTATTCGGTTTAACCAAAATAATTAAATTTTAACCAAAACCAAACCGAATAAGGTATCATTATTCGGTTAACCAAAACAATTAACCAAAAATCAAACAACCCAAACCAAACAACCCAAACATCATTCAGTTCGCTTCAGTTATTCGGTTTCAGTTTTTTCTCACACCCCTAAGTGCCGCAGACTGTTATAATATATATATATATATATATATATATATATATATATATATATATATATATATATATATATATATATATATATATATATATATATATATATATATATATATATATATAAAGACAAACACAAATTTATATATTAATACGTATAAACACATTTTCATATTTATATGTATAGAAACATATTTATATGTTTTTTTGAATATTTATGTAAACCCAATTTTTAGTTCACTGTGAATAACAAACAATAACAGACATTAGTTGCTCTAACAACATATCAATGGACGTAAGTCTTAGCATATAACAAAATCTAC
This sequence comes from Cichorium intybus, assembly GCA_023525715.1. NCBI lineage: Eukaryota > Viridiplantae > Streptophyta > Magnoliopsida > Asterales > Asteraceae > Cichorium > Cichorium intybus. Next base: position 138,788,965 of record CM042009.1, read on the forward strand.
TTGGGGTTTACAACATGTTCTAAAACCATAACAAACATAATATGTGTTAAAAAAAGTACGTCAAACAAAAGCCATAATGTCTAATGTTTTCCATTATCGGTCTCGATCTTCTAATCATATAAAAAAGATGTATACCTCATTCTAAGGGCCATCTAAGTTACTTCTCATAAACATATGTGAACACATGCCAACAAAACATTATATGAGACAAACAATGTCTCGTGTGTACATAGGTTAGAGACCACAAGATAATTCACAACATTATATGAGTTCCCAACAATGCTAATAGCCTCAAGTTCTAAGTTAAACACATAATAAGGATTTCATACCCCATATACTAAATAATAGGGATTTTATATCTTGAATACCAACATACCCTAAATACCAAAGAATGATGATCTCATACACCGAACACGAAACAATGGGGATTTCAAACCCCTTGGATCCATATCAATCTCAAGTATGGGATCCCCACATAGAGATAGGTCACTACTTCGTGAAGGGATGTATCGTCTCAGTAGTGTCATACAATGTTCTATTGGGAACTGTAACACCCGGTTTCTCATACAAAGTACAACAAAAAATTTCAAAGAATTATACATAAAAAATGGGTATACTTGTACTCAACCATGGAAAACAAGATGTTATCATACACTAATTACAACAAAAGGTCCTCACGTTACATACCAGTCATTACAAATAAATCTAATTCAACTAAAGGACAGACTCTAAACTTGTCCGTCTTTCTTTATCACATGTCTTCCCCTATCACAACTACATATACCTGCAAAACAACATACAACTCAAGTGTAAGCTTATAAAGCTTAGTGAGTAATCTCCAATATAATCCATATATGTCTCTCAATGGACATTCTCATTCTCTTCTTTTGCTATTCTCATTAGCAAGTAAACATTTTCTCCTTTTAACTGAAACATGCAATCACATTTACTTACAACACTAGCTAATTATTAGTATACACCAGTTCATCAATAAGTACCACAACTGGTACTGCTCGTAAACTCAATCACATTCTCAACAGTACTCATTTTCATAATTAGCAATACATAATATGCAATTCTCATAACTATAACAATTGACGCAAAGACTCTTTAACTCAACCACTATATCAAATACTCTACTCTTATAATCAATATGAAATTCAACTCATCTCTTGTTATCTACCGATAACAGAACCACTCTGACTCTAATTTGTTTCAGTATCACACACACACATACACACACACATATACACACACACATATATATATATATATATATATATATATATATATATATATATATATATATATATATATATATATATATATATATATATATATATATATTATATGCAACATATACATTACCTACAACAAGATATGACTCTTATTTCTCATACGAACATAATCTCAATCGTGTATTAAATCATACTCAAAATCTCATTCTCATATGTTAAATCACATGTTTCTCAATTAAAAATTTGGTTATCTCAACTAATTTAAAATCAACAGTAACCTGTAAATTCGCAATTAAATCATAAGAATGAATTATAGTTACTCACCTGATATCGATTTAGTATATGGAAATCTCAATTTACACGTACCGGGCTCCTGTTAGCTAGACTTGGTTATATCGCCATAGTCTAAATCAATTCTCCAACATCGACAATCATCTCAATAACATCTATCTCAAAAATGTATAAATCAAAAGAGGAAAAAGGAGTATAAACGGTAAATATCAACTCTATATTTACCGAAACCCCCAAATCTGCGGTTCTACTCATTTAACCGTAGAAACTTGACAATAACCACACCAATTGCTCTAAAGGCATCCACTAACAACCTACTAACATCATATATAACAATATATAGGAAAATCATGAAATCTAAAGTTAGGGTTTCAAAACCCCCCAAACGAAGAAATCACTCACCTCGACGAATTAGGAATCGAGAACACGTTTACGGGGTTAGATCCGCATCTCTCTATGCTTCCCTACGAATCTCCAGCTTTAATTTGACCTAAAATCGCCCAAAAATGCTCTGAAATCGATTTGGGTTTGTTTTTGCTCGAAATGAGGTTTTGTTGCACATTTAAAGGGGTCTGCACGCGTAACACAGTCCGTGTTAATATAACATGGCCCGTGTAACTTACGAAATTCTTTAAAATTGGGTTTGCAGCGGAACACGACCCGTGTTAATAAAACACGACCCGTGTAAGTTACTGAATTCTCTAATAGTCCCAAAAGGCCTCCTACACGACCCGTGTAACCTCTTTTTTAGCATTTTCAACCTTAAACTTCCTCCAAATGGGATTCTAACTACCAAAACTCATGCAACAACCTAACTAATCTTAATCACACCAAGATTAGTACATAAGAAAGGCTTCAACCTCATCTTACCCATTAAGCAACTCATAACTCAAAGGTAATCATAAAAGATCGCTACACCCTTACTCTAAACACTTATATATGTAAAACCACACCGACTATTAGGTAATAACTCTACTTACCTTAATAATCATCTCAAAATGAAAATGGGTCTTACAGGAACATTGGACATGTGGAAGTGTAAGCATTCCAGGGATGAGGTGTTTCATGTGCGTGATCTCCGGGAAATTATTGATTCAAAGTAAGATATACTGATAACAATTTGTCAAAACAATATTTTTCAAAGTAAAATATATTAATATTAATTTAAGTGTTTTAACATAACTATTAAGCCGATATGCCTCCAAATAAAAAATTGCGGAATGAGTGATTGTTTACTCTTATTTTAATTTTTTTTCTTATTTTAATTTCATTCGATTACAATATTTGTACACATTTCCTGTTATGACATTACACTTAAAGAATTAAAGAAATTGATTATTAGAATTTAGACGTCTTTAGTTGAAAAAATATACGCAAACTAACATGGTATCTATGAACAAGATTTTAACTAATTGATGGCAATGAGTTTCCATGGTGAATCGCAATATCTTCAATATTTTTGGGTGTTAAATGTAATGGTGATTTTTAATTGTCATATTCAAACTACTTAAAGAATATATATTCGAGTTTACTTGTCGCTTCGAACAGTATTTTTGTAAATAAATATTAACGATAATGTCATTTTATTTTCAACCAAAAATATTATTTTAGTTTTAAATTTAACCCAAAGTAACGATATATTTTCCTTTTTAACCGAAAACAACAATATTTTATAATGCCATGCAAACTCAATGTTAAATACTGTGAAACTCGAACTAATTAAAACACTAATGTATTTTTTTTCAATCCAAAACAAAATTTTATTTTTATTTTAAACCAAAAACACAATGTACTTTTAACCAATATCAACAAGATTTCCTATTTTGAACTAAACATAACAATGTGCTTTTATTTTTAACCTAAAACGAAATGGATTTTTTAACACAAAACGTCTGCTAAAAAATTAATTACAGAAAAAAAACTATTTGTCAGCCGCGGCATCACGCAGATACACACCTAATATATATATATATATATATATATATATATATATATATATATATATATATATATATACACATATATATATATATATATATATATATATATATATATATATATATATATATATATATATATACACATATATATATATATATATATATATATATATATATATATATATATATATATATATATATATATATACACACACACACACACACACATATATATATATATATATATATATATATATATATATATATATATATATATATATATATATATATATATATATATATATATATATATATATATATATATATATATATATATATATATATATATATATATATATATATATATATATATATATATATATATATATATATATATATATATATATATATATATATATATATATATATATATATATATATATATATATATATATAGGGGAGGGTTCCATTAAGAATGAAAATAATGTTGAGAACGTGAGAATGAATCTGGGCCACTAGATGCGCCAGCGCTGACGCGCGCCGCTCCACGACGACGAGCTGGTTTTTTTTCGTATATGATTTATTCATATATGAATGGGTATATTCATATATGATTATTCATATAATCATATATGAATAATCATATATGATTATATGAATATTCATATAATGATATATGAATAAACATATAAAAATATACATATATGGTTGTGGTAGTTGGAATGGTGGTAGAGGGTGGCGATGATGATGGTGATGGCGATAGAGGGTGGCGATGATGGTGGTGATGGTGGCGACGGTGTTCTTGGGGTGGTGGTGTTGGTGGAGGTGGTGGTGACGAAGGTGGTGGTGGCGGCGGCGGTGATGGAGGTGGTAGTGGTGGCGGTGGGTGGAGGTAGCGATGGTGGAGGTGGTGGTAAAGGTGGTAGCGGCAGTGGTGGTAGAGGTGGCGGCGTTGGCAGTACCGGTGGTGGTGGTTGGTGGCGGTGGCGTTGGGGGAGGTGGCGGCGGCGATGGTGGTGGTAGAGATGGCGGCGGCAGCGGTGGTGGTGGCGGCGACGACGGTGGTGGTGGTAACGAAGGTGGTGCTGGTGGAAGTGGTGGTGAAAATCATATGTGAATAATAATATATATCTCGTCGTTAGAGCGTCAACGCTCCGACGGCGCCAAAGCATTAGAGCGACAATAAAAAAATATGTGGCTGAGATTTATTCTCGCATTCTCAACATAATTTTTTTTTTTTGGCCTCCTATGGAGCCGAGGTTCCGGCACACTTTCGCGAACCGACTAATCCCCGGGCGACTACCCGCTTCGCGAGTAGCCCAGAGTCATCGCGGGTGAACCTCTGTGGCCACTAGGGGGGGTTTTGTTCCTCCTTGGATTAGAACCTGGCACCTCCTGGTCATTTTGACCTTTGGAGACCAAGCTCTAACCAACTAGACACCACCCTTGTGGTTCATAATTTTCATTCTCAATGGAACCTACTTCTAATATATATATATATATATATATATATATATATATATATATATATATATATATATATATATATATATATATATATATATATATATATATATATATATATATATATATATATATATATATATATATATATATATATATATATATATATATATATATATATAACATGACTTTGAAAACTAATAGCTAGTTTTTATAATAAAAAACATTCAATTAGGACATCTGCTTTTTGTTATTTTGTATTAGGCTAAACGGAGTACGGGTGGCCAAGGGGGTCGCCAAGCCCCTTGGCGAGCCAAACCCGATCGCCATCTCCACTCCATACTAGCTCGCCAGCGTGAAGTCGCCAAGGGCTTGGCGAGATGCCAAGCCAGGAAAAAGATGAAGAACAAGCTTGCTGATCTTATTACCACCACTCTCTTGGCCATTGGCCACCACTCCCTACAAAATGGCCAACGCCTGCCAATCATAGTCTGGCCCACAAAAACCCCTTGGCCATCCCTTAGCCATTGGCCACCACTCCCTGCAACCTTACTATATAGGAAAAGGAAAATTAGTTTTAATATTGTTAATTTCAAGGATAATGTTTTCAAAATACGAGTCTATACAAATAATTAAGGGGGCCTACTGCCATAATTAAGTCTTTTTTTGATAAAGGTAATATTATAATAATTGTACGGAATATGATAGGATTTGTCTTGTACCGGTTGCCGGAAATTTTGACATTCTTAGAAAAAGGACTCCCATATTTGTATATAACTTGAAATATTGATTAACACATTGGTGCCATTTATACAAGGTTTGATTAGCAGTTTTTTCGTTTTTGTTTTAAACATAAATTTCTAATATCCTGTCTTTTGAATCTCATTACCGTTGATTAAATTTTTGTATAACTAATGTAAGTATTCACGAACAGATATGGATTCGTAAGATCAAACAAAATTAGATCCAAATAATATTGCTTCATTGACGATAGATGTCCACGTAAGTGCTATTAAACCAAAGCATTTAGTTTACGTGTTAATATTTAAATTTTAAAGGGTGTTTGTGATCTTATATTTAAAGTGTTTATTGATTTATTTAAGAAGTTTTTGATAAATTATTTTCTTATTATATAAATAAGCATAATTGACAAACACTAAAAAGTAACGTATCAACTTATTTCGTTTTAGTATCGAATAAGCTAAATCAAACACTTTCTTTAAAACTCTATTATCACTCCGGATAAACTAATAAGCACTTTTAATAAAAAAACATAAGTTTTATATATAAGAGAGTGAAGTCATACTCGATTAAGCAAATTCAATAATGGTGTTATACCCCTTTAGTTATGATTTGTTAGGTATTGGTATATCGTCCGGCACATTCAGACAGGTAGGTGGAACAAGCTGCGTGGCTCATTTAGATAGGCGCTAAGATGCAGACGGAACAATATTCTGGGGAACCACTGGGGACTGGTTAAAAGGGAACTCGGCAATATCCACGCTCAAATCGGAAAACATGTCTGCAAGATCCTGAATATTTGGCACAAAGGACTACACCCCCTCCCCTCCCGTTTTATATTAAACAACGTATAAATGCCCTTTAAACAAATGCATGCAAGTACCCTCACTCACACCAAAGGTAACATAAATAGGCAAAGCAAGCAGGAGCTCAAGGCAGGAAAATATTATTAGTGATTAGGGTTACCCTAATACCCATTAGGGTTTAGGTTAAGCCAAGAGAAAATTTTGTATCCCTATTTATAACAAATGTAGAGGTCACATAATTTATCTTTGACTCAAAAACTATCACTAAATTGACTCGATATCCTAACTTATGCATCGAATGGTAATACAATGACCCCTATTTTTCTTGTGCTACTTCTAAAACCCAATGACTTATACTATAAGAAAACCTCTTCAAAGATAAATTTGAATTTTGATACAAAGTGAACTTATGGCAAGGTTAACGATGCTAGTCCATCAGGCTCAAAATGTAAACCAACCCCCACTCTTGCAACTTCTCAAGTAATGCTAAAACAGGTCGATCGTAGGCTCGACTCCAGCAACAAAACAGAGTAACTCAAAGCAAATAATCTTCGAAAACCCATTAGGATTTAATTCGCCAGGTGGGCATGATAAAACTCAATAACATCATCGAAAAAGGCAGATGGAGACCAACCTCAAATAAATAAGTATAAAACCCTAACTTTCCTCAAGGAGGGCTATCAACCTAACAACAGGGCTGGAAATTCGGTCCCATCTTCCTCGACTAAATGATACTTCTCCAGTCTCCACCACTACTTGAAAACGTGGGAGAGTGAGTTCCGAAAAATATATGATCGGGATATCGAATGGGCTATTTCGACAAATAACCGAGAGGATAGCTAAGCAAATATATAGACTGTAAATGTTTTATTTTATATTAATCTTTTATTTTAATATGACTATTAGTACATTTTTTGTTATAACTTCTAACATTTCACTTCATGTTTTATATAGAGTTTGTGAATTTATTTGGAATCAACCTAGGGGATGATGGATTTTCTACCAAAACATTAGTATTTTCTACCGACCAGGATATATAATTTTACATGTTTCTTATGTATTGAAGTAAAACCCGAAACACTTTAAATTCAATTCCAGATGTTCAAGTCTTGTGAGGAATTGATGGAGTGGGCAAAAAACACAACATGCTCTCTTGCTTATGTCATTATCACTATAAGGATAAAGAAGTATGTGAATGGCTTCATATATAAAGTCATACTTATGTGTGATCGAGGTGGAGAGTCATGCATTTGCAAGACGGTTATCTGATGATGAGGCTCATTTAATTAGTGATAGATTTAACAAGAAATTACGTGGCAACACGTGATATCTTGTTAATATTGAAAGAGCAAAATGAAAATAATGTGTGGACAATTAAAACAATATACAATGCACAACATAATATGTGTATGGCCGAGCAAGCTAGAAGAACTATAATGTAGGTTCTTATGTCCCTTTTTCATGCTGATAAGTATGTCTATGAGTTCACAACGGATGATTCAAATGAGTTAGAATAATTATTTTTATCCCACATCGTGGGAGATATGACGTGCATTTCTACACATGTTGATAATAGATATTGTCGACGTAACCTCAACTCAAAAGACATTCTCAATAGGATTTGTCTTTAAGCATAGAGACAATGAGGCCAATTATACACAGGCGTTAAAATGTCTAAAGTCGACACTCGATGACCGTATGCACCCATATAAAGGATTAAGTATTTTCTTTTTCATAATTGTCTTTTATTAATATAAATATGTATAGAAATTTTGGTTTTTCTTAATTAATTATTATTATTATTATTATAAATATATGCATAAACTACATATATACAATTTATATTACATTTATATAAATAATAATTGTATATAAAAATATTTATAATTAATATTAGTTGTATATAATAAAAAAAGATAACTTGTATATTAAAAAATATTTAGATGTACTGATTATTACTAAATAATTTTATAATTATTATATAATCATCGTATTTATTTAAAGAAAAAAATAAATATAATAATTAGAAGGTAAACTTAAAAATTAAAAATAATATATTCCTTTTCCTAAAATCCAACGATTCCCTTGCACCAGTTTCAATTTAGGTTTATTATCATTGAACATTTTTGAATTTGGAGATATGATGTTTGATTCCATCATCTATCTCGATCTTCAAGCTAGCTTCATGTTAATTGATGCACTTTTTGTTGATTTTTGAATTTGGAGATTTGATGTTTGATCCATTTCTTTGTTGGCTGCAAATGCGTTCTTCCGATGCACCATATTATGATGATGTGTTAAAGGTAATAAATTTTTGCTATTCAGGACTCATTTGTTTGGCTAGAATACACAATTCCATTCCTTCCGGTTCCGGATTGTAATTGGTGTTTCAAATTCTTCAGGACATATTTCGTTTGATTGTAAGTACCTTTAGTGGGCCACGAGACATCAAAAGCCCATCTTTTGGAAGGAGAGTTACTATCTATTGGAATATGAAATGCTTAATATTCTCATTGATTGATAAGAGGTTACATAAGAATATATATAGCTAAACCCTGAACGACATTGAGCCGAAACCCTAACCCATACACTAACATATTGGGCTGAAGCCCTAACGCATACACTAACATCCCCCCCCCCCCCCCCCCCCCCCCCCCCGCAGTTGTATCGGGAGGGACGATGAAACTGGTAAACAAATAAAACAAAACAAAATGAGAACAAAAAATAATAAGAGATTTCAAATGTAACATTCAATTAAACATAAGAGATTTCAAAATTTTCAGCCAATGTGCATCACTCCAATCGTGGCAGATCCATTTCATGAAAATGGCATCTCCTTTTGGCACGCTTTCAAACATGTCCCCACCATCATATTCATAGACCTGTCTCTATCTTTTTCCCTTTAGTCACGCTACCAAAATAGCCCCCACAGTTTCCCTCATTTCCCTAATTTCTGCATTTTTTTTCGATTAAAACTTGAAAAAAAAAGAGATGAGGAAAGCAGAGACAACGGTTAAGTATTTGAGATGATGATGACCACGTGCCACGCATGCTCTTTGATGACAGGAAAGCATGGGTTAAAAAAGAAAGAAAGTTACCCATGAAAAAAAAATAAGTTATAAAAAGGAACAAACCACTACTAACCCACGTGAGGGTGCATGGGAAAAGTCCAACCAAAAGCAGTTTGCTGCAGCATGTTTCTCAAGAGCAGAAGAAGAGGAAGACAACGGGAACAAGAAAGAGAAATAGAGATAACAACAGGAACAAGAAGGAGAAATAGAAGAAGAAGAAGACACGAGGTGTATGAAGTCGACGATTATGGAGAGTTGTGCTGGTGTGAATAAATCAACAGAGCAAATGACAAGAAGAAATTGGAAGAGTGAAGTCATGATGGGTTGCTGATGAGAGAGTGAACTCAGGAGAAGGTGCAATATTCACTCACGGCAACATCAAATCGGTAAACGTCCTTATCTCCGAAAACCAAGAGATAAGGGTTCGAGAGTACGATCGTGAGCAGAGGGAGGGAGATGACCGCAAATGATGAGTGGAAGCAGCAGTAGCAGTGTCAAAGGCACAGGTGGCGGAGTGGCAATGGAAAAAGAAGGGAGAGGACCGAAGAGAGAGATCTGATGAGCGGAAGCAGATCAGCGGCGGGAGAACAGCAGCAGCGATGTGCACAGATGGCGAGGAAAGGAAGGGAGATGACCGGAGAGAGAGAGCAGCGGGAGGGAGACGACCGAAGAGAGAGATCTGATGAGCGGAAGTAGATCAGCACCGGGAGAACAGCAGCAGCGATGTGCACAGGTGGCGAGGATAGGTCGCCGGTGGTGAGAGCAGATGGTTACAGGTCGGAGGAGGAGCTTGACAAAGTGTAACACCCGAGACCGATTTATAAATATTTATATATTAATTTGGGGGCTTAAGTACGAAAAATGAGACTTAAATGTATTTATATGTGTGTGGGGTGTAATGTTTGCAAGTTGATGGACTAGTTGTGCCAAATTGGCAAACTTTTATGGATAAATATATGAAAATCGGATTTTTCTCCAATCATTCCCGAATTCTCAAGAACATGCTACAATGCGTGAATGATCCCGGGAGATTGTACCGTTGGATCGTCGTGAAATGTGGATCGAAGCTTCAGGCGATAGATACGAAGGTGTTGACCGGAGGAATTTAAATTCGGATGTCTTAAAGGCGAGATATAAGCTCGCGATCGGAACTGCAGAATTGAGGTAAATTTGCTGTTCTTGTAAACATCACTGTAAATCATAGTAGTATCGGTTTGATGTGAAACCAGTGCCATATTTTCATAAATTGAGTCTATTATATTTGTCCAGAGAGATGTGAAGCGTGATTCTGCCTCTAACCTAGTTCAAATACGTATTCTTCACATACTGGTCCAGTTTGGAAAGATTTGACATGTAATCTTGCAAAAATCATAGTAAATTGTAGAAAAATCATTTGGGGTTGATATTGGTGTCCCTGGAAACCTAAAAAGGAGTAGTTTTCTGTAAAGTTGAAATCATTATATATAAATGATTCTAGGTTGAGTGAAACTGATCAAGAACAGGGGACAAATTCTTGGGAAAAATGGAAAATTGCTAAGAAAGTTGATATTGAAGTTATGGCTTTCAAGTTCATGACTTAGGTTTTCAAGAGGATATATAAATATGGTTGAAAACCTAATATAGGTTTATGGAAGCCGAGAAGTTGAGACGACACCGAGATATACGAGCAGTGGAGCTAACCAACCCGGAATACCGAGGTGAGTAACTCTACTCAACTTGATTGGTGTTATGTTGTGTGTTGTATCTGTGTGATTATATATTTGTATATATCATATTGTGGTGCTAGAATTTATTTACCTTGGTGATCGATAGAATAATGACCCTATGTGTTAACATAGGTAAAACTCTCTTAGTAGTTGTTCCTATATATCAGTGGTGTAATTATAGGTGGTTATATTCGTTGGTGTCTTACCTGGTGTTTAATGGTTGTATAAACCTTGTCTACAATCATATGGTGTAATTCAAGATGGGTGATAACTTGGTGTAACCGAGTGATGGTGGATCTTCGGGTTGGTGAAAAGCCCAAGATTGTTTGGTGAACATTTTCAATATTGGTGTTATTCATAAACATGGTGTATTATACAAGTGGTGATTTTGGTGCTATGATATATCTAATTGGTGTTGGATTTTCAGGTGACAAAGATTGGTGAATCTTTTAAGTACGATGTGCCAATATAAGATTCGTTGTAAATTTTATCTTGTTGTAGTAGAGTTATTCACTAAGCGTTTCGCTTAAGTTGTTTCTGTTGTGGTGTTTTGCAGGCTTTAGTTGTAGTAACGCCCGGCTGGATCGTGAAACGATCTTGAAGATATCCACTTGACGCTTCCCAGACATCGAGTATTGTATTTGTAAAATCAAATTTGTACAGTTTTATTAAAATGTTGTAAATACTCGATGATGGTTTTTGGGGCGTTACACAAAGTGAATGTGTTTGGGTTGTCGAGGGTTATTATAAAGAGAAGAAAGCAAAACTGAAATATAAAGAAACAAACGGAAGGGAAGGCACCTCCGACGAAGAATGTCGCCGGAGGTGGGCGGTGGCGGCACGTGGTTGTGGTCAGAACTAAACCCGCTCTGATACCATGTTGGAATATGAAATGCTTAATATTCTCATTGATTGATAAGAGGTTACATAAGAATATATATAGCTAAACCCTAAACGACATTGGGCCGAAACCCTAACCCATACACTAACACATTGGGCTGAAGCCCTAACCCATACACTAACATATTGAAGGCACCTCCGACTTCTAGGTCGCCTGAGGTGTAGGTCGGAGGCAGCGGGTTGTGATTAACAGTAGGATTTTAACCTAGAGCTCTGATACCATGTCATAATATATGATTGTTTGATAATAATATTGAGGGTTTAACCCTATATAAATAGGGATACAAAATGGGCTTACTAAACCCTAATGGGCATTAACCCTAACCACTAACACTATCTTGGAAACAGTAGCTAAATACAGATCTTGCATTGTGATGTTGGATCTTGGATGTGATGATTTAGTCAATGAAATGTTTAGAACATTTTTTGCTGTTGCCAGGTTCAATTTTATTACTTCATGTTGAATTTTGATGATTAAATGGCATTATATAGTGTCATTATAATGACCTGATGTTCTTTATCTCTATGAAATATAATTTATTTAACTCAAAGTCCATAAAAGTATCTACAGCGTGACATTTGTGATTAGAATATACAGTTTATGCCAAGTTATAATATCATTTACTTAACTCGTTAGTGTGTCAAATACAGTGATGAACATTCCGAGACTGTTCTGACATCAATGAATACAATCATGGTGGTTCTTTTGGAAGAGAGTGAGGACATTAACAATGATCTTTTGTTTGTTATTTTATCTGTTTTAGGCCGAGATAAGAAAGTAAGATATTCTATTTATCTATTGTTTTCACTTGTAATATATATTATTTTTCATTAAGGTTTTAATTTAAAAGAATGTGATTTTATAGGCGATAACAATGGATGCAAGGAGGCTTGCTATGAATGTTATGGCGCAATGTGCTGGAAAACTTGAACCTGGCATAAAGCAGTTCATTCTAAAATCAATGTCGGGAGAGGGCAATTCCGTAATTTCTTAGATTGATTACCATGAAATCATCTATAATATTTATCATTCTACATAACTGGAGAGCTCTTGGTAATTACACTTTTCCATTCTCTTATGGTAAACACAAAAAATAGCAAGCTACTTTTATTTTCTTGTTCATTATAGCATCCTACTTTTCAATATTTCTATCACAACATTGTATTTTAAAATACTGACAGGTCCTCACCTTCTTACCACTTAGAATTGAAGATGGATGATAGTAGCATGGTGAAGCACCTTCTTACCACTTGAGAATTGATTGTTTTGTTGCAAGATTGGAAGCATATGAAGCTAAAAAGGTCAGTATAGAATTAGTATAGAACTGAAGATGGATGATAGTAGCATGGTGAAGCACCTTTCATTAAGAACATCAAAAAGAATAGATTTGTTGAACTTTTTATTCTTTTTAGAATAGACTATGTTAATATTAGAATATAGAATAGATCATGTTCATATTAGAATGACTTGTTTATTGTTAGAATATATTAAATTCTTTTTAGAATATAACGTGTTCATCAAAGAATAAATCTTGTTTGTATTGTTACAAAATATTTTTTAAAAGTAGTTCACATCAGAATATATGTTGTTCCAATTATTTTGTTTATTTTAGAATAAACATATATATTTTTTTAGAATAGAAAATGATCAGTAATAGTGAAAAAATGAAAAAATGAATTTTATAAAAATATTATTATAATAATTGTAAACTCGGATTAGTAAAAAACGATTCAAAATTCATATTAGTAAAAAACCGATTTAAATTAATTCGAATTTTGAAATCCATAAAATTAGGAAGTTAGTTATTACTATAATTATAGAGATTTTATTTTAATTACGAAATTAATTATTATATTTAAAATTTCGGAAATACCCTTTTGATTTTTTATTAGTGATTTATGGTAACCACAAGATTAATCTTGATAATTGTAATCTAACGGTTATATTTAGTTATCAAGTTCTCACAAATTATTTAGTTCTCATTTGAACCTAAGCATATATATATATATATATATATATATATATATATATATATATATATATATATATATATATATATATATATATATATATATATATATATATATACACATATATATATATATATATATATATATATATATATATATATATATATACATATATATATATATATATATATATATATATATATATATATATATATATATATATATATATATATATATATATATATATATATATATATATATATATATATATATATATATAGGGTTAGGTTCATATGAGACCATTATATTTCGTGAGACCGGGAGACGCATTCCTAGCCACTCATTTTGAATGTAAAACAAAAAAATTTAAAAAAATGCATAATCCAGTAAGAACCGCGATGACAAATCTGAACCTTTAATCTTGAAAATTTGGTGGATTAGATTCAATGTGAAAAAAATGACACATCTTAAAAGTTTGAGGGGCTAGTTGTCTAAAAATCATAACTATTGGGTGGATAACAGAAATTGAGAATGATAATATGGTAATCTGGACAAGCCCCAACCATATTGCGACACTTGTCACAATATGGTTTGCTGAGTTTTTTTATTTCATCCACTTAGTTTTTGGGTCATAACTTTTTTTTCTTTGTAAAAAAATAATTTTAAAAAAAACCAAAGTTCTTAAAATTAAATTCTCTACAAAACAAGCACCTTCATGAAAATTTGAAAAAAAATATTTTTTTATTTTTTATTTTTATAAAAAATCAAAAAATTAAAAAAATTCTCCAAAAATTATGAAAATTTAATGGATCATTCTAGACATCATATTAGTAAGTTTGTAAAAAAAATTGAAAATAAGTTTTTATGTAAATGTATTTTTTTTTAATCTAAGTACAAAACCCACTAAATTACCAAAAAAATGTCTTATGATCCAAAATTTAAGAAGCAAAATATGTTTTATGATTCAAACTATTATGAACCAAACTTTTTATTAATCAATTCTTATGATGATTCAAAATTTAAAATGATACAAAAATGTGTTTTAAATTTTATGATCCAAATGTTATCAATCAAAATCTTATAATTCAAAATATTATCATCCAAAAAATAATAAATTATAAATGTTACGAGACCGAAAGATTGTCCTCTTTGAAAAATATTACGATCTTAAATTATATGATTCAAAATATTATGATTTAAAATATTATAAGATAAAAAATGATAAGATGCAAAAAACTATGATCCAAAATGTTATGATCCAAAAATACATGATTCAAAACGTTATGATTAAAAATATCATGATCCAAAATTATTAGATTAAACATACGAAAAAAACGCTAAAATCGAGTACTGTAGCATTCAAAAATAAAATAAAAAAAATAAAAAATAAAAAGCTAAAAACCGAGTATAATAGAAAATAAAAAAATGAAAAAAAATAAATAAAAATAAAAAATAAAAAATAAAAAAACGAAAAAAGAAAAAAATAGAAAAAAACTCACTTAAATCACGTTGGACGAACATGTGTCACATATGATCGTATACATTCAACAATTATTGTGTGATTGTAGGACCAATTCTGGACCAATCAATATCTAAGGGTAAATTAGTCATTTAAATAATACAATTATAATTTTATATTAATTAATTAATTGAATTACCCAAATTAAATGGCTACAATTAAGGAATGAAACCTAGAAATCTCTATTAAAACGTCATTGTGGTTCACCGATTTCTAAACCTCGCCTCTGCCTTTCAGACCTCCGAATCATCGTCTTTCTCAGCCGGACGCAACACCGCCGACGGTGGCCTTGATCGATCGCCGACAGCAGCAAAATCCCGATGAACAAACACCCGAAGGTATCAAATTCAACGCAGAGAAAATCAAACCATCGGGATTCTTTTGCGCTGATTTATATGATTACTTAGTCCCTAATTTTGTTTATTTGAAACTGTAGATAATTAAGGAAGCGATTTTGGCTTTGAAAGAGATGATCGGATCAAAAGGATAATCAAACGGATTTGCCGGCGAAGCTTGTAGAATCCGTTGTACTTCCCATTGGTAGGCTTTCAGTTGGGATTTGCAGACATCAAGCTCTACTATTTAAAGTATGTATATTCGTATATCTGTAATTTATTTTGACGGCGAGCCCAAGGTAATCTACACTTTTGCTTACTTGTGCTCCTATGGCCCAATAAATGAATAAAATCGTGTATTTAATTTGACAAATAGATTACATATGAACTAAAAGTTCTTAGATGTAATTATAGATAGGGTTGTTACGTGTAAATTTTTTATGTCCAATATAAAAGAAGCAAGCAATAATTTTACCATCAAAATACTCTTCTGTAAAATACAGGATTTTTTTAAGAACAGGGGCTTTTTTTTGAAGAACACATAATATAATTGACAATACTGTCTTTATCTTCCAAACTGTTATAAAAGTTAGACAGGATTAAATCTGGCAGCCGCGGGTTTCTTGAAATATACGATCGTCGTTGTTGTTGTCGAAATCCGGCAACCGCGCGTTTGCTGAAATATACAAGATCTAAGCATTCTTTAAGAATGAATACCGAAAAACGAGTATTCTTTAAGAACTAAAGACTGAAACTAAAGCATTCTTAAATAATAAAGACTGAAAAAAGAGCGGATTGAAGATTCAAGAATTGATGATTTTCCAAGAATGTTGTATAGGTTACATTCTCCAAGAATGTACAGGTTACATTCAAAGTGTGAACAGTTAATTTTTTTTATCGTAAGTCATTCTTTGAGAATAGTCGTGTAATCACACATTGAATAGTCATGTATTAGAAGTTCACTTATTTGGAATGTGTATTTTTTGTTTTGGATTTTGGGATGTGCGATAATTACATGATAGTAAATGTGAAATCGTTTTGAGCAATGTCAATTTTGTTGTATGTCGAACCTCATTATCTGAGAATGAATATTAATTTTTATTGGATTGTGTTTTGGTATCACATTTTTAAGAATGTATATGAGGGCTTTGTGCGTATTTGACATAAACATGATCATTCTACGAGAATGATATTGTCACAAGTCCATTCTTTGAGAATGATTAAAGGAATTTGATGTATCCTCAAAGAATTCGAAAGCTACTGTAATTAACTTAAATACCCACAAACTGTTCTTTGAGAATTCGAAGGAATTCGAAGGTACTGTAATTTTCAGTTTTTAATTTACAGTTTCTATTCACGTAATCCCACAAAATTAGGAGATAAATTGGATATTTCATTTTTTAAATATTTATTAATAGACTAAAATACCCTTTATAAGGATTTAATTGCAAAATTTGATTAATTAGTATATATATATATATATATATATATATATATATATATATATATATATATATATATATGTATGTATGTATATATATATGTATGTATGTATGTATATATATATGTATGTATGTATGTATGTATATATATATATATATATATATATATATATATATATATATATATATATATATATATATATATATATATATATATATATATATATATATATATATATATATATATATATATATATAGAGAGAGAGTTAGGTTCTTGTAGGAACTCAAAAATTTATGAGATCTTGAGAACCTCATGTGGACCACAAGATCAAAAAAATCAAAGGCTATGATGCAAGATGGCAATTCCGTAATTAATATGATTTTCAATGGTATATTTGCCTTTTTAAAAAAAATCAAGGGTAATTTTGGTATAAAAAATGAATGATATCCGGTTAAATAGGAAACAATCCAATTAAATAGGTAACGCCCCATTAAATCAGTCTCTTCCTCTCTCTCTCTCTCTCTTTCTCTCTCACGCATTGTCGTTTTCCTTCTGCTATCTCCGACTTCAAATCGTACCAGCACACCACCATCGGAACGCCGCTGCTTGCACCATGTTCGACCTCGCCGTTGCTGCTTGCGCCGCCGCTGGTATGCTCTCTATTCAACCCGGTTTTCTCTTTTCCTTTTCTGATTTGGTGATTGTGTGTTGATTGTTTGGTCTTCAGCCCTAAAATCAGTTCGACGGATGCGTATCCAGTTTTCTCTTTTCCTTTTCTGATGCGTATACAGTTGTGATTGTGTGTTGATTGTTTTGTTCCAAGTATCAGACAGCCCAGGAAGACACCAGTGACTGCAATCTATGCCCGAGCCACCACCCTAAGATGAAGGATGTGCGTCTTTCCTCAATTGAGACAAGGTTGTGATATCAAGCAAGTAAACTGGTTTCCTTACTCTCCCTAGAACTCTGTTCAAAACACCTTGAGCTTCAGGTAATCCCGTGGGATACGTGGACCCTTGTATTGGTTGTAGTTCCCCATTACAATTCTTGGATGATGATCCCCATTCTTTTCCCTCGATTTTCAAAAAAACTATATATATTACAAATAAATAATCTTATTGCTCGATCAAAATTCAAAAACCCCGTATATCATATGATTATAGATCCATTTTTGTTCTTTGGTATAGATAACACAGTTCATGTCTAGCCTTTTTTGATGCTGTGGGAAGTTGTGAAATTTTAGAAAACATTGTGGCTTGGAAGTAGTGGTAGAAAGAGGGTAATGGGGCTCATTAGGTTTAGATGATAGTAGT
Organism: Cichorium intybus; assembly: GCA_023525715.1. NCBI lineage: Eukaryota > Viridiplantae > Streptophyta > Magnoliopsida > Asterales > Asteraceae > Cichorium > Cichorium intybus. Next base: position 138,807,704 of record CM042009.1, read on the forward strand.
CCCCTAGTTGCTTTGATCTCAACTCCAGAATCATGTTTTGAAAACCTTTGATCTATATTTTAGGGTCTGCTTGCTGTGATTTGGTTTCCTTGGAGGTATTTGCATATATGCATACACGTATGTGCATATGTGCATATACATATGTGCATATATGGATACACATATGTGCATATGTGCATATACGTATGTGGATATGTTCATATACGTATTCATCTCTATGATATCTAATTTCTTAGCCCTTGCACACATATGTGTATATATACTCATGCACGTAAGTGCACTGTACATATGTGCCCATTTGCATAAATTCATATGTGCATAAATGTGTGTGAACATGTAAATATTTGCATAGATGCATATGTGCATAAATTTATATGTGCATATGATGTACATATGTGTATCGATGTATGTAAACATGTGCATAAATGCATACGTGCATATGTGTATATATGTCAACGTCTTTATATCTATGTTTGTGCATCTGTGTATTATTATCTCATCCAATATGCATGTATTTATTATTTATAATGTTTTTGAATATGTTCATTTGTATATTTGAATATATGTACATGTGTATATATGCACATGTATATATGTGCATATATTCATATGTTTATCTCCATGTTTGTGCATATATCCGTCATATGTTAATACACGTGCACAAAAGTATATGCATTTGTGCGTATGTGCCTATGTGCATATGTGTATATGCATGTAAGTATTTGTTGGGGGGGGGGGGGGGGGGGGTTTAATATGTAGTTTTATAAATGCATATGTGCATATATGTTTATATGCATATAAATGCGTATGTACACATATGCATATAAATGTGTATAAGTGTGTGCATATTTGCATATATCCATATACACATATGTGCCCATGTGCATATGTGTATATGCATGTATGTATCTTTTTTTTTAAATATTTTTAATATGCATTTTTATTATTGTTCTTGCAGGTTTAAAAAATATATAATATTGAAGAAGTGAAAATGATAAAACGAATAAACAAGATAGTCAAGGAATAAAGAATGAATATATTAGTAGTTTTTGTTGTTTTTTGTATTTTTTATATATGTATCGTTCAAAAAAATTGTAAATTATTTTTTTTTTAATAAATTGGTTTGTTTATTATTTGTATTCAACTATTTATACATAATAATATGTTTCTACGAATTTTGAAAATATGCATATATGCATCCGGTTGCAAATACATGGCCATATATGTTTTTCTAAATCCAAATCTGATTTTTTTTTTTGAATTTAAAATTTTTATGTTTTTTTTTCAAATTTCAAAAATTCTCATATTAAAAAAACGAAAATCATAAAGTTTTTAAAATTTGAAATTTTAATTTGATTGTGCTTATTTTTAGGATTTGATATTCTGTTGCCAAAAATAAAAAAAATCAAAATTAAATTAGATTTATAAAATGACGATCAAGCCCTTTTTGATTTGGATAAGGATCTAATGGATGATATTGAGTTCTCAAGATCTCATGAATATTTGAGTTCTTAAAAGAACCTAACCCTATATATATATATATATATATATATATATATATATATATATATATATATATATATATATATATATATATATATATATATATATATATATATATATATATATATATATATATATATATATATATATATATATATATATATATATATATATATATATATATATATATATATATATATATATATATTCATCGCCATCACCATCATCATCGCCACCCTCTACCACCATTCCGACTACCACAACCATATATTGTAAGACCTGTATTTCAGTTATTTCATTTATTTATAATTATTATGAATTCTATGATTTTTGGTAATTATAAAATTAAGAAAAACTTTAGTTACAATTTCATATGAAAATCAGCATTTTGTGCCGTTTTTAGAAAAATCATAATTAATTATAGGAACATCGTTTGGACCTCAAACTAGTGCACAAAGTTTAAAAATTGAGTCTAGTACAATTATTAAAAATAATTGTAGGATTGAAAATGGCATTATCTATGGTAAAATATGCAATCTTCACTGATTAGTTCGAAATTGACAGATTAGATAGTCTGTTTTTAAAAATTCATAATAAATCATAGAAAAATCGTATAAATACGTACTATACGTCCCTGGAAAGGTATTGAGATGAATTTTCTGAATATCAAATAAAAACGTGAATTTAATGGGTTTACGGTCGGCTAAACCAGTCTTGAACAGACTGATTCTAGAAGGTCTTTAATTTCAACAAAGTTATATTATTAAAATCTTTTGTCAAAAATGTCATGCCATTTTTTATCCAAGAATTCAAGTATAAATACCCCCCAAAGCATCTCATAAACCACACCAACAAATCTCAATCCAATATATAGAGGTTTCTAAGCACTAGAATGTAAGCAAGTGAGCGGAAGAAGCTCGAAAGCCTAACGAAGGAGTTATAGATCCCGACGAAGGGTCATAAGTTGGAAGAAGAAGTCTTAAGTCGTAGAATATCCGGAAAGAACTATACTCATGTGAGTGGCATAATCCTGTTACTATACATTATCTGCTTGTTGCTGTGTAATGTATAAATGTCAGGTAACTCATGGACTGTATGGGTCCTATCATGAGATTGTATGGATCTCTACCATGTGGACTGTATGGGTCCTATCATGAGATTGTATGGATCTCTACCTGCTGAACTGTATGGGTTCTATCATGAGATTGTATGGATCTCTACCTGCTGAACTGTATGGGTTCTACTATGAGATTGTAAGGATCTCAATTACATGGACTGTGTGGGTCTTATTTACTCAGTATCTCTTTGATGAAATGTTGTTATATGAAACTTTATTGTTGATGTTACTCACTAAGCTTTAATAGCTTACCCGTAGTATGTTGAATTGAGTTTCAGGTCTTAGTAGTTCAGAAAGAGGTAACGAGATGCGTGAGGATTAAGAATTGAAGAATTGTAATACCCGGCTTGATCTTGGGAAAATTCTGTATTGAGTAAGATCTATTGATAACTACTTGTGTTCCGTTTGTTTAATATAAATGTACCCCTACTTTTGTATGAAGAATTTCGGGTGTACTTTGTGTTAAAAATCCGGGTGTTACAAGTTGGTATCAGAGCCGTGGTTTAAGCGAACTAGATCTTAGTAGTAAGACTCTAGACTTAAACCGTGAAAGTAGAAATAGTTGCTTAAGTAGAATAGTAGCTATAATTATTGGTATATTCATTGTTAGGATGAAGCCTTTAAGAAACATTCAAAGGGCGACTTGTCATCATTAGAGAAAGTTTCGTAATACTTAGAGTAGCAGGATCAGGATGAGAGTCCTGGTATTCTAGGAAAGTGTTGGCATATGCTTTGTAAGGGCATATGTGTTGGAGACTATGTAGTTAATCGCGCCGGTATAGCGCCGGTATAGCGCTGGTATAGCGGTTCGCGGTGGTCAGCATAATCGCGGTTCAGTTTAGCGGTGGAAAATAGCGGTACCGGTATAGCGCCGGTATACCACCGCAATTTACCGCGATTCACCGCGATTTACCGCGATAATGACCGCGATTTACCGCTATTATCCGGGTGGAGGAATTTTTTTTTTTTTTTTTTGATATTTTGACATTTTCTATATTAGAATGTTATATTATGTTACTTGTTTCTTAAATTAAGCATTATGTGATGTTTTTTGAATGACTTTTATGATATTAATTCTACTAGTAATAGTCTAATATATAAATTCTACATATTACTAAAAAACCGCTATACCACCGCTATACCACCGCGATAACCGCAACATTAAATATCGGTAGGTTACCGCGATTACGGTTTTGACCGCGATAACTGCATAGGTTGGAGATACCAGTGAGAAGCGAATTGGAGATTTATGGACAAGTCCTGGAATGGACATGGATGGGTGTGGAAGATTGTAGTAGAGCTCCTACTATTGAAAGCACAGGATCCGCATTCGAATCAGGAGTTGGTCATGAGGAATCCAATTAAATAAGGGTGTGGTTAGTTATGACAAAAATAAAAGTAGTAACACGTCGATACATGTGAACTATTACTAAAACTTTATCTTAATACATTAAGAAAAGTTTACAGAACTACTAAACTGGAGAATTAGAAAGAAGTGAGAGAATATCTTCTACACTCCACTCTTTGTCATCATTAGGTTGACTTGTACCTCTCGAGGATTTGGAAGTGGTATGCTTTTAGTTATTGGAGGAGGAGCTCCAAGGTATGGGGTCTCGATAGGGTTGGAACCTCTAACCCCATGATTAGGGGCTAAATATTGACTCATTTGGGGCGTGTGTAAGTAGGGCAATGATGAGGAAGGGCTCTAATTCGGAACCAGTTGGGGGTAGCTATAAGAAGGAGGAAACCAGGCTAGGTCACCTACAAAGCCTCAAAAATTCTCCTCACTCGAAGACTCGAGTAAACCAGGGTTAATACTACTCATACCAGAATTAGATGGCAGAGATTGCTGTTGTGCATGAGTTCTTGATGAAGTTTCCCCCTTTTCCTGAATTTTTCTTTTCCTAAATACAACCTTATGAGCAGCTTGTATTAGCTTCTTAGTGCCGTCTGTTAGACCCGATTGTGACCCTTCAATTATCGCTTCTTTTTCTTTTTTTAGATTGGGTATTAAATCTCCCGATAATTATGTTGCCTCAATAAATTCATTACCAAATTCCTGTGGCACAAATAACTTTAGTAATTTCAACCTTATGATATAAAAGAATTAAAAAAAAATGTAGTTCTTTACCTCAGCACGATCAATAAAGGTTTGCAAACTCGTAAGGTGTCGTTGGGGCCAATGATTGATACCTAATTCTCTACAACGTTTTTTTAATTGTGTCGTTCCAATGTTGAGTTCCTTCGCAACTTTCTCAATTGGTTCGTTAAAGTGTTCAGCTATTATTTCCCTACTTAATAAATGTCTGAAACCTCTTCCACTGCCACCTGCTATGTTTTCTGAACTAGAAGGTTCAAATCCAATTGTATTGTTATCATTCTGGATCATTTGAACATGATCCTGATTTTCTGACCCAAAGATGGACATTGATTCATCAAAATTAGTGGCCTCTATCGGTAATAATTGTTGGTTTTCAACTAAAATCTCAGGATTCTGAAATCCTTCTAGGTTCCTTTGAATCACCTGAAGGTGATTTTGGTATTGAAAACCAACCCCAAACTCGGGATTCATATCAATATTGATGTTATCAATCGTCTGTAATTGATTGTCATTTTGAATGTCAGCCATGAATCCTTGATTCATGGGGATGATCTCACTGCTCATTGAGGGTACGTCTATGAATGGATTGTAATCGGATAGATCATCCACAAATGGGTCTACAAATAACAATTTTCAGATGATAAAACAAAATTGAATACTCATAGAAGCAATCATTTAAAAGAATTTAACCTGGTAGAAGGTATGGATGATCAAGTACAAAGTCTAAAGATGCATGCACCGGATCTTCTGAGTTAATGTTCAGCTCAGGAAAAATTTCTGGCTCACCATGGAGTTGCTCTATTGGTAGTATATCTGTAAGACTGTAACATAATTCAGAATCAAACAAAACATTAAAAGATAAACGAAATATGGACGATAGATGTCTAGAATGTTAGAGTCACCGAACTCTATTAAGAATGCTTGGTTTGAAGTACCCTCTCCTTGCGGAAAACCAGGTCCAGGGTTCGACATATCGCCCATTGAAGATCTGTTTTCCATGACTCAACTTTAAATAAGAGTTCGTTTATGAAAAAAAAAACTAGTGATAAGAGAGGATGAGATTGAAAATGAATGTGGAAATGAATGATATTACATATCTGTATATATATAGTATATTGCAGCTGGAACCGAAAGGACAATCCACGTTCTTCTTACCAAAAAAAATTCAAACCATCTACAGTAGGTGCGACTTTTCACTACCTAAGTGACATTTTTTCAAAATTCGCCGCTTGACTTCGGTTAGAACGAGATAATGAAAATACTTTTGAAATAAAAAGTATATATTCTGAAAGCAAAGATAGTTGAAAGAATTTTTAATGCTAGAATTGAATTTCGGGGACGAAATTCTTATAAGTGGGGGAGACTTGTGAGACCTGTATTTCAGTTATTTCATTTATTTATAATTATTATGAATTCTATGATTTTTGGTAATTATAAAATTAAGAAAAACTTTAGTTACAATTTCATATGAAAATCAGCATTTTGTGCCGTTTTTAGAAAAATCATAATTAATTATAGGAACATCGTTTGGACCTCAAACTAGTGCACAAAGTTTAAAAATTGAGTCTAGTACAATTATTAAAAATAATTGTAGGATTGAAAATGGCATTATCTATGGTAAAATATGCAATCTTCACTGATTAGTTCGAAATTGACAGATTAGATAGTCTGTTTTTAAAAATTCATAATAAATCATAGAAAAATCGTATAAATACGTACTATACGTCCCTGGAAAGGTATTGAGATGAATTTTCTGAATATCAAATAAAAACGTGAATTTAATGGGTTTACGGTCGGCTAAACCAGTCTTGAACAGACTGATTCTAGAAGGTCTTTAATTTCAACAAAGTTATATTATTAAAATCTTTTGTCAAAAATGTCATGCCATTTTTTATTCAAGAATTCAAGTATAAATACCCCCCAAAGCATCTCATAAACCACACCAACAAATCTCAATCCAATATATAGAGGTTTCTAAGCACTAGAATGTAAGCAAGTGAGCGGAAGAAGCTCGAAAGCCTAACGAAGGAGTTATAGATCCCGACGAAGGGTCATAAGTTGGAAGAAGAAGTCTTAAGTCGTAGAATATCCGGAAAGAACTATACTCATGTGAGTGACATAATCCTGTTACTATACATTATCTGCTTGTTGCTGTGTAATGTATAAATGTCAGGTAACTCATGGACTGTATGGGTCCTATCATGAGATTGTATGGATCTCTACCACGTGGACTGTATGGGTCCTATCATGAGATTGTATGGATCTCTACCTGCTGAACTGTATGGGTTCTATCATGAGATTGTATGGATCTCTACCTGCTGAACTGTATGGGTTCTACTATGAGATTGTAAGGATCTCAATTACATGGACTGTGTGGGTCCTATTTACTCAGTATCTCTTTGATGAAATGTTGTTATATGAAACTCTATTGTTGATGTTACTCACTAAGCTTTAATAGCTTACCCGTAGTATGTTGAATTAAGTTTCAGGTCTTAGTAGTTCAGAAAGAGGTAACGAGATGCGTGAGGATTAAGAACTGAAGAATTGTAATACCCGACTTGATCTTGGGAAAATTCTGTATTGAGTAAGATCTATTGATAACTACTTGTATTCCGTTTGTTTAATATAAATGTACCCCTACTTTTGTATGAAGAATTTCGGGTGTACTTTGTGTTAAAAATCCGGGTGTTACATATATGTATATTTATATATGTTTATTCATATATCATTATATGAATATTCATATAATCATATATGATTATTCATATATGAATAAATCATATACGAAAAAAAAACCCAGCTCGTCATCGTGGAGCGGCGCGCGTCAATGCTGGCGCATCTAGTAGCCCAGATTCATTATCACGTTCTCAACATTATTTTCATTCTCAATGGAACCCTCCCCTATATATATATATATATATATATATATATATATATATATATATATATATATATATATATATATATATATATATATATATATATATATATATATATATATATACATACATATTTGTCAAAGACAGAAAAATTCTAGACGGTCCATTGATTGTTAACGAGGTGCTGGATTGGGCAAAGACTAAGAAGAAATCTTTATTCTTATTCAAGTCGGATTTAGCTAAAGCCTACGACTCCGTCTCCTGGAAATACCTTGAGTCTATGATGGAACAAAAAGGCTTTGGGAGGAAATGGCGAGCCTGGATTATGGAATGTCTTAAATCTGGAACTTCCTCTGTCTTGATTAACGGAAGCCCCACTCTCGAATTCTCTCTCCGTCGTGGTCTTCGGCAAGGAGATCCTATAGCTCCCTTTCTATTCACGTTGGTCATGGAGGGTTTGAACACAGCCATTCGAAAAGCAGTTTGGTAGAAATAATGTTTGGCTAACCCATCTTTTTTTGCAGATGATTCGATCTTTTTTGGCGAATGGTCCGTAGAGAATGCTCTTAATTTGGTGAGAATCTTGTTTAGCTATCAAAAAGCTACGGGTCTTCGTGTGAATTTGGATAAAAGCTCCTTATTTAGTCTTGGCGTTGATAGAAATATGGTGGAAAGTTTGGCTATGATCATTGGTTGTAAAGTCGACTCCATGCATACCACATTTTTGGGTATCCCAATCGGAGCTAACATGGGTGTTAGAAGACCGTGGAATGCGCTTATCGAGAAATTCAAAAAACGCCTCAGCAAGTGGAAACTTAAAACTTTATCCATCGGAGGAAGATACACGATAGTCAACAATGTTTTGGGAAGTATTGGAACATACCTTTTTTCAATCTACAAAGCCCCTCAATGTGTCATCAAAGTTCTTGAAGGGCTGAGAAGAAACTTCTTTTGGGGCGGAGACCAAACGAGTAGGAAAATTCCCTGTTCAAAGTGGGACCAATTGCTGACAAAAATATAGAACGGGGGCCTTGGAATTGGAGCTTTAGAATATCTTAATAAAGCACTCATCGCGAAATGGTTTTGGAGATATAAACAAGAAGAAGGGGCGCTTTGGACTCAAGTGATTGACAGCATTCACAGAAAACTACATAACGGGAACGAAAAGAAATCTATAAAAATCGGTAGAACGTGGAAAGCTATAGTCCAGGAGTGGGATAAATTAAACGAACAAGCTCTCGACCTTAGACAGGTTATTAAGAAAAAAGTGGGCGACGGTAGAGGGACACAATTTTGGCTTGATTGGTGGGTTAGCGACAATCCACTGTGGATTAAATTCCCTCGTCTGTTCCAACTAGAAGTTAAAAAAGACGTGACAGTTAGAGACATGCTGGTCGAGAATGGGGGGCTAGAAGGATGGAGATTGAAAGTTAAAGAGGGTCATAGCAAATCAGACCTGGAAGACTTAATTTCGATGCTATCTAATTTCTCTTTTTCACAGAAAAATGATTACTGGTGGTGTCCGGAAGGCCCCAACGACTGTTTTACGGTCGCTTGGTTGAGGAAAAAGATCACACAAACTCGATCAAATGTAATTGGTAGTAACTACTGGTGTAAATGGGTCCCTAAAAGGATCAATATCTTCAATTGGAGACTGTTTAATAACAGGTTGTCAGTTAAATCTGTTCTGGTGAAAAGGGGAATAAAATTGGACTATATAACTTGTGATGTCTGCAAAGATGGGGAGGAGACCTTATTTCATTCTTTTGTAGGTTG